>JAWNLB010000013.1:1730000-1777500 GCA_035041595.1 Drosophila basisetae
ACATCCCGAATCAAAAAATCAAACGTTTTTGTTTTTTTTTTTGTCTGATTTGGTGTGTTATTACCTTAACTTTAAGCCAAAAAGGCCGCCAAAAACAAATTATAATTTTGTTTTTCATTTTAACAACAAACAATTATATCAATAGCATTAGTTTTGATATAAAGAATTGTATTGATGATTATGATACTTGTGCTATTCCTTCATATATATTGTAGTCTTTTGTTCCTAATTGTATTTAGAAAGTTAGTCAGAATTATAGACTGGCAGACTTGGTTAAATAACTTTCCCATTAAGGTAATCAATCACACATGAAATTATGCCGCCTCTATTTAAACAAACTATCCATACCGAATTTTCAAGCACAGATTTTATAGTAGTTGAGAAGCTAATAATAAAAATCCTGCTTGGTTTTTTTTTTTTAATTTAATATAAGACAAGATATTCATGTATATAAAAGGCAAATAGTTTGTACACAAAAACAAGATAACAGCTCGGCAGATAATATAAATAAATAAATTATGCCAAATGCTTGGGTGCACTGGATCCCATATAATGGTAAAGATCACCAAGTGTGGAACGGACTAGTTTCGCTTTTATGGTTTCCCGATTGAGGCGCTTATAGGCCTCAAAACGATGACAGCCGCCAAAGCTGAAATAATAATTTCCTCCTTCGCTACCGATAATCCATAAGATATCCACTGGTGGCACTTCATCCTCGCTACTTTCCGACTACAACAAGCAACAAAAACAAACAATAAAAAGAGAAAGTGAAAACGACTGTGTATTAATTGACTGTAACTAAATTTACGTACATTGATCGTTGCCATGAGTGACTGAACTTTTGGCTCGTCCAACACGGATGGTATTGGTCGCTTTATGACGCTCATTGGTACATTATGCACCTCGGCAATGCCCGCTGAATGTATTGTGTTGTCCATTTCACTCGCTTTGCCTGACAAGTGGTTATTTGTAAACAAAATTGTAACGATTGCAAAGCAAAGTCCGCCAATGTTGTGAAATTCTCTTGGCAACATTAAACATTGAAGTGGCGCTGGCGTTGCCACCTTACCGTTCTGTGTCGTTAGCGAACTCTGCAATTGATGTCCGTTGGATGGCGTCTGGAGAGGAAGCGTTTTGCGTCCGCTTAACTTCAAGATGAAATGCCTAATGAAGCTCATGACGCTCCAGCAAAGCTATCAATTGGAAGCGTATCTTTGTCGAAGCGCTCAAACTTGTTTTCATGTGCGGCTTGTCGTCATTGTGTGTATGCCTTGTTGCACTGTGCTTTATTTGCTACTTATTTTGCTTGCTCTTTTCCTGCGTCTCTTGTTTTTTTTTTCCTTTACTTGACTTTGCATAATCAACAATCAGGTTGGCTCACGGCCCCAAGTGCAGGCACCCATAAACAAAGGCAGGCATACAAACACAGAAGCGATTGCCAATGCGATGTGATAAAAGTAAATGAAAATGAAATTCTAATTCAGTACTATGTTCTTGGGCTTGGTTTGTTTATACCCCAAACACATACACATACATACATACATACACACCTATATATTTATATTTATATATACATGCATATATATTTATGTACATATAGCGAGTGCGTCAAGTACTCTGATTAGCGTGCGGAAAATAAAAAAACAAAAATTACTCACATGCGTCGCTTTTACAAGTGACTGCCTATCACTAGATAAAGATAAATACAAACAATACCTGGGACAATGTGCAAATTCAGTTTTACTCGCTCATTATCTGTCATCTAACTATAACGCTTTCATAGTTTGTTTATAAAATACGGTTGGGCCTGCAACACTGTCCGCTGTAATCGCTGTGCAGCACTGTGCAAAAATTCAAATTCAAATTTAAGGAATTATGACGCTTACGCAAGGAAAAATTAAATGGCCCAAGGAAAGAATTGGCACTTTAAATTTTATGGTTTTTCCCCCAGACACTGAATCAGCAGTTAGTGTCTTTAGGGGCATGCACACTAATTTAAATTTTGTCTGGTGTCTGTGTTGTCTGTATCTTTACTTCGCGAACAATCTTCAATTAACCGTGACAATTTGTTGAACAAGGCCGACAAGCGAATTCTAAGCAATTTCAGGAACAATCGCATAATGTCGATTTTGCTACTTGCCTTACAAAAGGTAACTGACAACGGAAATTGATCAACAGTTATGCAAAAGCATTCTTAGCAATCGCTCCTTTTCCCAGTATTTTCATTTTCCTTTTAAGAAAAAATGCAAATTAATTTATTAAAAACATTTGTTTTGCTAAGCAGTCTGATCATTGTTCAAATCGATAGCATACAAGGTGATTCAGGATACTTTCAGTTAATAACAATAACTTGTGTTCATCTCCTCGTTTTACAGATGCCGATGGCAAACGAATTGTGAGCAAATATGAGAGCATACAGCAGCTATATCCACAGCTCACAGCTCCCTCAAGTGAATCCTCGCAATGGCGCTACGCTGACAAGGACATGCAGCATCCATGTAAACGCGAATGTGTCGAGCAGCAACCGATGACATGCTACTACTACATGGTGATCCACTATGATGACACCATGGCGCAGACCTGTAAGCGCTATTTACAATCGAAATACCGTTTCAAGCTGAACGGCAAGGAGTACATCGATGGATTCAAGCTGCTCGCACGAGAATCCGCCAACTATGATTGTAAATACGCTGACGGACTGGAGTCTCTCATAATGGTGGTCAATGGGAAGCTTCCGGGTCAGTCGATTGATGTGTGCTACGGCGACACCATCGTTGCGGATGTGATCAACAGCATGCACGAGACGACGACAATTCACTGGCATGGCATTCATCAGCGATCGACGCCGCACATGGACGGTGTGCCGCATGTCACCCAGTATCCAATTGAGGCCGGGCAGGCGTTCCGCTATCGCTTCGAGGTGGATCATATGGGCACCAACTGGTGGCACAGCCACACCGAACATCAGCGCGCCTTTGGCTTGGCGGGGCCTTTGATTGTGCGCCAACCCATCAAATTGAATCCCCATGCGCATCTCTACGACTACGATCAGACGGAGCATGTAATCATGATACAGGACTGGGTGCACAACTTCGACGAGAGCATCGCTGAGAATATTCTCATCAACGGACGCGGTCGCAACATGAAAAAGGACAGCAGATCTACGCCCACACTCTATTCCATATTCCAGGTCGTTCGGGGCGGTCGCTATCGTTTCCGTGTCATCTTCAATGGTGAGTCTAGACTTGACTAACTTCGAGTACCTTAGGAATTCCATAGGAAATTCTACATTAATCTTAACCGCAAATCGTGTTGTCAAATTACAATGCCAGTCCCCAACCAGAGGCGAAATCATATATTTATTTTCTATATGTTAACATATTTACAGGCGTTTCCAATTGTCCCATTAGCCTGAGCATTGACAAGCATGACTTGGTGGTGATATCGACTGATGGCAATGACATTGAGCCCATCGAGGTGCAGAAGATAATGTTCCATGCAGCCGAGCGTTTCGATTTTGTGCTGCACGCCAATCAGGAGGTGGCCAACTACTGGCTCCGCATTAAGGGCTACACATTCTGTGCCAAGAATCAGCTGCATCAGGAGGCCATCCTGCATTACCATACCGCAGACCCGCGCGACTTGGACACAAGCACATTGAGCTACGCATATGATGCGCCCGGCATTATGCTCAACGAGCTGGGCGACGATGCTGGTGGCGACAGTGCCGAGAGCATCTCGCTGGTTTCCCTAAACGCACACCATGTGCAGCCGTCCCTGAATACGGCTGCGACCTATTACACGAGCATGAATGCGTTTCAGTTACAGGGCGAGGGTTTTCGCTTTCAAATGGATGACATCACTTTCACCATGCCGAAGATGTCCTTGCTACAGACACGCAACCTGGGCATTGGCCAGTTCTTCTGCAACAGTTCGCAGCAGGCGTCGCTTGGCTTCAACTGCCGCAGCCGTCACTGCAAGTGCTCGAATGTCATCCATGTGGCGGCGAATAAGAATGTCGAATTTGTCATTTCCAGCAAATCGAATACGGCACATCCCATGCATTTGCATGGCTACACGTTTCGCGTGGTCGGCATGGGTGTGCTCGGCGAGAAGCGCATTGGACAGATCGAGAAAATCGATCGTCGGACACCGTTGCCGCGTCGTGGACGCGGTGCACCGTTGAAGGATTCGGTGCAGGTGCCAGCGTTCGGCTATACGATCATTCACTTCAACTCGAACAGTCCCGGCTATTGGATGTTCCACTGTCACATATCGACGCACTCGGAGAATGGCATGGCTGCTGTTGTGCGCGTTGGCGAAGATGCTGAAATGAAAATGTGCCCCATTAGCAATTGTGGTCTGTGCAGCTCGGTGGCGTAATTTACCTAACCTAAGATTCACTACTATTTAAAAAGTTTAATAAATATTATTTATAACAAGCTTTATTCTTTATTTTGAATTTTATTTACTAAATTTACCGTTAATAAAGTGTGTGAACAGTGTTGGTCAGTCGCCCTTTGTGGCTATCGTTATCGTAGCGAAGTACAAGTGTCTATTTACCGATATCGATAAGCACAGAATTTTTACAACAAAATTACAAATATTAATACTGATTCCGTCGAGGAGGATGACACACAAACGCTGATATTTATAGAAGCTGCCGATTAAACGCACCTTACAAATGACATGTTAAAAAATAGACAAGAACAGAGTTATTCCGCAAATGTGATTAATTTTATATTATTGACAACGTACATGCAGGTCATTTCAGCTGAGGAGAAACATTCATGAGATTAACTTATGTTAATGGTATACAGTAAATTAATAAATAAATAATCAAATTAATCTATTCTCATGTCCACCGCTGCTCTTAAAGTCAGTTTACCGATCACCTTTTTTCTACAAGTACAGCTCAAGTACCGAAATTATTTTGATAAGTGGTCGAACTAGTTAAATTAGGGCTGGCATTACTCAGGTTGCTGGGGGAGATGCTGGAGTTAGTGCTGCCGCCCAGCTGCTGCAGCATATCGATGACAATGTTGTTCATGATGCTGCTGCCGGTTGTTACACTGCTATTATTATCATCGCCCTGTTGCATCTCGAGTATGTTAAGAAATTCGTGACTGTTGAAAACATGATTTTGTTGCTGCGCCTGCTCATCCAGCTGCTGCTGCTTCTGCATGCTGCTCTGGCTATCCTTCATCAGCTTATCGTAGTCCAGCAGCACACTGTTAAACTCACCGATCTCTGATCACCTTGTGCGTGTAGAAGTTGTGCACTTGCATCAGGGATGTGCCCGTCTTGCTGAAGTAGGCCTGCTCGAGCGGCACAAGCTTCAGCGTTGTCACCTTTCGCAATTTACTGTCCATGTCATAGAAACTGCGGTATTTTGAGATGAGGCTGCGAAAAAATGACTCATCGGTCAGCAGGATCACAGCCGACTCGGAGCAGTCGCTGAAGCCCGCCAGTCGCAAAAGACCGCACATGGCTTTTCGCAGCGCCGACCGGCACATGTTGCTGGATAGCTCCGGGTAATGTTGAGGATCGCCGCGGGAATATGCCGTGTCCACCGGTGGTATAAACCAGATGGGTTTTTGAAACTTTTGCTCGCTGACCAAATCGGCGGCGTTCTCCCGCGGGAAGTCCACCTCGGGTATCATTTGGCACGGATTCAAAAGGAAATTTGAGGAGCCCTACAAATTTTGGGAATGCAGTTAATAATAATAATTGTGTTGTCACACGGAGCGTTTAATTAAGCTAACGTTTTTGTTGGAGTAGGTGTCGATTAGGGATTGAAGAACTTCTGTTTGTTTCATCACTTCGATGGTTTGCGTGACTAAGGAACTCTTCAGTTCCATTTTTCACTATTGTATTCATACATACATATATATATACATATATACGAGGTGTGTTCAAAAAGTATCGCGAATTTTGAATTTTCGCGGGTTACGTATAATCGAATTTCGATTTTTTTGTAGCGTTATGTTGGTACTCATGTCTCTCACTTATGCCGACAAGCTCGGCCATTTTGAATGTTCACTTAATTGTTGACAGCTGCTTTGCTTGCACGTGTTTTGGATCGTCTTCGATTTTTACCTATTCAAAAAAATGGATCAAAGAACCTGTATCAAATTTTGTGTGAAAAACGAAATTAAGTGCGCGGATGCATTCCGAATGTTGATTGTGGCATACGGAGAAGCTACCTTGGACCGAAGCAACGTTTATCGGTGGTACAAAATGTTCTCAGAAGGCCGAGAAGATGTGAACGACGAAGAGCGTGCCGGACGCCCGAGCACTTCAACAACAGACGAAAAAAAATTAATGGAGTGGAGAAAATGGTATTGGCCAATCGTCGAATCACCGTTAGAGAAGTTGCTGAGGAGCTAGACATATCGATTGGCTCATGCCATTCGATTTTTATTAATGATTTGGGCATGAGACGGGTCGCCGCGAAATTCGTACCAAAATTGCTCAATTGCGACCAAAAACAGCATCGCATGAACATTGCTAATGAGATGTTGGACTCTGTCCGCGACGACCCAAATTTGCTCCAGAGGGTCATAACTGGTGACGAATCGTGGGTTTATGGTTACGACGTGGAAACCAAAGCTCAATCATCTCAATGGAAGCTGCCGCACGAACCAAGACCGAAAAAAAGCGCGCCAAGTTCGGTCGAATGTGAAAGTTTTGCTGACAGTTTTCTTCGATTGCAGGGGCGTGGTGCATCATGAGTTCTTGCCACAGGGTAGAACGGTCAATAAGGAATATTACCTGCAAGTTATGCGCAATTTGCGCGAAGCAATCCGCCAGAAACGCCCGGATTTGTGGAAGAACAAAAATTGGCTTTTGCACCACGATAACGCCGATAACATCGTTGCTTGTGCGCGACTTTTTGGCCGAAAACAACACACTAATGATGCCGCAGCCACCGTATTCCCCAGATCTGGCCCCCTGTGACTTTTTCTTGTTCCCTAAACAGAAGAGGCCCATGAAAGGACGACGTTACGCTACGCTTGACGAGATAAAGACGGGATCGAAGGAGGAGCTGAACAAGATAAAAAAAAATTATTTTTTGAAGTGCTTCGAAGATTGGAAAAACCGTTGGCACAAGTGTATAATATCTCATGGGGATTACTTTGAAGGGGACAAAATAGAAATTCATGAATAAATAAATAATATCTGAAAAAAACACAAAATTCGCGATACTTTTTGAACACAAAAATATTGAATATAAATCAATATGCACTGGTTAAATAAAGACCTATTCGCCAAACTCACTGTTTATCCTGTGGCAGCGGATCGCCACGCTGCCGTATTTCACCGAGTTTTGGTCTTTTGGCGGACGTGGGCACATATTTGTTGAGAGTAAAATCACTGCCCTCCTCTTCGATATCGCCCCAGTGTTTTCTTAGCATTATAATTTTGTTATTTATTGTATTTCAATTTTCTGTTGGCATTCAGTTTATAGTAAATTGTGGTAGTGTTGCGAAGCGTTTGAAATGCTTACGACCGGCAATCGAACAGCTGTAGCAGTGCGCATACGTGGCAACGCTCGTTGTACACGTTACACTTGTTTTATTTGTTTTTTAACTTTTTCTATTACTTATTGTTGGTTAGCCAACTAAACGCATTATGCATTTAAATTTTGGATCGTATGTGCATGTGTAGGTTTGCAACGCGGGGTCTGTGCATTTTTGTATTGTTTTCATTTGGCTGCAGGCAGCAAATGACAAATGGCAACTCCATCAAGCGGTTAGTACCAAAGGGCAATGTCAGTGACAGGCAAACAGCGACAATATGTAATGTTGCCATTATTATTTGTTTTGCGTTTAGAATATATATTTACCTAAATTAATTGTGCAAGTTAAAAGAAAAGAATTGTTGACAAAATTCTGCAAAGACGCAGACGACGCCCTGGTTTGTACGCGCCGGCACACAGCGACAGCATGCATCAACAACACATGGATCTCCATGCTCCTGTGGACTTGAACAAGGTGAGGGTACATCAATATATATAAGTATATATGTATGTATATATTATGTATATATATGTAAGAGCTAATAATATAATCTGTCTCTTTTCTAGTCCCTTGACGAAATGTCGCCGGAGGAGCGGGTGCGGTAAGCAATGCTTAAATTCTTATCTGCTGATGGTTGTCTGCAATTGCCAAAGAATAACAACTTCTATTCTTTCCCTCTCGCTTTCTCTCTCTGTTTCCCACTCTCTCTCTATTTATGTATTTATATGTAAATATATGCAACGGACAGCGCCGAGCATCAGCTGATGGTGGAGAAGCATAAAGGCCACGATGCCATGCACTCGGAAATGGTTATCATACTGTTTATGACGCTAGTCATTGCCCAGATCATCCTCGTCGAATGGAAGAAACGGCACTACAGATCCTATGCATTTGTCACACTGCTAGCCATGTGGCTAATACCGCTAGTTATTTCATGCACCTTCCTCTGGATACGTTTCATCATCATCTGGGTAATATTCACCACTATTACATCGCTGGTCATGCGGCGCGCCACAACTAAGCCCATACAGGGCACAACGCCCAGGTAAATTGATTACGACTTTGATTTCTGGCTTCACTCTTTAGTTTTCTTCTCTTTTTTGATTTGTATTTCACAGACTTGTTTATAAATGGTTCTACTTCATCTACAAGCTAAGCTATGGCCTGGGCATTGTCGGCTATCTGGTGATCATGGCCGCCTTTTTGGGCATGAACTATGTATTCTCACAGCCGCCCAACACATGGATGGATGTCGGTTTAATGTTCTGTTTCTATGGCCTATACATTGGCGTACTTGGTCGCGACATATCCGAGATTTGTTCAGACAAAATGGCCGCTGCCATTGGTGTAAGTAGTCCGTTTAATTGCTAACCAGTCAGTATCCAGTTTTGTAATTGTGCTTGTATCCATCCATTTGTGTTTAGTACTATTCGCCTCAGGGCATGCCCACTCGCCATTTGGATCAAAATGTGTGCGCAGTGTGTGGTAATAAGCTGCTGGTTTCCGAAAAGGAGGAGGGCGTCATCGAGAATACCTACAAGCTGTCCTGCAATCATGTGTTCCACGAGTTCTGCATACGAGGCTGGTGCATTGTTGGCAAGAAGCAGACGTGTCCCTATTGCAAAGAGAAGGTCGATCTGCAGAAAATGTTTCGCAATCCGTATGTAGCTACTCCTATTATGATATTTATATGATTTGCTATAGTTATTATGTATCCGATTGCAGTTGGGAAAAGCCGCATATGCTTTATGGTCGACTGCTGGACTGGATTCGTTGGCTGGTCGCTTGGCAGCCACTTATATTTTTTATAGTACAAGGCATCAATTGGATGCTCGGTCTGGAATAAGCAGCATTAGCTTTCTGCTTACTGTAAAATTTCGTCTAGTCAAGCACATTTTATGCTTAATACTGTTCTTTATAACCAACCAACCGACTAACCAACATATACCATCAGCAACTGAGACCAACTCTAACAAAAGTGCGAATCCAAAACCAAATAAATTAATAAATAAATAGAATCAAAAGCGAATCAGCATCATTCCCAGGAGGCATAGCGTCACCGCAAGGTTTCCATTTCGCTTGGTCCTGTAAAAAAAAAAAAAAAAAACATGCAAAAACGATGTAAAGGAGCAACTTCTCCAGGTCCATTTCCATATTGGCCAGCGCAGAACTGTGTCTACCACCATCCATTTTTAATTCTAAATTTCATTTTAAAACTTGTAAGCCATACAGTTGGTATTTTAGATATATATATGTAAATATCTATATGTATGTATGTATATGTTTGCATATTTGTTTGTACATCTCGTGTATCTATGTGTACATATATTGTGTGTTGTGTGTATTTTTGTATTACGTATACGTATTATGCGTTTTTGCACTGGAAATTGAAGTTAACGATCTACAGAAACCTATAAATCATTGAAAGAATTCTATGAAATCTAACCAAAACTATTTTTTTTTTTGTTTCTTGGTGTATCAACTGACAGGGGCGGTCAATGTACCCAACGGATTTCACTGGTATCCCAACAGGTCAACAAACTGAGTTTTTATCGATTTTCTTTACTAAACTAAAAAAACTGCGATGCGACAAGAGACGAGATAAATGGAATTCGTTAATTTGCTGAGGCAGACTTTGTTTTCCAATATATAATTATTATTATTTACTCATGTTGAATTTCGTTGACAAAAGTCAGTTACACATTTAATAGGTCTTTGTACATAATATAATTATAATAATAATAATAGCAGAGTGGTACAGAGTGGCTCAGAACCGGTTTATCGCCTGCAAGAAATCTCGTCGTTCACTTAAACTGAGGGGTGGGGAGGGAAGGGGTGTTGTGTTGTGTTGTGTTGTGTTTTTTAGTTGTTGGTCTTATGCGTTATCCTGACAACATCGGCCTTGCCTGCAATGCGCAAAGTTTAATCAATAATTTATGCGCTGATATGCATAAAAACCTGTGCCAAAAATGCAAACCCCAAAAATAATGCGAGTCATTTTGCAAGAAATGGCAAAGAAAGGCGGTGTTCAGCAATTACAGGCAGATATCAGCAGCGATGAGGAGTTTGAAAAGTTTCTACAGCGGCCCGGTCTGCTTGGTATGTCTGCTACAGGAATTAACACAAAAAAAGAAAGAATAATGATAATGCAGTTATATTCCAGTGCTGGATATATATTCGGAATGGTGCGGACCCTGTCTGGGCATGGTGGGCAGTCTGCGCAAAATAAAACTCGAGCTGGGCGGCGACAACTTGCAGCTGGCAATTGTAAGTTGAATTGAAATTGAGTGGCGAGAGGTGAGAGGTGAGAAGAGAGATAAGAGCTAACTTCGAAATTGTTTACCCAAGTGCAAAGCTGGTTCGATATCGTATCTGGAAAGGTTTAACAAGAAAAGTGAGCCAACCTGGATGTTTGTAGCAGTAAGTTCTGGCTACACACCACACATGCCTGGCGATAATCCGCTGAATTTTCTTATCTATATGTGTATGTAGAATGGAAAGGCTATAAACATTATGTTTGGCACAGATGTGCCGAAACTGGTCGCCCTAATCACCAGAGAGCTGGAGTCAACCATTGCCAAAGAGCCGCACGAAACCTTCGAAATCACCGAGCTGCAGCCCATTGAGCTGGAACAGTTGCGCATTAAAAACGAGGCTCTCGAGCTGGCCGCAAAAATTGAGCTCGAGGAGAGTAAAAAGAAGCGCATCGAGTATTTGAGATATGTGACGGATAGCATTATGGAGAATTTGCCGGATATTGGCATAACGGTGTTTGGGCCACAAGTCAATCGGGATATGTTCAAGAAGCTCTCCGAGCCGGCCGATCCACTCAAAATTCAATGCAAAGATCGCAAAGTGTTTGCAATAACACAAAGTGATCTCAACACGGTGAACTTTGCTGCCGAGAATCCATTGCCCATTGATGTCATGAAGTACCTCTACGACAAGGAGCTGTTAATGTGCTTCTGGAAAGTGGATGAAACGATCGGAACGCCACCAAATATACTACAGCAATATGCTTTTGAGCTAACAAAGGAGATCGTCAAGCCGCCCGATGAGTTCAACGAAGAGGAAACTATTCTGCCACCTCTAATAATACCCCTAGAGATAACCATTGAGGCTGCAAAAGAAGGTGAGTATACATATATATATACACATATATATACATATATATATCTATTTAATTTAGAGAAAGACACGCCTGAGAATACGACAGAGCCATCGGAGGAAAGTCCTGAAGCTGAGCAGGATGCTTCAGAGGACACAATGAAATTCAAGGTAATTCAAATACCGCCCATTTGGGTGCCAACTGACCAGAGAACGCATGCGGCCCTCATCTACATATATTTCCGGGCACAAACAACGACTTTTCTGGCCGCCGATCCCGCGCCAGAGCCACCTCACATAATCATGACTTTTGATGCCTATAAGAAAAAGGATCTGATTAATCTTGTGGATGCGTGCAAGGATGATGTGCCGCTCTATGGTTTCTTCAACAGCGATAATCCACAGACTGCAGTTTTTATCGCCAATTCCGTGGAGAAATATAATGCCAAGCCATATGTACCGTAAGCAATCGATAAATAATTCATTCAATTTGGTTGATGATCAATAAAAATATGTATTTTATTACCTGCAAATGGAAGCACCGATAAAATTGTGCTGAAAGTTAACAAAGTGACGACAGCCACGATACCACTGCTAATGGAATATGGGCCCAGCTATGTTAGCCCCAATTCGGTTGTTGGCCATAAGGAAGCAGCCAAGTTTTTTCCCCCCAGCTACAAATCAGCCCTGCAAGAAGAGGCCGAATTGCATGCTGTTAAAGCAGAGAAGCCCAAAAAACGAAAAAAGGTTGACTAACTAAAAATTAAAATATATATATATATATATTTATCTATCTATAAATATGCTCGTAACCCATACAGAACAAAAAGGGAGCTGATGCCGAGGAGAGCGAACAGCCAAACATCAGTGCCCAGGCGAACTGCCAGGAAGCCGATGAGGCAGCCAAGACCTCACCAGAGGAGGGCGCATCCACAACCAGTAGCGGCGAGGACAGTTGCGAAAGTCGACCACCGACTGCCGATGGCAATAACCTATCCGCCGATGGACCTCAGCCATAGGATAGTCATATTTATATACATATATGCTATACTATTATACTATACCCAACATATGCCGTATACTATTCCATATAATGTACTAAACAATACTTTACTCAGCTATTTTTCTAATAAAGCGCTTTATCGAATATGCCAAACCGACTCACTTTTGTTAGACTCATATCTAAAACATTGATAAGCTACTGTAAACTGGGAAATGCAATGGGAACTTTAATTGAATCAAGTTTTTATTTATCAAGAAATTGAAATGGTTTCAGAAAATTCCCAATATAATGTTAAAAGTTGGTTTTTTCTATTAGGGCTTAAATAGTAGCAAAGAAATAATCGAGATTGTGGCAACTAACTTTGTTCCATAATTGGTTGCTTAACTTAAGCAAAAAAAAAAATAAAAAAATAAAAAAATAATAATAATAATAATATGAAAGCAATAGTATCAGATAGCGATGCTGGCTGGGATTCCCACACGTCTACGAACTATTCTGGCCAATCTACGGCTCACACTCGGAGTGGATGCTGCTGTTGTTGCTGATGGTGTTGTGGGTGGTGTTGTCGGTGGTGTTGTGGGTGGTGTTATGGATGGTGTTGTGGTCATTATGATGTCATCATTATCGTTGTCATTATCATTATAGTCATTTGCATGATTGCCGCCCTGCGCGTAGCTGTAGCTAATGGTTCGCTTGTAAATGCGCTGCTCCTGCTTGGATTCCCTGGCATTCGGCTGATTGGCTGTGCTCCTGCTCTGCTTACTTGTGGCGGCATCATAGCAGCGTCTCAACAGCTGACCACCACTATCCTTGCACTCGTAGCAGACGCTTTTGCCCACCAGGCGACGCTCGCACAGACTGCTGCTGGGAGTCACCTGCTCCTTCTGCTTCTGCTTCTCCTTCACCTTCTCCTTCTGCTCCTCCTTCTGCTTCTCCTTCTGCTTCTCCTTCTGCTTGGTTTTTGTGTGGCGTCCTCGTCGTCGTTTTGTTCGCTCATCATCACCAAGATCCCGATAGCGCTTGTATTGGGTGCCGCTGCCGTAGGCATATTGCTCCGGCTGTGCCTCGTGCGAGTAGCTGCACGTCTCGGATACCTCATTGTTGCGCTTCTCGCGGCATATTTTGCATAGCTGTCCCTGGCGATGGACGTGGCGACAGTTTTGTTTCTCCTTCGGCTTCTGCTTCTGCTTCTCCTCCATTTGCAGCTTCTTCAGTTCCTTTTCGGGCTGCACATTGCTGGCCTCCGCTTGCGTCTCCACGCTCACGTCATTCGCATGCTCGTCAACGGCATCGTCATCATCAGCAGCATAATCATCGTCAGCAGCTCGATCAAAGTATTGCCGCACAAATTGTTCATAGTTGCGCTCGTAATCTTCGCCAGAGTTAGCCTCAGCGCTGTGACTGTCTGCCTCCAGCTCCTCCGCCTCCACGCCATCATCATCAGCATCATCATAATCATGATCATGTTCAATGGCATCCACATCGACATCGACATCTGATTCCTCTACCGTATCCGCATCTTCATCCAGCTTGGGCTGCGCATGTGGCAGCTCCGCGGCCAAGATGTTCAACTGACCCGTCGTGGGCGAGGTGAGTGCATCCAAGCGCTGCAACAGCTTACCGGGAGCAAAGGCCTGCCAATAGTTGACACTGTGATCGTAGCCGACGACCGCGCTAACCATCAACACCAGCACCAGCAACATTATTTCAAATGAAAGCGCTGCGCCAGAGACCTGCCTGCCTATTTATACAATCCATCCATAAATCTGCATCGGCATCCATGCATCCAGTGAAGCGTGTCCATGCAGATTGCACTGATTGGTCATTGGGTAATTGGCAACCGCAGTGGCGCGTCAGGAAATGGATGCAATAAGCACCAGCTGCTGCTGCTGCTGCCGCTGCAGAGGAAGTGTGAGTGAAAGGCAAAGATATATATATATATGAAGATATATCTTTATATATATACATATACACATATACTTATCTATATGCATGTATGTATGTGTGTGGCCAACCATGGTGAAAAACTCAATCAGGACGTGGCGGAGGGGCGTCATTAAACTAAGGCCAAATTGTTAACAAACTTTTTTCATTTGTTTTGATTTTGTTTTACATTAAAAATTACAAGTGGAATGAAACGTAGAGGCACAGTGAGGCAAAAGTGCATCGAGCGTGTGTCTGTGTGTGTGTGTGTGTGTCTGTGTGTGTTTGTCTGTTTCATTATTTACTACGCCATCCGCTGCACATCGCTAATCCGCTGGGCGCCAATGCTGGGCGCCTGAGCTTTAATTGGCGCTGGTCGCTGATGCCGCATCTCGCGACGCTTCTCTCGCATAATGTGTTTCGTTTGCGATGTGTCCAGCTCCTCCCAGCCGCCGGCATTGTCGTCCACCCAATCCTCGAGATCAGCCTGCAATTATCAATATCATTTAACATTTAACATTAAGCTTTAACTGTTTTAGCTAATATATGTTTATCTTATTGAGCAGGAAGAACAACTATTGCTGCTGTAAGGATTGACTCACATTTGAGCTAATGGGCACCATGTCGGTCGCTTTCAGTCTTGAGAAATCAGCTGGCGCTGGCGCTGGTGACGCTGCCGCCGTCGCATCGCCGAGATAGTATTTCAATTGCGGCTTAATGTCCGGCGTCAGTTCCTGCAACGAATTGAAACAAGCAAATCAGAGGCGAAGACTCAGAAGTGCAATCCGAAGCGGGCTTACACTAAAGAAGTCCGGTTCGGGCTCCTCTTTGGGCGGCGTGGGTGGCTGGGCCATGCGCTGGCGATACTGCTCGATGTGCTCCTCGACGGTGCGCGGACTGTCGTCCCAGCTGTTCCAGTCGCGTTCCTTGCCATGTGCATTCGATTTTGCTGTTGCTGGAAAGTCGCCAATTGTCACCGCTTGCAGCTGATCGTTGCCGCCGTGGCTGAGCTTGCGGCGACGCGAGAAACAGCAGAGCGCTCGCCGGCACAGTGTCACAATGCCCAGCAGCAGCATTTTGATTTGTTGTAATACCATTTGTTTTAGTATCTATATTTAATTCTAGTTTTGTATATTATGGACAAGGACAAGTTGACAAGCAAAACAAATATATGCCGTGTTCGAGTGTGACCACAGCATGTTAAACTCTCAGCTGCTTGCTGCTGAACAAAACCTGAGTGATATGACATTGCACAGCACAGCGCTAATTAAAAATTCAAATTTTATGGTTTTTTCTTCTTTTTTTTATAAATACATGCAAGGTGAATAACCTTTTTCATATACATAAGAGAGTATGATAATAAGCATAATAAACATCTGTTTCATCTATTAGCTTGAATTTATTCAAATGTTTAACGTTAACTGGTTTTATTTATGAATATTTTATTACAATACGAATTCATACTTTTAACGGACTATTGTGTTATTAATGTCATTTGCCTGCTCACAGACATTGTTACGTTCGATTCGGTTGCGTCGACGAAACTTGACCAACAACAACTCAATGATCCAGGGAACAGCGCACATGGCCATGAACACATTCAATATGTGAAAGACTAGCAAATAATCCTGCGTGCGATCTCGTATATAGCCAACGATCGGCCCGATCAAAAACATCACATTACCCTGTGTGAACATAAATAGGCCGTAGCCGCTGGCATAGCTAAAAGCAAATAAAATAGCAACATTAATTTAAGAATATTGGTATTCAATGAAACACACCGTTCTTTTGGCAGATAGTCGGCAAATACCAACGGGAGTGGAACGTGTATCCAGGTTCGTAAAAATCCAAGCACGGCCGTAATGGAGGCCATGCCCACAAAATTGGTGATGCCACCGATACCTGCAATCATAATGGGTAAGGTTGTTAAATATTATTTGCGAATAGACAGAATGTCACCCACCAAATCTGGCAAAAACTGTGAAAAGCGCTCCAGCCAAGTAAATGTAACGGGCAGGAACTTGAATAAAAATTGCAGTCACTGCTAGAAAAATTCTTGATAGCAAATCTGCGGCGGCTCCGATTGCAATAACATTGGCCGTTTCAGCCTAAAATTTAAAATAAATTTTGAATTATATTGTTGCAAACAATGATTTTCAATGATTCGTGAAGTATTGAAGCCCTAACTTCTTTTTCAGATATGGCAACGCCAAAAGCAACGGTTTTTGTGTGCGGCTTTTTTAGCTATTGTCTATTGCAGCTAATTGACCTAACTGGACATGCGTGCGTCTACCACTTTCAGTGACAGTTCCTTTTAACTGATTCTTTTTGCATAAAATTGAAAAAAATATTGACAAACATTATATGGCTTGTTGTGTGTCTGTGTGTGTGCGTGTGTGTATAGTATGTGTAATATGTGTAATATGTTTATATACGAGGTGTGTTCAAAAAGTATCGCGAATTTTGAATTTTCGCGGGTTACGTATAATCGAATTTCGATTTTTTTGTAGCGTTATGTTGGTACTCATGTCTCTCACTTATGCCGACAAGCTCGGCCATTTTGAATGTTCACTTAATTGTTGACAGCTGCTTTGCTTGCACGTGTTTTGGATCGTCTTCGATTTTTACCTATTCAAAAAAATGGTGACGAATCGTGGGTTTATGGTTACGACGTGGAAACCAAAGCTCAATCATCTCAATGGAAGCTGCCGCACGAACCAAGACCGAAAAAAGCGCGCCAAGTTCGGTCGAATGTGAAAGTTTTGCTGACAGTTTTCTTCGATTGCAGGGGCGTGGTGCATCATGAGTTCTTGCCACAGGGTAGAACGGTCAATAAGGAATATTACCTGCAAGTTATGCGCAATTTGCGCGAAGCAATCCGCCAGAAACGCCCGGATTTGTGGAAGAACAAAAATTGGCTTTTGCACCACGATAACGCCTCTGCTCACACATCGTTGCTTGTGCGCGACTTTTTGGCCAAAAACAACACACTAATGATGCCGCAGCCACCGTATTCCCCAGATCTGGCCCCCTGTGACTTTTTCTTGTTCCCTAAACTGAAGAGGCCCATGAAAGGACGACGTTACGCTAAGCTTGACGAGATAAAGACGGGATCGAAGGAGGAGCTGAACAAGA
Source organism: Drosophila basisetae (assembly GCA_035041595.1). Taxonomy (NCBI): domain Eukaryota; kingdom Metazoa; phylum Arthropoda; class Insecta; order Diptera; family Drosophilidae; genus Drosophila; species Drosophila basisetae. Next base: position 1,747,692 of record JAWNLB010000013.1, read on the forward strand.
TAAAAAAAATGATTTTTTGAAGTGCTTCGAAGATTGGAAAAACCGTTGGCACAAGTGTATAATATCTCATGGGGATTACTTTGAAGGGGAGAAAATAGATATTCATGAATAAATAAATAATATCTGAAAAAACACAAAATTCGCGATACTTTTTGAACACACCTCTTAATAGCCTTACCTTGGTGTAACCCAACTCAAATAGATAAGACGGCTGTATGGTGAAAAATGAGAGGTCCGAGTACAGGGCGAACGTAATGCCCAGCACAATATTAACGTAGATGGGTTCCTTGAAGAGCGTCAGATCGAGGAAATCGACAATGGTGCCGCAGTAGCTCCTCTTGACTTCAGCTGACTGCTCATCGACGATGGCCTGCTGTGGATTGGCGCCACCACTGACAACACTCTGGCGTCGCGATGTCTGCAGGCTGTGCATCATTTGGGGCGAGGCATCGCTAACAACGATCGGCCCCGACCAGTTGCCCAGGCTGGTAATGCTCGAGGCGCGACTGGAAATAATGTTGAGCGTATGCTCCTCGATACGTGACACTCGCCGAGAAGCCAGATTCGAGACGGACAACGAATCTGTGACAATCTGTTTATCACCATTTGTTGGTCTTGGCGCAAATATCAGCTCTGGTATCGTCTGCAGTGGCGTTTCTGGCTGCACATGGACGACGACCGGCGGCGATTGAATTGGCTGCTCTTCCTCCTCCAATGGGATACGTCGCATATGCCATTTGACTGGTTGCATGAGCAGCATGCCCAGAATAGCATGTGCATTGATCGCTGTCAGCACCAGGAGGCAGCCACGAAAGCCATACAATTGCAGCAACTTCTGCATCAAAATCGGATAGATCATCGAACCGAGCCCAATCAGCGTCTGAGCAAAGCTCATCCACATCACACGATTCTTCACAAAGTAATCGTTGAACGATGTGTAGCTGGTGGGCACAATCAAACCGAATCCGCTGCCCTGCAACACGCTAAACGCCAAGGTCAACTGCAGCGTTGAAGTCACAAACATCTGCATGGCTGTGCCAACAAAATAGAGAATGCCGCCGGCCAAACCCACCGGTCGCAAGCCATAGCGACGAAACAGCGAGCCAGAAAACAATCCGGCAAAGCTCATCGCACAAAAGAACGTGCTGGTTATAACAGCAATGGCGCTCGTCTCGGCCCCAATACTCTTTAGAAAGTCGCCAAAGACCAAGCCGAATGATGGTAGCGCTGCCAATCCACTGACCTGGAAGACATATTATACATAGACATATATTTAGTATACACATTTTGAGATCATTTTGTGGAGCTATTAGTACTGCTATACAAGCAAGTCTTCACTGGCTGTTGAAATATGTTTCTAAAGTACCCTCAGAAGATTGCTTAAAATTCCTACGTTGAAACTTTGTGACCATGTCGAACCACTTGCAGGACTTCTGGCCAAGCTCCTCTAAGATCTTTTTTAAACCACAACTTGTCGTTTCATTCGTTCGGTTTCGGGCTGAGTGGTTCTCCGAAATTAACACTCCCTTCGCCGCCACCTCGAAAATACGTATAAAAAAGACTGGGTGGAGGAATAAACTAACTTCTAAAATAATCCCCTTCTTCTTTACGATAGTAAGTTTATTATTCTACCATGTCTTTTTTACTACCTACTTTCGAGGTTATCGCCTTATCCTTACTTTTAAACATAATAAAAAAAAGACCAATTTTTTATCTTGCGTTTTTAAGACCACGATTTTTTTTCGAGACCACTAAAACTATGATTATGTTGATAACTATGTTGAAATTGTTCGGATGTATGTCCATAAATAACAGATAATAAATGATTTTCTGCACGTTGTTCAGATTGTTGCTGGCACTTACAAAGGGCATTGCCATGCCAATGCAGATGAGGATGCCCCAGCCGCCGTCGGGTGCCACCAGTTGGTAGGACTTCAATTTGGGCCGTAGTGCTGTCGCCGTCATCTTAGCTGCTCCGATGCCGTGGGTTGAGTGATCACATTGTGGCCATTATCATTGGCATTAGCAGTTAGATAGCAGCTGGCAGTAGCACTTCGGTTTTATAACGATGTCTCATGTAAGCCCTAAGAGTACATCTGATTAGATTAATGAAAGACATATATTCAACTGTGCATTGCATCCCACCAGCGGAGATGTTGCCAACTTCCGTGCCAAGCCCCATTTCTACAATGAATATTTGTTTTTGAACAATGTATTTTTGAGATTTTCTGCGCAAAAAAATAAAAGAAGAAAAACACATTCGAATACAGCCTCCAATTGTTGGTGACAACAACTCTCGAACGGCGCATAGAGAGGCCAAATGTTCCGTCCACGTCTCCGACTGCAGTTGTCAACTGACAACTGAAATCCCAATGAAATTTAGTGCCAGTGCTTCACTGATTTGTTTTCAGCATTTTAATAGAAACGTCCCTCGACGTCACATGTAATTTATTCATATTTAAATTTACTCTTCACGCATTTCTCACATTTGTTTATTTTCCTCGCCAATTTTATGAGGGGCCACTAAATTGTGGCCAAGATCGTTGTAAATGTCCAACTGTAACTGTGACTGTGACTGTAATTCTGTAGCAATATAATTATTGCAGCATTGCGATACAGAAAGAGGCAGTGATTGCTCGCACAATTGTTGATTTCTCGGAAATATTTGTGTTATCTTCAACCGTTTGCTACCCACTTCAGTTGATACTCTTACCCTTTTAACGTGATATGCGAGTAACGGATATAAGGCCTTCTAATTATACTAAGAGAATCGATCATATATATGTACACATATAAATATATATGAACCATTGGCATAGATTGGGCACATTTCAATTGTTTCAATTACCATTTCGTGGCACTTCAAAATTTGAAATAATAATGGGAGCAGTAAATTTTCTTATTTGTTATATTATCGTCAATTGATTGTGAGTATTGAGAAACGCTAAATGTAATTCATCATATCTTTTAATTGCTTGTAATAGAACCTATAAGCTTATTATGGTCTTTGTGGTGAATATTTTTCAATTTATTGTTAATATTCGAAAAGAATCAAATATAACAGAAATCAAAGAAGACCAAGTTTCATCAAAGTCGCATCCCATCTGAGAGAAGCTAAACTGCAAAGAAATTGATCGAAGCTCTTTAAAGCAGATATGCGACCATCACAGAACAACCACAAATAGTTAATAAATGTATATTTTTATTTATTATATCACTTTATTTAAATTTCATACATATACGTAGTAATACAAGTAATATATGTGTAAGGCTACAATATCTGCAATGCATATCCAAAAGATAACATTTTCTTAACGTAATTATGTATGCGTAACTACATATTAGTATATCATATATATATATACATATATATATATGTAAAAAAAAAACAAAAATAAAATTCTATGCACCCCTTTAAGTACATGTGTGGCATGCGTATTATTTGTTAACGGTTTCAGCTACTACGACTACCACTAGAACTACAACTACAACTACTACCAGTGGTGGCATGGTGTGGCATGCCGTACAGTGGTTCCACTCAAAATAGTTAGCTACAAAGTTTTCTCCTTCTTTTTGGTCATGGCATCTACTATATAGACAGCATTAGTTATTGCTTTCCGATTGTGTCAGTTTAGCATTCGTATATGCTACTATCTTACAATAAGGCATTTTAACCCAAGTCTGGCAAAGCAGTTATCGCAATAAATTTATCAAATTTCATCTACAACGAGTTATGCAAATCTTATATTTGTTTGTACATATATATATATATATTTTATAAAGTAGTCGTCTGCCGTTTTATTGGCGTTATCAAAATATCTAAGGCAGATTTCTTCTTTTATTTGTAATACATGTCTCTGGGTTGGGATTATGTTTGTTTGCTGTGGGTGGATTGGTTTGTTTATCTATCGCTGTCCCTCTCTACTACATTATTCTTTGCATTACCTCTCTATCTGGCAACCTCTTGAACCCTTGGGGATGTGGGAAATGGTTGTAATATAGGCATTTGCTTTCCTACTAGCTTGACAAATATTCCTGTTTATGTTTATGGTTATGTGAACAATGTTTCAACATAACTTTATTCAGTTTACGCATTTCACTCAACTTGGCATTAACCACTAAGCATACAATACATTTTGTACATTTTGTACATTTTTTATGCTTAGTGCTTTAACTAAATTTGTGTATATGTTTGTGTATATCGGTCTAGGTATATAGGTATATATGTAAATAGGCATATAAATTGCTTGTTGGCAAATTGATAAATCAATTTAAATTCCAGTTACACATTCGTTTGTTTATTTAGTTATATATATATATATATATATATATATAGGTAGATAGGTAGTGTATGTTGGGTATTGTTTTTGTTTTGTGGTCGTTTGCTTAATTTCATTTTAAAAAGGTACATTATATCAATTTTAAAGCCAGTTTTGTTATTTTTGCTCTGATGCCTTGTTGTTCATAATAAGGTTTCATACATATTTTGACATATGCTTATCCTTAAATATCTAACTTATCAACTATCTTTGAACTATCACATACAAGTTCATATAATAAACAAAAGAGAGAGAGAGAGAGAGAGAGAGAGAGAGCGAGAGACAGAGTGTGAGAGAGAGAGACAGAGAGAGAAAATAATAATAGAAACATGTTATACTTAGAATTATGAATGATATCAAGAATTAATTGTTTACTTGCTCCGATATATCGAACTAAGGAAGAAAATCGGCGAATAGAACCAAACAAAGCTAAGTTTAATACACAATTTGTTCAGGAAGTGTTTGGGGGTTGCGTTGCACATGTTATGTATATGTATATGTATATGTATATGAAGCAACCGTTCTATTCACGAACAAAACATAAATTGTTTAAGGATATATATATATATTTAAATTGTTTTATTTTTAGTTTCTGTTCCTTTCATTTTTGGTTGCATTCTTGATCTTGGTAAGTAGTAAGCACACAGAGTCAGTAAACTAAGAATGATTGCTGCTGGGCTGATCGGAACATTCACTTTATGAATTTCTAATTGCAAATAACGTAACGTTTTAGGTACATAATCTATCGAAGTAATTAAGTAATTAGTAGTTTGCATTTAGTTTCAGTTGAATAATGAGCTCGATCGATGTAATTAATTATATGCATATCTGATAATCCTCTCTTGATCTCTTTGGCCATATATATATATATATTACAGCTTGGCATCCTTTCTTGCCGTCTCCGCCGTTGGTGCTTCTCCCGCTGCCGCTCCCGTTGCCGCTGCCGCTCCAGATTCAGTTCCAGCTGCTGCTGGTGTATCCTGTGTGGGCATCTGCTGTGCCGCATCGCCAGTGCGGCGACGTGATCGGACAAACTCCACCAGGTACTCAATGCTCCAGGCCGTAGCACATATCATGATGCAAAAACTCTGAGCGTGTATACAAATCGGATAACTCTCGGTCACATCACGAATCAGACCTGGAACAGAAATGATAAATGCAATTAGAGATACGAGTCCAACTTAAGTCGATGCAAGGACAACCGACTCACCAATCAATGGCCCAAAGCTGATCACAAATACAGCCTTGCCAACCAGATGCCATCCAAAGGCCGATGGCAGCTTCTCCAGCGAACAATACTCGGAGACGGTCAGTGTAAAATTGCTCAATGCTGAGCCACGGAAAAAGCCGCAAATCGATAGCCAGATCATAAGCTGATTCCACTCCGTTTGCTCGGCCATAACTGCACACAAAGAAAGTAAAATAACAATAAATAAAATAAAAATAAAGATAATATGTTGCGGGTAAATCGTCAGACATCTATCTACTTACTGGAACGCGTGAGCGCCACAAAAATGATCGAGACCAAGAAGATGGTGCGTTTCCTGATCGTCGTCCTGTCGAACAATGGCGGCAGGACAATACGTGCCGCAATATCCGTAATGGCCGTTATCGATAGACAGTAGGCGACGTCACTCTTCGAGTAACCGAGATTGGCAAAGAAGAAGGGCGTCACCACTTTGAAGTTCATTTCCGCCACATAGAAAATGGAGAGGCCAAACAGCAGATTGAGAAACCTCTTGTCCTTGAGCATGGCAATGTCTAGCAGGTCGACAAAGCGACGCCAAAAGCCGTTCTTCTTCTTCTTGGCCTCCTCATCGGTGCGCTCCGATTGCTGTTTCTCATCCTCAGTGGGTTTCATTTTGATGAAACTGTCGCGATGTCCACCCAAAATGCTGCCAGTGGCTGTGCCAACGCGCCTCAGTTCGCGATCATTCCGCTCGAACTCATCATCGCCCGTATTCAGATGCACTTGCAGTATGGAGCCAGTGAAGTCCATATACGATAGATTCGATGTGACAGATGCCTTCCGGCACCGGACTATTGTTGTGTTCACCTCGGCCTGTGATGGATAACCGCCGCTGCCGCTGCCCACGTCCGCGGATTGGACACCAGCCAGGGACATGATGCGCGGAAATGTTGGCCGTTTGGTTAGGCCCAAACGGGAGCCGTTCATTGTGTTCATTGCCATCTCGGAGTAGTTTTTGCGCATCGATTGATGGTTGTGTGAATGATGCTTGTTAAACAGCAGCGTATTCAGCTCGGGCAGTGCATCCTCCTCGTTGCCATCCTCTTTGATCACCTTAAATGAGGGCGGCGGATTCGCTGCTGTACCGCCGCCCGGCGTTCCAAAATTCATTTGGGGTTGTGGCGTCGGCAGCGCCGATATACAAATCAGTTCCTCATCGTCAAATTCCTCCTTCATGTGCCATTTGACCGGCTGCAGGAGTACGGAGCCAACGATGGCATTCAATGCGACGCCAGACAGCAAGAGGACCGCACCCCGAAAGTCATAGCACTCGAGCAGGATGCGCACCAGCTGCGGCATTATCAGCATGCCAATCGCTGTGCCCGCCATCGACAGACCGACAGCCTGGCCGCGTTTGTATTTGAAATAATGATTCAATGCCACAAATGCCGCCGACGTGGACAGACCGACGCCAATGCCGTTAATCACACCGTATGTGCTGAGGATGTGGGCCATCGTGTTCGCCGATGAGGTTAGCGCCAGTCCCAGGCCGCACAGCAGGGAGCCAGCGATCGCAACCTTGCGATAGGAGAACTCCTTCAGCAGCGGACCCACAAACAGGCCCGAGAAATTCATACACACATCCATCGTGCTGATTATCACCGCTGCGCCCGTGGTGCCCACATTCAGATTTTTGAGCGTGTCTCCAAACAGCAAGCCAAAAGATGGCTCAATCGATCGCGTTGCCAGCTGCAAAACAAAACAATTATGTGTGAAACAGGTCAGTTTTCAAAATTGTAATCAGTGCAATAATCGAGTTACTATTTGCAGCAATCAAATCAAAACTTTACAACGACGCAGTGATTGCATTGACCTTACATCAGTTTGGTCTAGGACCAACTATAAGTCCCATCAGACATCAGACAAAACGTTTGTTGTTTTTTGTGCTATGAATCATAAGTACATTGATCTTATGTGAGGAGAGTTCGCACCAAAAATAAAACAAAACGTTTTCTTTTGTTTCGTGCGTTTTCAATTATGTTTCGCTGTCAATGATTGTCTTATCTCATGGTATAATAAAGAGCCAAAAAAAAAAAAAATATATATATATATATATATATATATATATATATATATATATATTTATATATAGAAAAACATGTTCCGTTGTTGGAAACATACTTGCTTTTAAGAAAATTTCTATTACATCTCTCTTTGAGTGCTTTGCGAAATTTTTGATGAATCAGCACTCAAAATTTAAGATGCTAACCAAAAAAACAGTCTTATTCAAATTAAAAACTTAATGAAAATTAAGCAATTCATTTTATTGAAATTTGAACTTTTTTTAAATTAAATTAAATTTCAATTTTGTTTTCGTTGTTTTCACTAAACAAGTGTTTCTTTGATTTTGGGTTACTTGAACATACATTAAATGAAAGAAGAACATGAAACGACTCGATGATTTTTCCAGAGAATATATTACAAAATCGTAGGAAACGACAACGTGTTTTCTGAGCAGGTGTGCATTGAATTTATTTGTATTTACTGTAGTACTGAAGATAATCCAAATCACAGAAACATAAATACAAATTTTTGTAATCTGAGACGATCGCGAGTTCTAGTTCCTGTTTATTATATAAGAAGAACATACTTGGATGTGTGCATATTTATATGAATGTGCGACTAATTTATGCATGTACGTAAGTATCTAATTAGTTGGCAACGTGTCTGGTAAGAAGTGTTAATGAGTCGAGCAACTGCATATATTACAGATTGAATGAGACGGAAAGCAATTTGACCAACGTACAACTTGACGCATAAATATATACGAGTACATGATATATGACCTTAGCCCGCTTTTTATGTTGGCCAATTGATTGACGCTAATCGGCAAATAAATTATAATCAGCCAATTGGGAATGGGAAGCATTAGCCATCAATAAAACTAAAGCAAGTAGAAGTGGCAACGTCATCGAATTGATTCCCATCCGTTATCAACAGCAGCAAATAAGCCCAAGTGCGAAGACAGTGAGTCCCCATAAATAATACCCACACACACACACACACACGCACACACACATATGCACTTATCAAATATATATATATATACATATATATATATATATATATATATATATTTAGTTGGTATCAATGCGATAGATATATCAGCGCACTTGAAGTTGTCAATTTTGTCGTGGCGACGTCACCACTCCTCTCTCTCTCTCTCGTCTCGCTCTCTCTCTTTCCCTCTCTATCTAATCACACAATTCACTGTCGTCCATTATACGTACATATGTATATGTATATCATGATTGTATGCCTCCCAAAAATGTAAGCTCGACGGCATTGGTGTCTTTACTACCTCCTCTCCCGCACTCTCGATCTTTTTGTCTGATAATTCATTTGTATTCACACATAGTTTTACATTCAAGCAAATAATCCAGGTGCAACACTTGTCTTACAGTTATATTTTTGCCATTGATTCAAACAGAACAAAGAGGGAAAATAAGAGGTATCCAAATAATACCTACGTATGAAAGCCACCAATTGGTTCAATTCAAACTCGATCAGGGGAAAGACCTGTCTATAAAGCAAATTATATATAATTATAATTACATATGGGAAAGGTATACATAGCTTTATGCTGAGCCCATCTTTGAAGAAGACGTCATAAAGTATAAATATATATATAAATATATGCAGTATGGGCAGTGCATACGTTGGATCGAATGTCTATAACATATAGTTGCCATAGGAATCATTAGTAGACAAAAACTTATTTAATGCGCACCGTTGACATTTGACATTGGAAAAGTCGGTCGGATTTTGAAATGTATCGCGAAATTTAAATTCCCCTCAAATTTGTTTGTTATCAATATTTCAATACAATCGATTGTCCTTGAGGACTGACAACAATCCTTAGGCTTCCCGTTATTGTTACATATGCTTCTCAATTGTCAAAATGAAGTACTTTTGATGCATTTTTGTTGCTTGTCGTGTATAACCTTTAACAGGTACTCGAATACTTAACTGGTTATTATTGATGATAATGACGATTGTAGCTGAAGTGCTTTATTTGTGCTTTTGCAAAACACAATTATTATTGATTTGGGCTCTTATTGATTTTTGTATTCGCCGTTATCGCTTTTCATTTCACTTAAGTCAACCCACTTCCCCGCACCACCCCCTCCCCAATGCCTCGCCTCTTGGTTCTAGATATTTATGGGCGCTTCATTCAAACCGTTAATTGCTTATAATTGAATTATCACCAATCATAATTGAAACAAGAAAATGGGGTAGGCAGAAAAAAACACAAAGTAAAAAAACAATAAAAAAATAAATAGAAAAAAAGAAGTGGAACAACAACAATAAACACGCGCTCACTTAATGATAGGGAATAAACGATCCCTAAATATCACATGGCACACACACATACACACACACACACACACACACGCAGTATTCTGTGCTCTTGTGATAGTGGTTTGTTGCCTAGGCAGAAGTTTTGGGGCTTCTATAATTGGTCGCACTTTGATTTTGTACACTCGCATGTGATCGAGCCATGGCACAAGCTGATTCGTACTCTCTTCCGCTCCTTATCTGGGCAAACAATCTCAACATACTGACATACATACATTTTCGTGTATCGATTATCGATTGTATTCAGAAATGTTTGATCCAATTGTATTAATATAGTGTATATATTAATTCTTGTTTGTGTCATCAGTGTCTCCACTTGTAGATCAACTTTATTACATTAAATCCACCGTTTGCTGCCTTAACAGAACTAATCGATAAGGATCGATAACGGATAGCATTAAAAGCAAACAATTCAAGTGATGTATAGTTGGAATATAATTGTTGCGATGATGAATAAAGGTTATCTCCGCGTCGACTTGTTGTTAACTTGTTGTCTGTGATCATATGATCTAGATTCCAATTAGGACATCCACAAATTAACTAAGTGTTTTACCAAACTTTGATCATTCTATTCACACATTGCACATCATTGTAATGTGCAAATAAATTAGCTTAGCCATTAGTTTGAGGAAATTCGCATTTTCGAATTTGGATTTATTGGCATTGCTATTTGCAATTTGCGCGATGCGGCTTTTAGCACAAAACAGCAAAAGACAAACAAAACAACAAATGTATGGAAAACATGAGAAATAAATAGAAACGATTGAGTTGAGTGCCCCACAAACTGAATCGGATTCGGATTCGGAATCGTAATCGGAATCGTAATCGGAATCGTAATTGTAATCATAGCCGTTACTCGTGAATCGAAATCGTGAGCTGTAAATGATCTAAATAAGCTTTTGATTCATATTTATTGCACCCACTGTGCTTGTTTGCGTTGCTCATTTGCTCTGAACACGAATACTATGCAAAGATAGATAGCTGATGAAAAGGGGCGTTCGGGTGGTGCTGGTGGTGGTTGGTGCTGGTGCTGGTGTTGGTGCTGGTGTTGTTGTTGTTGGTGGGTACTCTCGTATTTTTATTGTATTTCGAGCAACTAGACAACGCTCGTTTTATTATTTATTTGCAAACATTAGTGCAATATTTGCCAATCGAATTTACAAGCAGTGCCTGCGCCAGACACAGTGGCTTAACGTGATTGTGTCGATAGTATAAATTGAAAAATTTATATAGATAAGACCCGGTGATGGAAGGTACATATACTTATACTTATATACGTATACACAATACTTAACCTAGCCAGACACATTTTTGACTCATTATCATTATCAAAATCTATAAGAATCGATTATTGAGAATGGGACTCAGTTTCAAAGCTTGGCGTCATCATCATTATTTGTTGTATACCTTTTTCAGTGATAAGTTTCGGATAGTTATTGTGAGTTCTCCAGTTCTCCAATTTGGCAGTTAAGTTAAGTCACGTGTGTGTTTGACTGTAACTGTGACTGGGGCTCCTTTCTGTGTATACCCTTACAGAGGCTGTTATAAATTTGTCGTGATGCTTGTAACGCACTGTGCAAAAACCAGTCCCTCAGTTTTGGGGCTATCCAAAGTTATCTTAAGCAAATTCCTCACATCATAAGCTATTATTCAGTAGAGTATTTATTATTCGGTCGGGGTTATCTTTTAGCTTATAGAAGCGCGAGAGGTTCCGCGAAATGTTCCCTCTATTTGCCAAGTTAGTTAGCTGTGCTTTTTTTGCTTTTGTTTTTTTTTTGTTTTTTGTTTTTGCCACATAATAGAAGGTTATGTATTAAATATATGTATGAATTTTCATTTCTGTTTCTGTTTTCTGTACAGAACACATGCTTCATGCTCGTAAATGTGTAATTTAATATTAATTTTGGTTTGGGGCATTTCTGCATGGGACGCTGATCAACCCCAAGTGACTGACTCATAAAAAAAAGCAATAATAATAAATAAATCTCTAATGTAGATTTCATTTGACTGCTGGCAATTCAGTTGGTAATCATATAATATAATGAAAACAGATGCGGTTCAGGTTTTTCCAAATATATAGTAAAAACTTGTGAACACATTTCATATGAATCAACTTTTTGCAGTCTTTCAACTTTGTCAAAACTGAACCGACACCAAAGCAAAAGCAAATGCCAACTTTTTGTTAATGTTTTCTTCCCTTAGATGAATGCTGCATTTAAATTTTGATAAATTCAAGTTTAAACTCGAGTCGTCTATTTCTGTGGCATACCTCGACAACAAAAAAAGCGTTCAATCTTCGATATTATCACGCGCATGTATGTCAAAGGAAACACGAGTACGCTTCGTGGTCGGCTGGAGCATTTCAGCAGTTATCTGTGCAACACACACACACACACACACACACACTCGCAGCCATACACACTATATTGAATTCTTAGCACCCGCTTTGCCTATGTTTGACATCTGTCAACTGTCGTCTGTCGTCTGTTGTTGTCTGTCCGTCTGTCCGTCTGCCTTAGATATGGGCATTAGTCACTTTGATGTTATTTGTGCTGTGTAACATTTGTCGTTATCAGTTTGTTGCTTGATGAGATGACGTCGTCCGCCCAAATGTCGTTAAGTCACTGTGAATGGCGAATGGCGGACTGGGGGGTGGTGGTGCGGCAACTAGCCACGATGACGTCGTCGTGGGGCCAAGGAAGTTTTGAGTGTCACCGTTTTCTGTGGTCTCCCTAAATCAAGCTTGAGTGAAAAAGGGACATTGTCGTTCGTGTCCTGAAAGTCGTCATCATTTTTATTGTTGTTGTTGTTGTTATTGTTTTGAATGTTGTTGTTGTCGTTTATTGATTTCCCATTAAGTTTTGCGTTTTTTTTTATGGTTTACAACTCCAAGTGATATGTCGTTTATTTATTTGTTTTTTTTTGTTATGTTACGTAACGCTGATCCATCTCAAGGCTTCCATGTGCATATATTTATGAGCTGGAACTCAGTTGAGTTGAGTTGAGTTGACCTGCTCAAATTTAACAAGGCTAAGTCTTCCCTACTAAACATGTTGGAACATGCAGATCCGATGGGAACAATCGGTTTGTTGTTTTTCTTTTTATAATTTAAAAGTCTGTTTTGGAATAATTGGTATATTTTTGGATATATATTTTTTTAATTAACTCATTTGCGACAGTACAAAATCTTCGGTGTACTCGTATTCAATCGTGTTTGTATTTATTTATAATTATGAGGTTGGGCATCTAGTTTGTGTCTCTGTAAAGTAGTCAAACCATCTAGTCTCTGTCCTCCCAAAAAAAAAATATTCAAATGAATATAGTTGTCGTATCATCATTCAAAACTGTGGCACAAACAGACGAAAAGGTTGGTGGCTTCCATTGGGTGGGGTTTACTGTTTCCCTGCTGTAGCAGGCACAGCTCATTTCTATTTCTATAAATATTACTATTTCTATTACTATTGCTATTACTATTTCTATTTCTATTTCTACAACCATTTCCATTTCGTTAGTTTCGCTATTTAAGGGCGCGTTCTGGAAACGTTACGCAAATGTAAGCAAAATGTATTTAAATATTTACAAGTTGTGTAAGTTGTGTAAAATGAATTACAGTTGAAAGTCGTCAAACATAATATTGTGCGATAAACGAATACATCTCCTTTGTTTTTGCTCAATCATCATAATGATGTCAATGTTTCGATACATGTATGTTCTACAAATATATTTATATATATATATATATATATATATATATATATATATAGTATTTATTAACTTGAATGCGATTATTGGTAATCGTATTTAATATTCTGTTTTTGTTTGTTTTTTGTCAAACACGATTTGAATTGTGGAATAATTTGCTGTAGTCGTAGCCAGCTAACATTTATATATACATTTTGGGTATATTAAGTATTGTCACAAATAGTTTGTAGAACATATTGAAAAAGAAGCATGGACACTTTATACATGCATATATGTCTGGAGGGTATTAGCCTCTCAAGTCCAGGTCATTTCCCTGGCTTTGGTTTAGCTATTACTTATTTATATATATATATTTATTATATATATATACATATATTATTTTCGATTTCGTGGCTTATGTTTTGTTTTTCATTGCATTCATCGCGTTCCGTTCAATGCCTTTTTTTACGGTTCAATATTTGGTGTTCTGACTTTTGCTGCCCTGCGGCCGCCGCAATTTATTCATAATTAAAAGCAAATTTGCACATTTTACTTTAACGAGTTTCTCTCAATAATAATACGCCTTAAAATTGAGAGTTATATCCCAAGCACCCCCTCAGTTCCTCCCGCCGCTTGTAGTCAGTCATCTTTTGTTGTGTTTTTTTCTTTCCAATTCATTAGCGTTAATTGAAAAATGCGTTTTGCTTAATGGCGGAAATTTAAGAGTAAATTAAGAAAGGGGCAACATGAGAAGGGGTCTTTGAAGTGGGGACGCTTTGCGGTTGTCTCTAAGATCGATGTTAAATAAATTTGAATTGAATGTGTTTGTTGTTTCTTGTTTTCTGTTTTCTGTTTGCTGTGTGTTGTGTGACGGCAATTGAAGCAATTAATTGTGAAGTACATTTCACTATAGATATTATAGAAAATGAATGTGAATGTGACTGGGTGACTGCTGCTTGCGGCTGTCAAACATTTCAATTAAAAGGTCGACTCTGGGGCTTTGCCAGTTGACCATTTAAACAAACAACAAACAACAGAACATCCAAACCGAACTGAACTCGGCTCGAATTCAACGCTTCAGCGGATGGATGAAGAGATGGATGAACACCGGATGGAGAGAGGGGTGAGGGGTGAGAGGCAGAGAGGGTGGCTCACTCGCGTTTCGCATGATCACAATCATGTGATTTAACCATATATATATATATATGTATATATATAGATTTATATATATATATATAAACTTTCAGTTACAGCTACAGTTGATTATGTATTTAATTGCAAGTGATCGGCAGCCGATCAGCCGATCAGCTTGTTGTGCGCGGTGTGTGTGCGTAGAGTGCAAGCAAGTTTTCGCAGCAGGGAACAAACACACAAACACAACAACAAGTTGCAACACAAAGTCACGTGAGCTCAAACGTCGGCATCAGCTGCTCTCGCTAGACGATGAGAGGGGGAAGGGGCGAGTGGCGAGTGGCGATTGGCGAGGGGGGTTGTGGAGGTGGCACACTGTTTATGCTCGGTTGTGATTATAGCTGAAAGAGAAAAAAATAACAAGCACACCGAATGTGAAATACACTTACAGAACGCACGCTCAACTATTAATTGAAAGAATCTCGCAGTAAATATAAATATATATATAGATATACACAGATATATAAAATGTGTATACGCTCTGGCAAGGGTATACAAAAACAGCAACAACAGGAGCAAAAACGAGTTTGGCAACAGTTGCCACGGCCAGCAAGCCCCGTTGTATTTTTTTGTTATTGTTTTTATGTTGTCGTCACTTCTGTGTGTGCTTTTGACTGTTGACTATTGACATTGATTGAAGCTCATTGCGGTTGGCAACAGCAGCAGCATCGATAGGAGGATGACAGATAAGAGATGAGGAGGCAGCAACCATTTACTGATGTAGCAGAGAGTCTTGTCTTGCACAGCACCTGGTTACAATCTACGCACGTGCTGCAATTTGCGCCCAGCTGAGCCGCTTGGTTGGCTGCCCCCCAGCTAAGAGCGCAGACAGCAATATCAGATAGACATACACTCAGAAAAAACAATCGCGCAAAAAAAGGTTTTCTAATTTTTAGAAATAATTAGAAATAATAGAAAAAAAACACTTTCTTAAACGTCTTCTTTGAGTGCTATATATATATATATATACGAGTATATATAATATATATGTATATATATATTAGAGTTTAGCTAAACTCTGATCTAGAGTTGTCATAGTTGTCACTGAAATTAAGAGAGCAGCAACTTTCCTTTTTAAGAAATATACTTTTTTCTCAATAATACTGTGAGTGATATAAACAGACTAGCGAATTTCTGAGACTAATGTCGATTTTGTTTTCGTTTATCTAAGTGTACAGACATACACTTAAACAAACGCACCATCGGTTTATTGAACGTCTGTCTGTCTTTCTGTTTGTCTGGCTCGTGAATTTGGCATTAGTATCAATTTCAAATTAGATATGCGAAACAAACTGCTTGCGCTCGAATTTGATTGTTGCCATTGTTGCCATTGTTGCTTTTGTTGCCGACTCCTTTTTAGCACTTGTAAGTTGTTATGCTTAGCTTAACTTAGCAACAATTTAGTGGCGCACACTTTTGCTTGCAGACCTGACCAGGCCGGGCGCAAGTGCTTATTTTTGCAACTTTGGATTTAATTTAGCATTTACTTGTGAATGCTATTTGCCCAGCTATAATCAGTTAATCGATGCTGTTTAATTCGATTGAAGCATTAGCAAGCCAGCTAACTTATTAGATCCACAATGAATCAAATCTCGAAGAAATACTCTTAGTGACAAACGTAACAGTTTCTATATCCTACAAATATTGATGCAATCGCTCTTTAAGTATATAGGTAACAGGGTATCTCTTAGTTTAACAGTCGCTTCTCTAGAATTACGATCGTCTGCTTCTGTAATTTATATATATATATATATATATATATATATATATATATGATAAAAGTTAATTGGTACCGGTTTTCTTCGAAAGTAGCTAAATATATATGTGCCTGCTTAAGGGAGAGTGAAGCCCCAAAGCGTATCCAAAGCGTATCTAAAAAAAATGAAGCTTAAACGATCCCGTACAAGCTAACAAGCTTTGCAATTATGACGTTTCTTGTGTATTTTCCATTTTTGAATTGAATTTCATGTCGACTAATTACTTTCAAGAAATTCAGCTCAGATAAATGCTCAAGTTGAAATCTGAAATGCAATTATGGAACGAAATAGTTTCAATTGCGGAAGTTCACTGATTCGTGAACGGGCTTAGAAGGTAGAAAGGTATATGGATGGATGTGTATGCAGTCAAACTATGCGCATATATTTTTATACTCTTTCCGGTACACATTTGTAGTCCTTTTAGCTTTTTCAACTTTCGATTGACGTACGTTCGAATATGGCAGCAATACAGTTACATAAGTTCTATAAAAAGTCGTATTCAGCAATGTTTCTAAAGTGGATATAATATTAATGTTGAAGCTAAAGCTTTAATGTTATATATGTATATCCACTTATAACATTACTCAACAATGTTATTATTTATATATTTTTTGAAATACCCAGCAATAATTGTGGAAAAACAAACTTTGTATTAAAGTTGCTTTTTCTGTCTTTTTGACTTCATCGAGAGCAACTCGCGTCTATAAATAATATGGTTATGGTCTACTATTCATTTTAACGAATTGGCCTAATTGGCGATTCGGTTGACTGTTTGTTTGTTGTTTGGCTTGTGTCGACCGAAGAGTTACATACGAGCATATATATATATATATATATGTGTGTTAAGGCGACTCACTTTTGGTTATCACATCATCGTAGAACGAGACGCGTACCAAGGTGCTAATCGGCCCCTTGATCGTCGATAAGAAAGCCAAAATCAAAATCAAAAAAAGCACAGCACCAAAATTAGCAACCAAATCAATGACGATATTTGTTATTTTGCTTGAATATTGCTGAATTGGCGCAACGACAGACCGATCGGCCATTATTTATTGTTGTACTTGCCAACGTTGAAGAAGAAGCAGAGGAAGCAGAAGAAGCAGAAGAAGGTGCGGGAGCAGACGACCCCAAGTCTTAAAATAGTGGAAACAGGTTGCAGACCAACAACTCAAGTTTCAGTATTGACACTGAAAACACAGCCAAAACAATCTCATCGATATAATTTGTGGGTAAGCTAGTCGACAAAATGTACAATGTACTTATATATATATATACGAGTATATATATATATATATATATATATATATATATATATATATACAAAGATGATACAAAGTCCGCAAAGTGAGCACAAATTCATCGAATGCGACTCTCGACTACCCTTGCCGGAGAGTGTAGTGTAATTTGTAGCAAGACTTGTGGCATCGAAGACACAATACAATTAATAAAAATAAACATGTGAGATATTCAGTGGAACATCTGAAACATAAATATCAAATATCATTTATGGGTATATTGGACTCCGGGTTGATTGGACTCCGGTCTAAAAGGGTATATAGTCTTCAGGGTGGCTGCGCTTGTGGCCCTTGTTTCTTGTGTCTTTTTCGATTTATTTACCAGTTTGTATTGCAACCAGGAAAGTGATATGTTCTTCCTGCTCCCCTCGCTGCAAATTCTAAATGTATATTCTGCGCTTTTTATGCGCCAAACCAATTGAAAATTGTATAATTGATTAGAAAGGGTATAATTGAGTTGGGCAACAGTATGTAACAGGCAATAAGCCATATATATTCTTCATCACGTCTGTCTGCATTTTAGACTTTTTCCAATTTGAAACATAAGCTCTCATTTTCCATACACAGATTTATTTTTATTTTTTTGTATCGATAACTCCTCCTACATTTATCCAATATCGACTAGCGAACACAATTTTTAAAATATGTCCCAAGAAACAAAAACTATAGCTTATGATTGGAACAGGGTATCTGCCGATCGAGTCCTCCCGACTAGAGCAATCTTACTTGTTAGAGACGAACATTTCGAAGAACAAAATATCAAATGCAAAACAATTGGGAGCAACAACAGAACATGCCTTTCAATTAATTGAAAAAGGAAATAAATGTATATATGTATGTATCGTGATATATGTATGTATGTATCGTGATATATGATATATATATATATATATATATATATATATATATATATATATATATATATATATATATATATATATATATATATATATATATATATGTTTGCATACCACAACAGGTCAAATATTTGACGTACGTATTTGAACTGTTACGAATTAGTTGGCTCCATATTGGGATTATTGTGAACGATTGCAAAGATTTTACAGAAATTTTATAATGACTGCAGCTAATTATATATATATATATATATATATATAAATATATATTAAAATATATATATATGCATGCATATGTATATATACATAAAGTAGTAGATTGTATGCAGTTAATTAATAGAAAATCGAAGCTATCCGTTTATTTCCGGCTGAATGCAGCAATTATATGATGAGCTCACATGTATGTAGATAGACATACATGGATTTATTTATATATGTATATATTTATGTGAATGTATATAATTAGTACGTTCGAAATATAGAACAACAATATCTATATTGTTTCGCATGCACAAATGATGCAATTTTCATTTTTGAATATATTTACAAATTCAAAAGTTTTGTAAGTAAACATTTTGAGCAGTTTATCGCTTGTTTTTTTTTTTTTACTTATAAGAACTATTTGTCTCTTGATTTTAATTTTGCTTTTGATCTATTAGTTAAGAGCTATAATATGACAAAATGGTCAATAACAGTTCACATAGCGTCGATTTTAATTAAGATCGAATTATTTAAATGTTTTATAATTGTCTGCAGACAATTCTCTGATAAAACTTTTCGTTTGTGTTGCTGTTTTATGCAAATATTAACCATAATATACGTAAATTGTTATCTTGGGACCAGCCACAGACAAGTTGATCAAATAGGAATTTTTAGATAAGAACTATTAACAAATAATGCGCAAGTTGGATTCACCATATATTTTTTTTAAATCTTTAACAAACTTTGTGCAAATATTTTAGTACTTATAAATACATATATATATATTTATATATATAAATATTCTCAACATTAGCTTTCTGGCCATTGATTTTGTGTAGGGTATCATACAGTCGAGCAATCTTTGACGTCCTTTAAGTAATCTTTGTGCAAATACCGCAAAAGTTTCCGGATTTGTATACCTTATGAAAATCAGTTGCTGATTTATATTTATATTGGATACTTATCGGTATCGGAATTCCTTATCGATGCTTAATGTCTCCATTAGTATAGTTATGCATTTATGTGTTAATTATTAGGCACATTGTGCCTGATTGGGTTTCCACATTGTATACGATCCAATTGCCGATTGCCAATTTGCCTCGTAAATGATTTAAACGCGATTAAAAGTACTGCATGCGGTCGGCGATAACGGAAAGCAACCCGATTAGTGGGCTAAATAGTGAACACAGGTCTCGGTCATATAATCGACTGATTTGCGATATCGCAACACCTACTGGCCTACACCTACACAATGATGACGTGAATGCGATTTCCCGAATAAATGATTCGATAATCGTGATAATTTTAGTGTTTTGGTTTATTGTTGTTGATTTTGTTCGTTTGCTTTTGCTTTTGCTATTGCTTTCGCTTCGTTTTCCATATTTGTGTTTCTTGTCGCTCTCATGCTACGCCCATAAAATGCATATTATTTTATTGATACGATTATTACTCTTTTTTGGTTTTTTGGCCAGAAGCAGACACATTGGGCAGGTTAAACTGGACACCAATTAAGTTTTACGAGTGATTTAAAGTTTAAGTTGCGCACTAAAATGTTGAAGTATGCTCAAGATTTCCTGCATGATAATAATACTTATCAAAATTGCCAGTACCTGGCAATTACATACAGTTAGTTCCTTTCCCAATTGCATTTGCAGTTTAAAAATCAACATAATACCTATCGACAGTAGCCCTGTAAATAAATACATACATTGCTATATATGTACGTGTGCAAAGAAATAACAAAGTAGTTTTTCGATTTGTATCGCGGTCACAGGTCTTTTTGTCAGATCAATCAGATATGAATTAGTAACACCCCCAAAAGAATTGTACGCATTTAATAAGACAATTTGGTGAATGGATGGACATATGTTTCAATTATCATATCGCACTTGAATCGACGTTTCATTAAGAATCGATTTATGTATCTGACTGCCCCAATTATAGTATTTATATATATTTACATATAAGATAATCGTGTGCAAGGTTTGTCAATTGGAATTCATATTTAAATTATTCAAATGGTATTTGTAGTGGAGGGATAACAGTGAAGGTATTTTATTTGGACCTTCCAAAGAGCAGACTCTCGCTCTCTCACTCCCTCTTAACTAAGTTGAATGCAATGTTTAAGAAATAATAGTACCGGATAAATTAAGGATTACTTAGCGAGCAAAATGTGTGTGTTAACCACAGGCGGTTGCCAGTTGTCCATCCACATCCGAAAAGTGCCAGCTGCGAAAGGCACAAGCCGTAGCAAATTGTATGAATTGTGTATAAGTTCGTTCACTCATTCACTCACCCATGTAATCCTCGTTGTAGTAATTGATCCGATTGTCGCAAAATGAGGAATATAGTCATAGTCGTATTGGCATTGATTTTATACATAAATAATAGCAGAATAACAGCGACATATGCAATCCAAGTCGAATTGGAGCGTGTAAAAAAAGCATATGGAACCAACTGTTCCTACTCCTAACGGGTAGTCTTCAATAATTTGCTGATATGCAAATCCCGATAATGACGACTAATCTGACAACAACACAAAAGGCAAAGGATAGGACGAATACGAATTCATCTTATTCTGTGTCATATTCTTTAATGTCATTCTGAGGTGAAATCAGATATAAAGACAAGACACTCTTCATCAAGGTACACACTATATACATATATATATACATATGTATATATATATATATACATTTATTATCATAAAAGACAAAGTTAAATCTAATCGTATGCCAGTTAACAGTTAAGAGCGCCAAACGCAATGGACAATTAGCAAGCAGAACTAACCTATCCTAACTAAACAAAAACCTATGAAAACGAATAACAAGGCTCTAGCAGAGCAAGAGAGAGAGTGGGAGAGACACAGAGATAGAGAGTACACGCTAGGAGATACCCTGTACCCAAATGTTTATCTATAATTACTACCATTATAACTATACCAATTTGAAAGTATGCACAGACACACACACAAATAACCATTTTCTAGTAGATAGCAATATATGTGGGGGGATAAATAGGGATGAAGATTAATAGAACTTACATTGACCAAACTGACGCCGATGCAGGCAACCCAACCCCAACCGCCGTCGGGTGCGACTTTTCTCGGTGGTTTCGTTGTCATTGTTTTTAGTTAGTTGCTTGTTTGTTTTTGTTTTTGTTTATGTTGTTCCTTTTGCTGCTCTCGGTGTCTGTCTTTCAGTCTTTCCGCGTGTCTCGCTGTGTCTCTGGTGTCAGGTGTGCAGATGTCTCTATACCCTCTATATAGAGTGCATAAGCGTGCACATGTGTCTGTGCTTGTCAATGCCTATGTGTGTATAGAATTATGGATATTTTGTGCTTTTTTCTATATGCATGTGTGTGTGTGTTGTCGTTGTCGACGCTGCGCCTTCTCCGTTGGCCGCTTTTGTTTTTGTGTGTTTTGTTTTGCTTTGTTGTTGTTTTGATTTTCGAGCGTTGCGTTGTTCTTTTTGCTTTTTTTTATTTATATTTTCTTGTGTCTTATTCAACCGTTGGGGTTTTTATGGAACGCGGTGGGTGTTGTTATTGTTGTTTGTTTGTTTGTTTTTGCTTTTAATTTTTACTTGTCACACACACACACACAACATACACACACACACACAAACAGGAAAACTGGGAAATAATTTCAAAAACTTGCGGCGCTTTGTAAATGTTTTTGTTAACGTTTTAAACACCGTTGTGGATTTTGCTGCTGTGGTTGTTGTTGTTGTAGTAGTGTGTATTTTGTACCTTAATGCCAAGGTTTTTTTTCTTTTTTTTTTTGCTTCTTTTCGATGTAGTTGCTAATTTATTTGTGTTTTTATTTACTTGTTTGTTGCTGTAATTTTGTGTGTTCTGTTCTGTGTTCTGTTTTGTTCAGTTATGTTAATGATGTGAAATCTGTAGAATTATTCATTAGTATTTTGTTCGTTCGGTTTTCAGTTGCTGATTTAAGTTATTCATCCACTGCTATATTGGCTTTTATATTTGAAGTTTTTTATGATTTACTTATTTTTTTTTATCAATTTGTTCGCATTTCGCTGGTTTCCGATTAGTACGTTTGTTCTTGAGGAATTTCTTATCTCAGCGTGCAACGAAGTTTTTCCATGTGTTACTCAAAATTTGTATTTATGGTTTTATTTTATATAATATATATAACGATTTAAAGCTCGTTTCAAAATATTAAAGTACAAGGCACGTTTTTGCGATAAAAAAAAACCAATCAAAAAAAAAAAAAAAAACAAATTGCGAAAAATGTATTCAGCAACACCAAACAAAAAAAAAAAAAAAAATTGAAATGGAATATTTATTTTCACTTAGACCTGTCGTTTTCAAGTTTCACCTTATTTTCCAGCTGTTCTAACTGACTGTTTTGGTTGTTGTTGTTTTGTTTTGTTTCTTTTTTATGTTTTATTCCATTGGCTCTCTGGCGTGCGTTGCTGTTGCTGTTGCTGTGTGCCGCCTCCGTCGTTCTCAGCGGATTCTTGCCGTTTGCTAGCGTGGTCGCTTCGTGCAACGCTATTTATTAAAAACGGGGGTGTTGGGGTTTTGACCGGACTCTCCGCATCGGTTCGACGTGCTACGCGCGACTGTTCAATCGATACTGACTACTGCCCGTCGACGTCGACATTGCCAACAACTGACTGACGACTGCCTACCGCCTGCCCGCAGAGCGACAGAGCGACAGAGCGAGAGAGAGAGAGAGAGCGAGCGAACTATTGGGAGAGCAGCAGCAAAACGGACTCGATTGGAGAGAACACATATTGGGAATTACAGTTGTTGCTACTTCTGCGTCTGCTTCTGTTACTGCTACTGCTGCTGCTGCTGCTGTTGCTGCGTCAGTGTATGTCAAGATCGCATCTAATGCAAGAGAGAGCGCCCATCTGCTCCTCCGGTCAATTTATGTGCAGTGCAGTTAGCTGCCCTGCCTTGTCTTGCCTTGTCTTGTCTGCCAGAAGCGCAACCCAAAGACAAAAACAAAAAAAAAAGAAAACAAATCATTAAAAAAAGAAAAAACAAAAAACAAAGAAGACTATAAGCAACGTTGACTTTTTGCTGCCTGTGGCTAATTGCGCGTCTGCCAACATTGCTGCTGCTCCTCGTTTGTTTCTTTGTTTAGGCTCAAACACACACACACTCACCAACACACAAATATATATAGGAAATACGTGTGTACATATACGGGCATTATTCTATATACACATACTTATATTCTTTGTCTTGACCATGACTGGAGTAGTATTTGTGTGCTAGCTGCTTGTTCAATGTGCACTGGTTGCCTGCTTCTGCTTCTTGTATTTAATGCACACTGTTCGCATTTATCCATTGACTCAGTTGCGCAAACGCGCTCCCTTTTCACCACGTCACTCTCTCTCTCTCTCTCTCTCTTTCTCTCTCTCTCTCTCTCTCTCAGCAGACACATGCAATCAGTCATTTTCTCTCCTTCCCTCTCTCTCTCTTTCTCTCTTGGAACTTGTTGCTTTGCTTTGCAGATCTGTTGCATATGCGTGTGTATGCGTGTCACAATGAGAGAGTTTTTGGTGTTGCCAGATGTAGAGTATTAACAGTTCTTAAGGATTTATTTAGAATGAATGAATATTAAAGTGTGTAGGTTTCTTTCATTCATTTCTTTTACTTAATAAAGAACACGTAAATAAAGTAAATAACTTTTTACCATGCAAAAAGTTGTTTTATGTGGCTGCTCGAATTTATCGGAGAGTGAATGAAAACTGATTTAAGACAGTGTTATACCATAATCATAATAATGGGTCGAGTTCGCATGGGAATTTAGAACGAAAACCCTTCGAAATGTATCGGTTTTGCTTTTCTTTATTACATTCGAAGGAACAACACATATAATCTGCCCATTCTTTAGTTTATTATTATAAATGATGCAAGTGTACATTTTTATTCAAGTTAATTGTCCATGCAGACTTCTTAATTGACAACAACATGCCAAGTTAAATTACAAACACAAATAAATAAAATAAAAAACAATAATAATATTAATAATACTAATAAAAAAAATACAACGATTCCGACATTGAGAGACGGATATGGAAATGAACATTGAAAAATTGAAAATCAAAATAAAAAAAAAACGAAATGAAAATGGCACATTGCTAAGTGTTGCCTCTTACGTACTACTACGATATACCTATATATATATATATAGATATTTACATATATATATATATATATATATGTGTGTGTGTGTGTAAATATGTATCCCACTATTGTCCCCACTGAATGCCCGGACACAGTCAAGCCTCGCTGGCGCCTAACGCGTTAAGAGCAAAATACATACAAAACGAACAACAAAAGCAAAAACAAAAACAAAGCTCTCAATAAAGAATCGATAATCAGAACACTAAAGGCAAAAATGCAAACAAGCCGAAAGCCTTTAGGGTTTCCATGTTGTCGGCAGATTGTTTGCCCCATTTGCTTTCTAATGGGTAGCTCGCTTCAACTTGTTGCTGCCGATCTAGTGCCAATATGTGTGTGTCTTTGTGTGTATGTGTATGTGTGTCTTTGTGTGTGTGTGTATGTGTGTCAGTGTATGCATAAACAGCATACAAATCTGCAAGAGACACCTTTTGAATTTCAATTTTAAAGTACGATTTTCACTCGAAATAAATGTAGAAATTCTGGTATTCAAAAAGTATAGAAATGTAAAATCTCTGTTGATACCATGATTTTTACGCTACAAATACGTAATATGGTTTAAATTAAAATTCGACAAGAATATCAAATAGTTCGTTTGGCTGGCTTTTCAAATGCACAATGAACTTGGAGGAGGAGTCAGCAAGAGTATGTTACTTAGGGCGTTACTTCTTGTTAAATCCTGAAACATTGTAAATCGGATAAAAAGAGTATTATAAAGTTGACCAAAAGTATGCACATTTGAGAGCATCTCTTGATCAGAAACAACAGATGAGTGTATCTAGCCAAATCCCCCGTTTATATGAACAAAAGGATCTCAGAGACTATAAGACCGAGAGAGAGAGAGAGAGAGAGAGATAGACCCAATGAAGTTATCGCCGAGGATATACAGGATACGAGTGTCTACTACAATACATATAAACAAGTGTGTGTGTTTGTGTTATTATTAATTGAAGAAGATGATTCCCTGCCAGCTTCGTTGTGGCTGTTGAAAACGCTCAAGTCTCAACATCCAAATGAATTAATTTTCTAGGGTGTTGACTCAGCATTCAGTTTGTACTAGCTCTTTGAGAATAGAATCAAGTTGGCAGCGTAAAAACTCAGAGCTTGTCATATGTATTATTAACAACAAAAAGTTGTACATTTCATTTACTAAATTTTATCCATTAGACAAAAGTGCTTGGTATTCGGTGAGTTATTTATATTATTCATATTGCTTTGTTTTCTATATACCCACAGCATGCGTACAAGTGTATGTGTGTGTGTGTGTGTGTGTGTGTGTGTGTTGTTGATAGATGGATCTGTTGTGTGCTGCGGTTGTTGTTGGTGGCGGTGCTTTTCCAGCGATTTGTGTGGTTGTCAAACGCTTGAACAGATTGCCCTCATGTATTGCAATGAACGGCAATGGGCGAAAAAGGAAATTAATTGCCTGATTGACAAACTGATGACGTAGTTTGAGTTCCGTTGACAGCAGCAGCAGCAGCAGCAACAACAACAACGACAGCGACAAATTCATTAACATTGGTTTAAGGAGAAGGCGGCGTTCAACATTTCCGCACTCGTCGGTCCTACATAGAATGTACATATGTATATATGCATAGGTGTCTATATAGAGCATGTCTGGTTAACAATATTCATGTGTGAGCATTTTTGAAGGACAAGGGCAACATAACATGAAATCTGACGTAATAAATTCTATATATACAGATATATACATACATATATATATATATATATATATATATATATATATACATGTGTTGGTATGCGAAAGATACTTGCATTAATACAAATACGTTAATCACATCACGTCAACAGCTCTTCACCAAACTAGAGTGTGAGAGGGAGAGAGAGAGAGACAGAGAGAGGGATGAGGACTACAGCAGGGTTTATCGGTTTGTTGTTTGACTTGATCTGCGTTGATAACCCTTTGGCATTACAAATGATCAGCTGATCAGAAAAGTATTAAAAGTGTATATTGCACTTTTTATATGAATGTATTTCGAAAGAAACGCCGAAAGGGGTCTATAATAACATATGCACACACAGACAATCAATTCAATTTATTCGCGGCTTGTCGACATACATATGTATATATATGTGCGGAGATACACACACATACATACGAACATACATTCACTCAAGCATCTTTTTTCCAATCTTAATTTCTCGTGATATTCACGTGACTCTCTCGCATCAGCTGATCAGTTGTAGTCGCAATTATCGGGGGCATCTCTCAATGATTTTGATTTCATTCAGCAGAGAGAACGTGTTCGTCGAGTGGTTCGACTACGAGATATCCTGAATATCTAGCTATATCTATCTATCTATATCTATAATATTTGATATATAAATAATGTTTTCGAAAAATTCAAACTGAAATTTAGAAAATCCTATTCAGAAAGCCACAATTAAATTATACAAATTTACTATTTAAATTACGGCAATTTACTAAAATTTAGAGCGATTTTTTTCTCAGTGTATGATGGTTTACTGCCAGCCTCGGTTGGGCAGTTAAAACAGCTCAAGTCTCTCATAGACTACATTAGTTTTTAACTACAGTTTTCTAGGGAATTGACTCAGCGGTCAGCTTGTACTAATACCTTGGGAATACTTTGTAATTTCGATATGCTCTATTCCAAAGGTTTTAGTACTAATGAATCGTGCACACATCAGTTACTCAACATGCACATAAATCATTAATGTAATTCATTTTCATTTTGGTTGGCTGCCCGTATTTTGTAGGGTATTCCCTCGGCGTGCAGTTTGTCAACAGTTTGTAACAGCCTGAGACTTTGGATGTTTTGCGTATTTCCAGACACACTGGTTATCAAAACTAAAGCAACGCACCAACATCAGTTTCATTTCTACTTTCCTATGCAAACGTAAATTCGTGGTCGAAAAAATTACGGCTAATAAGTACATTGGTAGGACTTGAGCTTACATTTGAAGACTCTTTTCCATTTTCCTTTGCTGAGGCAAAATAAAACATTCAGTTCCAGAACCTGATGGTTCGTGCAATGGCTTAAAGTATGCACATAAATATTTTATGCGTGCGCCCCAAAGTATGCAACACGAAAAATGCAAGAAATATCACCATAAATTAGGATTGTCGTCAATGTTTGAAAATGTGTGGCAACAAAATAGCGAATGCTATAATTAAAACATTTATTTTTGGTACCGTATTCTAAACATGAATATAATGGTGTTCAGTGTGTGAGTGTGTGTGGGTGTGTGGGTGTACCCTTGAAACGTGACGTGTTCTAGCTTAAACATTGTTTGCGGCGACGTCAGAAGGCCTCGGTGGCGCAGTAGGCAGCGCGTAAGTCTCATAATCTTAAGGTCGTGAGTTCGAGCCTCACCCGGGGCAGGTAGCTTTTTTGCAATCGAATCGCTCTTATTTCTAATGTGTTACACATATTTATAGGGAATTAGTGAGTTGATGGCACATTTGTGTCAGCGTTGCAATTTGTCTTGCACTCTTTTTTTTTCAATTTGATCGAGACATTATCAGCTTATCGCAAATAAAAAATTGCTGACTCAAGTTGGTATTCGCCCCCATTGGACTTTGTGCTGCCTTCAGACCCACAATTAAATCGTACGTTCTGCAGATATCAGTAGACTGTGTATCCCTGTGACGCTTTACCAGCCGTTTGACATAAAGAACATAAATATTTCGATTCGAATAGATAACAAAGCGAAATAGGAGCTGTTGCCTACTCACTTCTTATGAAACGAAGATCTTAAGTGCATATATACATAAGTATATATATATCATGACATATACATACATATATATACATTTATACATGTGTGTGTGGGCTTATTCTTTCTGGATAACAATTACTATGTTATTTTAATACTTACTCAGCTCTCCCGCTGTCAAACTAATTATGAACACTTTCTTTGCAGTAACACTAACAAGCCAACCACGAATAATCTGTACCTGAAAATAGTTGTTCGAGTTTTAGTGTTATACGTTTTAGACAGCCACCAAAACTATTCAAATGGAAAACAATAATCAGTTGACTAAGGAACGTCCGAATGTGGTAAACCCTTCATATCCATCCCATTTATTAGCTATATTTTAATGTACATTTTCGCTAGCTTATTATAAGCATGTTCGGCATTGATATATACGATGCGGATATCATGACTTTGACCAAGAACTCCTGGCTGAATGATAATGTGATTAACTTCTATTTAAACCTGATAGTTGCTCGCTCACAGCTGAACACAACGCTGCCACGGGTTTATGCAATGAATACGTTCTTTGTGCCACGCCTGCTGAATGGCTACGAATTTGTGAGTCGCTGGACTCGTCGCGTTGATATATTCAAGGAAGATATGATTGTGGTGCCGGTGTACGTAGACAATGACCATTGGAGTATGGCCATCATAGACATGAGCAAAAAAATGATTAGCTATTATGATTCATTTGGCGTGCCGAATCCGATTGTGTTGAACGCCCTCAGAAACTATTTGATAGAAGAGTCACACGCACGCAAACTTCAAATGCCGTTAAGTGTCTCCGATTTTCAGATTGAACATGCCGCAAATGTGCCAAAACAGAAAAATCACAGCGACTGCGGCGTCTTCAGTTGCATGTTCGCTGAACACATAACCCGCAACAGACCGCTTACATTTTCGCAAAAGGACATGCCGCGCATCCGGCAGCAGATGATGCGGGAAATTACTAACGGCAAGCTCGACTAGTAGAAACCCAATATATATTAAA
>JAWNLB010000013.1:1782500-1902500 GCA_035041595.1 Drosophila basisetae
TCCGATTTTGTCGCTGCTTGTTTTATTTCTGTTGCTCGGGTTTCTTATACGAAAAGCGGAAGATAGCTTTGACTCGATATCGCCGTGAATGGCATTTATGAGTGTATATGAGTGCATATGTATGGGGCCCCAAAGTCGAACCACTATAGTCGATAAAAAAAAAACCAAGAATTCGGAGGATAAACTCGCCTTTTTGGCGATAACAACAAGAACAGCGACAATTAAAGACTTTTTTTTCTTCCTCTTTTTTTTTTTTTTTGATATTTGATATTTGTATATGATGAGTGTTACTTGTGCTGCCGTCACGTTCTCAGATTAAAACCAAAAACAAAAAGGGAGCAGGCCACATAGCATTTGTGCTCAGTTCGATCGGAGGCCACGTTGAGTTCGGTTTGTGTTTTGCTCCGAGCACTGTAATTATTATTGTCGATTGATAAACTATAATTGACTATTTGAAGCAGATAAAATAATAACACAAAATGCGATTCATTAACGCAATTGGTTGGCTAAACTGAGTTGAATAAACAACAGTTTGAACGAACTCTGTTTCCCACTCTTGTTAGTTCTATTAATAATAATAATCATAATCATAATCAGAATAATAACAATAATGTCACTATTCGAGTGCTATTTGTGGAGATACAACGGGGATGGCATTTAATCTTATCAGTGCAGATTTTTTGTGTGAACTAACAAAAGCCAAAAAACCTTTTAATTAATAATGTGTCGATTTATTTTTATAAGCTTATCTTGGCTTGTTGAAGTGCTTCTGCATTTTGCACTAACATAATTCCAATTCGCCAGTGAGATATGGATAGAATTATATCAATAATAATAATAATTAGCATACATATTGCAATAGTAAAAAGTATGCCCCATTGCCAAAACTCTCCTCTCTCTCTGCTTGATCATTTCAATTTTATATTTAACACTTTGATGCTGTTGGGTTATTTGAATATGGGCGATCTGATAGGCGATCTGACTGTCTGTGTGTCTGTCTGTCTAAACGAGACAGTCACAATGACTGGCACATTAGATTGTTATGTGTTTACTGTGTTTGACAGTCAGTTTGACCTTTCGGCCATAAAAGATGGCGACTTACTAAACCGGTGGCCTACTGCTTATTGCTGTAGACTTGGCTCTGCTCTGCTTTGCGTTCAATGTGCTCCGCCTATGTTATCAATCTTGAACCTCTTGCAGACTCTAGGCAGCAGTCAAGATCAGTGACCACCCAGTGATGCAACAATATTAAAACCTTGCCATTAACGATGACTGATTACAAAACTGGCAGCAGCAGCAGCCCGGCCAGCTATTACAACAACAACATCAACATCAACATCAACAGCAACAACAACAGCGGCATACTAAAAACGCCCAAGGAGCCAACAGAGACCCAGGAACAACCATCAAAGTATGACGAACAGCCACCCAAGCAGACAACAATAACAGCAGAAGGAGGCGGAGGCGGAGGCGGAGGAGGAGCAGGTGGAGGAGATCCCATAAAAAAGAAGCGACGGGATAAGAGCGACTTGGGCGATGATTTTGTGGCGCCCGATGGCGGCTGGGGTTGGTTGGTGGCCATCGCCAGTGGCGTCAATATTGTATGTATACAGATCAAAGATCACAGATCACAGATCGGAACTCAATTCTCAGATGAGATGATTAGCGTCATGATGCCAGTCATCCATTTATCACATTGTACTGATTATGTGTATTTATTTGCCTTGCAGCTTGTCACTTTCGCATTGGCCCAACAGTTTGGCATCATCTTTCGCAGCCACTTCGCAAGATTGGGAATCAGCAGCTCCGAACTGACCACCATTATCAACACACAGATCGCGGTCTCTGCCTTCACAGGTGAGTTTTCAAATCGCAACGAATCCGCCCATCAACAAGACCAACTTCAGTAGTAAAAAGAAATGAATGTGGCTAGATATGATTAAGTAACCCGATCTTGACAATTGAATTAACCAGTGAGTTGGGTAACTTGGTTAACAAAAAAAGTTGTTATAAAAGAACAAGAACTCATCGTTCTATGGCAGCCATATATATATATATATATATATATATATATATATATAGTGGATATGGCACATGGCTGTAGTGATTCTGAACCCTTCAAAACAAAGAATTAACCAGCAACTAAAAGCAACTCAAGAGTAAATTTATATTTTCTGATTCTAAACAAGTTTGAAAAGGCCTTTTGATATTTTTCCAAGAAATAATCGATAAATATAAATGAAATTAGAACTATTTATAAAATTGAATTAAAGCCAACTCCAGTTGATAAATAAGACTAAATGCAAATATGTCTTATTTATTAATAGATGTGCTTAATGAATCTCAAATATTACTATGAAATTGTTAATTTGAATTGGTTTCAATGCCAGATTCTAAATTCTATATGCAGCCTGAGATATACTTACAGATATATAAAGCTACTTTCTGAAAATTGAAATTGCAAATAATAATACTATGTTTAAGTGTTTGCATTTCGGTATTAATTGCCAAGTCTTGTTTTTTTTGGTTTTTCTGTCCACTTGTGTCAGGTCTGCTCAATGGTCCCCTGTTCCGTCGGTACACGTATCGAGAGGTGGCTCTGGTTGGCTCTGTGCTGACCTTTGTGGGTCTGCTCTGGATGGCGTTTGCTGACACGTTCACCACATACCTGATGAGCTTCTCGATTTTCTATGGGTTTGGACGTGGACTGACGGTGTCTGCCTCCTCGCTGGCGGTCAACACATATTTCAAGGTGAAGCGACGCACGGCAACCGCATATCAATTTGGTGTTGCCGGCCTGGGGCCGATAGTGTGCCCCTATTTGGCCACCTACCTGCTGAAACAGTTTGGCGTCCTGGGCACAACGATGCTGTTCGCTGGCGCCTCGCTGCACACGATCGCCTGCTCGCTGATCTATCAGCCGGTCAAGTGGCATGTGGTGAAGCGGGACATGGATGCGGAGGCGCTGCAGTCACCAAAGACACAGGCGCTCTTGGAGGAGGAGGACGATGATATCATCAAGCATGTCGTTGAGCCAGAGACACCGGTGTTGCCACGTGCCAACGATGGCTGGTTTGGATCGCGTGCCTCGCTCAACAGCGCCGGCACACGGAATCGATTCAACACCTGGGACAAACAGCAGGCAGCTGAGCATGGCCCACATGCCCACATGGAGCTGAGGCGTCTCAGCAGTCGCGACTCTGGCGGCCGGAAGCAGCGCAGCATCTCCGCCAGCCACAGCATCAAGGAGGAGTCACATTCCCTGACGAACGACGACATGTCTGATTATGAATATGAGAAGCAGCCGGCCGACAAACCGGAACAGCAGCCACTAAACACATATCCACTGCTGACGGCGAAGGCGCAACAACAGTTGGAGGACGAGCGGGAGACGATGCGACGCAAGAAGTTGTCATTTCTCCAGAAGATTGTCATCTTCTTCGATCTGGATCTGTTGCGGGACATTACCTATGTGAATCTGGCCGTTGGCATCACACTGATTAACTTTGTGGAAATCAACTTTGCCATTCTGACACCGTTCATACTCAGCGATCTTGGCTTCAATCACAATCAGATCGCATTTGCGATGTCGCTGCTGGGATTCTTTGACTTGGTTATACGCTTCCTGATACCGCTGATCACCGCCAAGTTCAATTGCAGCAATCGCACCTTCTTTGTGGTTGGCATACTTGGCATGTGCTTTGGCCGCGTCCTGCTCTCGATGACCAGCCAATTCTATGTGATGGCGGCCATCTTTCTCTGGCTGGGCTTGAATAAGGCCTTCCGCACCGTCTTCTGGTCCTTGATCATACCCAGCTATGTGCCACTGAAACGTTTACCCGCCGCCGCCGGACTTCAGCTGCTGATGTCTGGTACATTTTCGATGGCATTCGGACCCATAATCGGTGAGTGATTGACAATGATTTGCTTTCATATCTGTTGGTTATTTTTTCCCCCTTTTTCCCCCTTTTTTTTGCATGTTTTATTGTTTTCCAATTTACTAACAATATCAATATTTTAACACACACACACACACGCACATCCCTCCCCAACCAGGTATGATACGGGATGGAACCAGCTATGCCTTCACCCTCAACTGCTTAAATGCGCTCTGCGTGACGGCGATTGCCCTTTGGTATCTGGAGGATTGCATCCGTGCCAGACGCCGCCAATCAGGAAAGATTGAACAGCCCAACAGTCCGCCTACCAACACGTAACCCCTCCAACCCATCCAAATAGCGTCGTATAGTGTTTTTTTTTTTTTTTTGATTTGAGTTCATATTATTATTATTATGATTCATATATGTGTGTGTGTTCCTTTTTATCGTTGTCTTTTGTTGTATAATGTTTTGTACAGTTTTTGTATATAATTGAATTGATATGTAGCAAATTATGTTTAATAATTATAATAACTGTTAACAATATGCGTAAGCTATCCAATTTCAAAAACCGATTTTATTTTATTGTGTTGCATTGAATTGAATTGAATTGAATTGTATGGTTGACGTTTAAACTTCGATAGTGCCGCGTGCGCCAATCAATTTACAATTGATGCTGATACCCTGCCGAAGTCCGCCAGAGTATTGCGGCAATTTAGAGCACCTTGTAACACTACTGATGGACTGCCAAAAACTCGCCATTCCACACATAAATTATATGGGTTTCTGCTGAGCAACTGCCGCAAAAAAAAAGAAAAAAAACGAATATCTTGAAATGAATTTTGTGGACTAGTTTTGAATGTATATTTTTGATTGAGAATACCTGTTTGAAGCCTGTTCAAGCATCGTTAACAAATGTCTTGAAAATAATATCTTTGAGAGGTTGCCCTTGCCATTTACTATCCCAAAGTTATGAAACCATTTCTAAATAGTATTTCGAAAAAAGATTGAACTTTATCCTCAAAAAGTTTGGGATTGGTATAAATTGGTAAAATTAGATATATTTTTATTTATTGATTTAATGTGGACTTAAAACTGCGGACTGTTATTAAAAAATACAAATTTTGAAATCAATATCAGATATTATAAATTGTAATCCAAACCTGATCGAAGCAATTGAAGCAATTGTTACATAAGTAAGCGTATCATTCAAACTTTTTATATTTCTAGTGACACACTTCAAAAAGGGGAAAAACGATGGGACACGATGGGCCTCCAAAAAATCGGCCAAGCCTATATCTACATATACTCGTATCTTTCACAAACTAAGAACTAAAGTTTCCAAATTGAAAGATTGATTACTAGGAACCTCCTTCTTTCCTTCGTGGCTACGCCCAGCCAGTACGAGTAGTATTTCCAGCTGAGAGAGTATTTCCTAGTCGGCCACGCCCGACTTGTATTTTTCTTTTTTTTGCCAGATATGGCGAGCCATGCCGGCGGCTCATCATCAGGCGATGTGTCATGCAATTGGCGGTAATTGAATAGCGTGGCAGCCAATGCCGCATGTAACTAACAATGTTGCGAAATAGGCATTTGCGTGCGTGTGCGTGTGTCCGTGTGTGTGTGTGTGTGTGTGTGTGTGTGTGTGTGTGGAACCGTGCAACCGTCCTTTGACTGCTCGAATTGTGACTGATTAATGAAGTGCTTTAGCCGTGCTGACCAGCTGGCTTGTCGATCTTCATGTTGGCCCCTACATAAACCGGTTTGCCAGTTGCCAGTTGCCAGTTGCCAGTTGCCAGTTGCCAGTTGCCAGTTGTCTGTTGCCTGTTGCCAAGTACGGCTTGTAAGCCGACTGAACTCGGCCAATAAACTAAGCGCTTAAATGTGCATCCTTATGAGTGGCAGCGACGGCGACGGCCTCAACGTGGCAGCTAAATTAAGAATTTGCATAAATGTATTTGCGAACGCAAATGCAAAATGCAAACTGAGGATCCACAATTAGTGTGAAACTAAAACTAGACCAAGACATCAGTGGCCAAGCAGACCTGGCCATTTCAGGCCGTATTCAGGTGATCAAAATCAACATTGTCGCCTTTGCGCAGAAACCGGCCTCTTTATTATTTGACAACATATTTAACTTCTGCAAATGGGTGTTTGTCCGCTTTTATCACCAAGTCACGAATGAATCAGACAGTTGATGATTATGCGAATTTGCAGTATAAATAAAGCAGTTCACTCGAAAAATGACTGAGCCCAAAAATCATAAAAAGACCTTCAGCAATGAGTCAAGTGCACAGTCCAAAATAGAAAACAAAATAGAAATGGTCTTCCAAAGAGAGCACAGATTGTCACACTGATTAAATGGAAACGGAAAATAACTTTAAATATTCGAAAGTGATTTACACATATATATTTATTATATATATTCATATATGTAATTTCTTATGTATTAATTAATATTCAAAGAGAGTCCAGAGTCCAGTTCTATTTTGTGTAAATAGTCACATTTTACTCGTGGCAATTGCTGAAAATCCTTCAAATTGATTGGTAGCACTTTAACATGGCTTGATATTGATTGCCGTTATCAAATGAATATATATATATATATATATATGTGAGTGTGTGTATAGCTAAAGATTTTAGCCAAAGTGATACAGTTAGAACTACAGACTACAGCTGTATACTATACTATATATATACTAATTAATATAATATATACTGGTACATTCAATGATTACAAATTAAGTAGAAACAATATACTTTAATGACCTATAATGAATGCAAAATAAAAAAGCAAATGTAAAAAATAATTACATTGTGTTTGTAAGACAATCATATACGAGTATACACATACATATATGGAAGTACATATGTACATTACATATTTAGACATTAGCAAATTTGGGCAAACAACACGCATGCGAACAGATACAGATACAGCTAAACAAATTCCAGACTTGATTAAACGAGAGTTGTTCAAAAACTAGCTCATAAAATAATGCACTGCAAATTTTGTCTCGAATTTTGAGGGACAATTCCTATTAAAACAGGAATTATTAAAATTATAAATGTTATGTAAGATCCAGCCTCGGATCTGCAAACAGATCGATTTATTGTTAATTGGCTTTGGGCAGTGCAGTGAGCAAAGTCAAAAAGGTTTGCGTTTTGTTGCGTATTCCACTTATTGCTATCTAATGTTGAGTTCTCATTGTGAAATTTAATATATGAATGTTGCTTGTCATCTACGTTTGCACGTACACACACACACACACACACGCACACTCAGACAGTATTTATGTTAGTTTTGCGATAATTGCACAGTATTTCCTATTATATATATATATATATATATGTATGTATTTACTATATAGTTATCTTGCTTGTTTTGTTCGGTGTTCGCCAAAACTAATGTTATATTTGCTCTGAGACATCCCAAAGCACCTGTTCTGTTCACAAGCTCTGACGATTGAAAGAGAACAGAGCGAAAAGATAGAAGAGCGAGAAAAACTGAAAGAGAGAAGAGAGAAGCCGCGAACGAGAATCAATGAAAACTGAAAAGAGAATGAGTTTTATCGACGCACGACGAGTTGTCATCAGTCAAGCCATGCTCAGAGCTAATCGAAAATAAATGAAATTGGCGCGCGAGAAATTAAACGCTTCTAATAAGTTTTAGAATACTCGTTATATATATACGAGTATATATGTATATATATGTATATATATAAATATGCATGCATGTGTATGCATGCATTGTAAGATTAGGCTTTCAGTTGCGTCATTTGCTCACTAGTAGCTTGAATAATTATATAAAATAAATCATATCGAATCTATATAAGTACATATACAATGTTGTACATAACTATACATATATTTTATATCGATAAAATTACTGTATCGTTAATTATCCATCAATCTCTCGGTGTATCTACCTGATTTTTATCTGGTTTTGTTTTTCGGTTTTCAATTTTTGTGTGTGGTCGGGCTCAAAGTTTTTAATGCGAAAGATTTCGACAGCTGGTCAGCATTAGAATCAAAGTGCCGCAACCGCTGCTACCCTGCTGGCTCTGTGCGTTTCAGTGTCAGTCGAACCGATCGTCGCATTAAAACATTGATAATGCCAACGTTAGAATGAATGTTTAATTGTCGCTGCTGCTGCTAATGCCTTTACCCATGTGCGAATCACAAAACACGAAGACAGCGAGAGAGAGAGAGAGAGGGAGTGAGAGATTGAGAGAGAAAGAGAGAGAGATAGAGAGAGAGAGAGATCGGAAGGAAGATCGAAAGAGAAAAGTGGTCAAGTGCATGGTCGTTGCAGACTACTAATCCCGGTTTGTCTGCTACAGCCCACGCATTCTGTTAACAGTTAACGCTTTGCCTCCGCACCAATTGCTTTACTCTCTTTGCTCTTATGATTCGAGTGCTCAAATTGAGTGTGTGTGTGTGTGTATGTGTGTGTGTGTGGTGATAGCTAATAAACATGTTTAAACAAACGCTATAAATACCCTCTAATCAATGCACAACATACAATTCCAAATTATTGGTCACGCTTAAGAAAAAAATCTAAATTCAATACATTTTATTTTTTTTGTTTTCAAAATGACGTCGTTCAAATCGATATGAAAAATGGCATATTTTATACATTTTTAATTATACGTTTTAACATATGAGAAGAGTGCATGTTGATATGATCGGTGTCACTTCTCACTCAGTCACTGTTACATAGCATTAGTTTAGCATGCTCGCCAAACTGCCGCACTTGACAGTGTAGGGTATATAGCTATAAAGCAGACAGCAGTATCTGCTGCCAAGCAAGTCGAGTGCTGGACGCCTAGCAGTTAACAACGGTGCAGTCAGTTTAGCCAAAGAATCGTGTGTGTCTTTGTGTGTGTGCATGTGTGTTTGTACGTGTGTGCGCGCGAATATGTTTTCATACATTCAGTTACATGGAAATTAACATTTAAATTTAAATGTACATTGTTTAAGCCGCGTTTTTCTTGCTACTCTAGGCCGCTCAATTAAATCCGGGCGTTCTTTTGTGCAAAATTCACCAAACGAAACAAAAACGACACCTAGCCAAAATCTTTTTTTTCCTGTGTAGTGTCGGCGTATTTTATTTATCAAACAAAATACCACCAAGCAAGTGAACAAAACACGGTCTAGTTTGAAGCAGCCAATGCTGACGCCGATGCATAAAAACCAAAAAACTACCGTGTAAGTTTCGCAATAGCAACAAGTGTTAATAAAAAACCAAAAAACCAAAAAAAAGAGCAACAAAAAAGCAGTCTGTCTTGGGGCATGCGCCCTTTGACAACTGCCCCAACGGGGGTTCCCACAGGAAGGCCTAAATTGAATATAACAAAAAACGTTTGCCAACGCCAAAAAGAATCCCGTTTACAAAATTGAATTTATTTTTTGCCCTTTTTTTTCATTTTACGTTGCGTGTGGCTTGTGCCTGTTGGGGGTGGGGGAGTATATAATGTGATTGCGAGAAGTGCATCGACGGGAAACTTGTTGTCAGAGAGAGAGGAAGTAAATGTGTAGCAAGTATCAAGGCCGCATAAAAATGAGTAGCCTTAAAGTTGAAACATTCGATTTTGATTTGAATATATTCACACGCATCAGTCCCTCTACCAGCTACCAGCGACCAGCTAGCTTATTTGATCAGTTCATCCACAACTACATTCACAGAAGCCTATCGCTTATCTTTTGGGGTTTTTTTGTAAATTATTTTTGATTGGCCAATTGCCAAGTTAATAATAGACTTTCTGCTATCAAAATGTCAGAACAAACAGTCGCAGCAAAACTACATCAAAACATAAAAAAGTGTTCAAAAATAAATCAGCTTGCATAAAGCAAAATCAATATACCAATCAGCAATCAGTAAGAATCTGGGCGGAGAGGAGAGGAGAGGGAGGGTACTTATCGCTAGAATTGAAATCACATTCTAAGGTCTAGTTTAAAGATAAGCAGGCGCTGGCGATAAAAATCCGTCCGTAATTGCACATTCCCATGTTTTATATAGATGTAGATTGTATATATATATATATATATATATGGTGTGTGTGCGTGTGTGTGTACAGGAATTTCACTAAATTTATCTGTCAGTTGGTGGATCTCGCTCATGTCATGGTTGACAGCTCACCCAAGTGGAATTAGCATTGAATGATGATGATTGGGTTCTAGTCCGATCTCAAGTGGCTTTTTGGGCTGGCTGCGGCTGCAATAGGGATTGAATTTCACTTGCATTCCCCTTCACAGAAACACTTAACACACAAACACAAACACTTTAGCCGGAGTCAAATTGAAGTACGTGAGTTTATTTGGACGGCTGCACCGAGAACCAAATTCAAAATAGAAAAAAAACACTGCCTTAAAACCCAAAAATAAGGTTGACTTGAAATGCGCATTAAATGCATAAACAAGCATTTGAACCAAACGACCAAAACCAAAATTTGAACCAAACCACAAATCCAAACTCTGACTCGGGGTGCAAAGGGGCGCGACACATGTGAGAATGTGGCGTGTGTTGGGATTATTTTGTGGCAACCTTTGTGTGCAGCTGTACTCAACTTCAACTGCAGCACAATAGCTGAACAAACGCAGCGCGGCAAGAACAATAATCAGAATGCAGCTAAACATAATCCCAAAATGCGAAACCAACAACGTACCAGAGGAAAAACACGTCTGCTCATCATCAATGGGATGGGAATGTTTAATTAAACGAATTTCCCTAATATGCAAACTAAAGGAATTCCTCCCCCCACCAAACTCCTCACCCAATTGCCAAGACAACCAACCAACCGACCAACACAGAGAAACCTGTCAAAGGCAAAGTTTGGAATGATTGGCATGCATGGTCTATTCAATGGAGTATTCAATTTGATTTTGCATCTCCCATGACCACATTTAGTTGCGTAATTAATAACTGGGAACATGAATCGCATTGTATTTAATCAGTGCAAATTTGAGTTCTTATTATTTGCTTAACCGAATTCATTCATTCATTTTATCAGTGAACAGAAGTTAACATCTGATCAAATCTAATCTAATCTTCTAATGGCTAAGAATTATTCAATCAATTGGTCACAGATTGACTGAGGTCGCTGCTAACGAAAGAATTGTGTAACTCTGCCTCTGTTAATATATTTATTATAATATTACTGAATGGTTGTAGTGGTTGGTGTCTGTGATCCATAGATTTTAGTTGTTAAACAGTGGGTGTTGTCTAGACACGTGTGGTAAATGGTCAATTATTAGTTGCCACCGCGACTGATCTATTGATCTATTGATTCAGATTGAGCAGTGGAACACACAATAAACACTCACACAGAGAGAGAAATGTGTGTGTGTCTCTCTGTGGATGGGTGATTCTTCCACAAACCAATAAGCGCTCCATCAACTGTGTACTGGGTACTTACTTGAACCCATATCTATGGGCTTTAATCAACACTCATTGACACAATTTAATTGTATGGCAACGATGAGCACAATTGTCTCCTCGTACACTGGGCGAAAAAAAGAAAACCAAACAACAACTATGAAATGCAAAGGCTAATTATAAATTGATTTGCTTGGGGCACTATCGAAATGATCGAATTGAATATAGACTATATGTAAACATGTATTTGCGAATGTTAATTCTAATGTCCGCTTATCGCTTAGTGCATATACATATATATATATATGTATATATATACGTGTATATATGTGTGTGTCTGTGTATATAACTGAGAATTTGCACCGTCTGATTAATCTCAATTAAATGGCGAACAAGCCGGCAATTGATTGGCGACAGCAAAAACGAAGCCTCAACTTCCGCTTCAAGCGCCGGACACGAGAGACATGCATGTGCACGTGCACACTCACACACACACACACACACACACACACACATTAAGTTAGACATCTTTAAGGTGCGCTCCTCAACAGCAGTAGATACATAGATACACCTGTGCAACACGTT
Organism: Drosophila basisetae; assembly: GCA_035041595.1. Classification (NCBI taxonomy): domain Eukaryota; kingdom Metazoa; phylum Arthropoda; class Insecta; order Diptera; family Drosophilidae; genus Drosophila; species Drosophila basisetae. Next base: position 1,794,342 of record JAWNLB010000013.1, read on the forward strand.
GTACTCATGCGATATATTCCACTAAGTGTACAAATATGTGAACTTGACGAACAAGTGTTTCATTATTTGTATTCTGGCTCCGTGCCTACTGCTGATAACACACACATAGACAGAGAGTGAGAGAGAGAGAGAGAGAGAGTGAGGAATAAGAAAGAGATAGTAAAGAGAACGACATAATCAATAGCGCCGCCATCATCAATGCCTATCAATCGACACATGTATATCGATGTCTGCGTCTCAGTCTCAGCCTTATCTTTGAGTGCGTCTACAGCACAGACTAATTACCTTAACTGCTGCACAGAGCGAGAGAGCGAGAGAGAGAGAGAGAGAGAGAGAGAAGGAGAGAGCTTGATAAGCTCCATGGGCCAGTTGATTGCATAGCCCATCCTCGTAGTCGATATCTGGTTCTGCTGTGACTTTTCTGCCACTTATCGCACAAAGCATAATTTACAACACATCTGTTTCCCTCGCAATACATCAATTCAGCTAGTGGCGCCTCTTGTACCAAATGCATTTCTGTACTCAGACCTAATTAGTATCCATCATCTCAAAGAATACAGATATCAATGGTAATTGAAAACCCATTTCATTCTGCTCGATCAAATGACAAATAATCAAACTAAATACGCCTTATCAAATATGCCGCATGAATGAAATCTCAGTATGTGTTTTAGCCGTTAACCGCCGGCGCTACAGATATAAAACCTGCTAGTAGCTTGTAAAGTCATCACGATTTGATATACACGTATATATATATATATATATATATATATATTTGTTTGTATACATGTATGTATTGAGGGCAATCATTTAATGCTATGACGATCGCTTTGCGTTTGGTAATGCTAATAGTCGCGCATTTATTATTACTGTCCATGCGGCATGACTTGCAAAAAGGAAAAAGAAACAAAAATCAAATTAAAAAAAAAAATTAAAAAAAAACAATGTTATCACGCTATGGCGACAACAAATAACAAATCGCATATGCGACAGGCTGAGATCGAAAACCTGTAATAACGATGACGACGATGGCGCTTTTTAAGTAGTTGTCTCTGTTTTTGTTTTTGTTTTTGTTTTTATTTTTATTTAATTTTTTTTTTTTTTTTTGCCGATCAGCTTAGTGGTAGCTACGAAGAGTGTCTTAACTCGTCACTGGTTGGCTAAGCGAAAGTTTTGACATGCACACAGACCAGGCACAGGGCACCAGTTACCAGTTACCAGGCACCAGTCACCAGGCAGCAAGCACATCGTTGATCGATGGTCGGCCTCAGTGCGAGGCTGTTAAGTGCTGCTGCTCCCCTTTCTCAGTCCCCTGTTACGATCACTGTCTGCGTGGACTGTGTGAACTGTGTGGACTGCCTCCTGACACTGACACTGACACCGACAGTCTCTTGGCTCTTGAATCTCTGACAGCGGGCGTCAATTTATGGCACGCTTCGATGGAGTTCAATGGCAAAAACAAGACGCTTAACGTTCACCAACCCAATCTCAATCTCAATGAAGACATCCAAGTGCCAACTGCCAAGTGCCAACTGGCAGCATTCAGCATCGCAGCATCACAGCCGGTGCATCAGTCACAGACTCAGCTTCATCTCCGAATTATCGCCGCATAAATAGAAGCCGAGCACTGAGGGCGACATCAATGTCACAAAGATTGCCTGCTCCCCCAACTTTTGCTCCTCTTTCATTCTGCCCACATTTTAGTCCCTTCATTATTTTTACAACTAAACCATTTTTAAGTTTTTTGCTTTTGTTGGGATTTTGTCTTTGATTTTAATGAGGAACTCAATGACTGCGAAACTGTTCCCCTGCATTCCCGTCCCTTCCGACTTTCCGTTCTGGTTCTAGTTGTCGTTCTGGTTTTCAGTTTACGACTGATCCCGTCTATTCCCTTGTGTGGCCAGCTCGATGGCATTGGAATGCATTGATCCCGCTGAACCGGGCACACCCGCTAAGTGATTTCCTTTTGGTATTTTGGTCTCTTGGTCTCTTGGCAGGAGTCTCTGCTACTCGCATCGTCGTGTTTTGCATACAAAATCACTAAAATGTCGCGCCCGTATATGAAAAAAGAGAAGAAAAAGAGGACAAAATAGAAAATATATATATATATATATGTATACATATATACACATATATATGAGTCTACGATAGACCCGCCCCTAATATGTACGGGATGGGCAAACGTTGTCAATGCCAATTAGCAATTAGAGCATTATCTAGCATTAGTCTGCCATAATGATGAGGTGTGCCACGTCGATGGAGTCCTATCCCTCATTGATAGTCCACAATTCTCCAACACAATCAAATGGCGACAATATCGAACAGCTATTTCGAACATGGCACATCAGGGCAGGTTCTAAATCGTTTATCAATTCACATAAACACATCAAATTGCTCTGGAAATTCGCATTCAGCTTAAGTTTCATAGTGATTGATCTAATGGGATACAGATCTTAGACTCAGTCGCTTACCAAAATGCGTCTCTCAAGTGATGTCATCATAAAGATCTCGCTTGTTTGTTTGCTAGGCACTGGGTCAATGTCACCCTGACTTCTATCATCTCAGATCAAATATTAAACGAATAATTATGCACTTGAGCAACCATCGGTATTGATAATAGTATTATTAACAACAGAACAGAATAAGCAGAATGACAGGATTTGTATCAATGATATTACATTCTTGATACTATAAATAATTGCGCTTTTGCTGGAAGTATTTCATATATATAATATATGCTTAATCAGTTGCTAACCAAATCACGATTCGATCACTAAATGAACTTTGCTTTAGTCTTTTACATAATTATTGAGAATTGTTCTATGTTGTCTAAAGCTATCGTTATCGTTTTGCATACAAAACCGGAATACAGGTGCTTCTGACATCTGGCCGCCACAACCATGGAGAAGTCAACGCTCACACAGAAGAATTACGCATGTGTCTACAATGAGACAACGAAGCCAAAGAAGCCGAAGCGTCGCGACAAGAGCGATCTGGGACCCGATTTTGTGGCGCCCGATGGCGGCTGGGGTTGGGTCATCTGTCTCGCAGCGGGCCTCAACAATGTGAGTAGCTAAAAGCGCCTCCAAACAAATCTGTAAACCAAACCAAACCAAACCAATGACTGGCATCCGCAGTTCTTTATGTTTCCAGCGCTGCAGCAATATGGCCTGATTTACAGGGTGCGCATGTCATCGCTGGGATTCGATGCCAAGGAGACGACCATCATTGTGAACGTGGTGATGACCCTCTCCTCGATAGTGGGTAAGCTGTGCATACCACATAATATATATATATATATATATATATATGTATATGTATATATATTTATATGATTTGTAAACACTTTGAATAGACTTTATTGGTATTTACTCAATTTTGAAAAATACGATACGATTTCTAAGATTGATAAGATAATTTATTGGCCTCGCAAAAAACTGCCTGCCAATAATTTCGAAATTAGATAATTAAGGATTATTATCAAACCTATTATCTGTCTTAATTATGCAACGAATGCGAAAAGAAATGCCAAATTGACTCACAAGCCTATTAAGCATAATGATATCGGTTTGATAATCCTTTTTCAAATGATTAGCGAGTTGAAATTTACATTGGGATTATCGAATTTTGCAGGTATTTTCAATGGGGCCATGTTTCGACGGTTCACGTTTCGCCAGGTGGCCATAACGGGCACAACTTTGGGCTTTCTGGGCATCTTCTTCTCGGCCTTCTGCACCACTGTCTGGCAGTATATTATCTGTCTGTCCCTCATCTATGGTGTGGGACTCGGCCTGGCCATGGCGGCCGTATCGCTGGCTGTTAACACATACTTTATGCTGAGTCGACGACGCGCCACTGGCTTCTCGTGGACAATAACGGGATTGGGGCCCATTATCTTTCCGTATGTGTCCACCTTTCTGCTGGAATACTATGGCGCCCAAGGCACCATATTGATATATTCGGGCATCGCATTGAATGCCGTACTCTGTGCCCTCACACTGCAGCCGGTGATGCGGCATGTCCGCAAACCGGAGAAGCCCGACACCGACGTCAACGAGCACAAGGAGCAGCCGGAGCTGCTCGAGGCCAATGGGAATCTGCTGACGCCCGGCAATGATCCATGGGCTGACTACGAGTGCAAGTACTGTAAATATCAGAAGCGCTCCAAGCGTGGCATCTTCTCGTCGCAATATTTGTTCATCGACAACGATCTGGAGAATCCAGTCTTTGAGATAACCGATCCAGGTACACCGATGCTAGCGCGTGCCAACGATGGCTGGTTTGGATCGAAGCTATCGCTGGCATCCGAGCGTCGCCAGGTGCTGTTGCGTCAGGCCTCCGTTGCCGTTTCGGCGGCAAAGGGTAGTCGTGAAAATCTGGACAGACTGGAGGAGGCCAGAGAGCTGACAGATCGAAACGGATCGTCTCCGGCTGCGACTGCATTGCCCAAGTCAAATTATTTTCATCGCGATCGCGACGATATCGCTCGATATGCGAGCAAGGCGAGCATCTATTCCAAGCACGGCGGCGAGGAGCAGCTGCGCTGCACCTGTGCCGAGGACAAGGCGCTGCTGGAAAAGTCCGCCGAAGCGCTGCAATTGCAACAGGTGGCACTGGAAGCCGCCGAGGAGGCCGAGGAGGAGGCCAAGCGCAAGATGACCTTCCGCCAGAAGGTTACCAAATTCTTTGATCTCGATCTATTGCGGAATTTCACATTCGTCAATTTGGTGATCGGCATGAGCATAATGATGTTCGGTGAGATGAACTTCTCGGTGCTGACACCGTTCATCCTGAACAGCTACGGCTATACGGACAAACAGTGTTCGCTAGTCATGTCCTTGCTGGCGTGCATGGACATCTCGGTGCGCTTCCTGGCACCGCTCTGTTTGGATAAGGTCAAGCTGGATAATCGCGTGCTGTTTGCCTTTGGCATTGTGTGCATTGCTGTCGGCCGTGTCATTGTCACAATGACATCATCCTTCCACATAGTTGTTGCCGTCTTTCTGCTGATTGGATTTGGCAAGGGATTCCGCACCATATTCTCACCATTGATCATACCCAGCTATGTGCCGTTGCGTCGCCTGCCCGCCGCATCTGGACTGCAGCTGATCTTCAACACGATCTTCTCGTTGGCCATGGGCCCCCTACTGGGTACGTATCAATTGCAAATGTATCTCCTTCTCTTTGCATCCTTCTAACATTTTTTTTCTTTCGCTTTCGTTTTCTTCGCAGGCATTATCACTGAAGCCTTTGGCTACAGCGCCACCATCCATGCCATCAATTTCCTGACAGCCATTGCTCTGTTATTGTGGCTCACCGAGTCGTTGGTGCGGCGAGTTATCGGCAAACCGTATAATCCACCGGAACAATGAAGAGTAGAGGCATCATCTTTGCCACTGGAACTGGACTACTTATGCAGCCAAGCAGTGTAGAATTGGGCAATTGGCTTGGGCCAACAGACAGATTATATATCAGGAATGTTTTGAGCATAGTATTACCTTAAGCGAACGTTCGTCGTTTCTTGATTTACATATATATATATATATATATATATGTGTGTGTGAGCAATTTTAACTTACCTATAAGTATAAGTAAAGATGAATTTTTTTTTAGTATTAATTTAATTTAAGTACATTAAATATGGTAATATTATTTAAATTTAAAAAAAAAATGATATTCTTAAGAATGTGTGTTTGTTTTCAAAAATACATACAGTGTCTCACAGTTCAAATGGAACAGCGCCTAGCAAAAAATTTAAAGTGCTATAAGGTTTAAACAGAAAAACAAACGCAAATTGTTTAAATGCCAATTTGTTTTATGTTATATCACGTTTGAAAAGGAAACTTCAGTTTTTATTAAAATATTAATAAATTCACTAAAATTAGTCAAAAACTGAAAACATATACAAAATACATGTCACATTTTTTTTGGAACAGTCTTAGAAAAGCAACATATTAGTCGTATAAAAACTTAAATAAGGATGTTAATACTTAGTATGATATCCTTTAGCCTTAATAACTTCCCTTAACCTATTATTCATGGAAAGTACCAGCATCCTGGTAGTTTCTGGACTGTGTTTTTGCTCCACTCATCCAGCAGAGCATTTTTGAGATCGGATCTGTGATTCCGGAAGTTATTTTCCAGCAGAGGCCACAAATTTTAAATAACATTTAAATCTGGAGACTGTGCCCGTGGAATTATCATGTGGGGGCAGTTCCAGATAAGCCAGGACTGTACTAATCCGGACTTATGCCTGGCTGTTGTCCTGGTCGCGGTCCTGGCAGAACCGGAAAGTACGTCGGATTCCTAGCTTCTCGGCACTTTGGAGTAAATTTTCTTTTAATATATTGAGGTACACATTGTTGTCCATTGTTGTTTCAAAAAACACCAAATTTCCTCTGCCGGCTTCCGAGATAGATGCCCATACCATGACACTTCCTCCCCCGTGCTTAACTGTTGCCTTTAGGATTTTGGGATTCAGCTCAGTGTTGGACTGTTGCTACAGATAATTCCGTCCGTCTGAGCCAAAAATGTTGAATTTGGACTCATCTTCAAATATGAATGTGTTCCACAACTCCAAATCCTTGTCCAAGTGAGTTTTGACGAACGTCATCCTAAGTCCCTTTATTTTTTGCGTTTAGAAAGGGCTTCTTCCGTGGTACTCGGGCATTAAAGTCATGGTTGCGCAGAACCAGGCGCACAGTTTCCACACTGCACTTTTTCCCCATTTCATCCTCCACCTGTGGAGTCAGTTTTGGAGCCGATAGCTTGGGATTTACCCTTATTTTCCTGATGATCCTCCGGTCCTCCTGTTCGGTGAAAATCTTGTTTGGTGCCTTTCTGCCCTTGTCCTCTAGCCGATTTTCGTCGACGAAGCGCCGAATGATGTTAGTCACAGTTGATTTGCTTAGATTTACCATTTCAGCTATTTGGCGATGTGAATAACCGATCTGGACGTGTTCCAGGATGAGATTCCGTTGGTCAATGGTAGTCCGTTTGCCCATAGTCCTTGTTGGCTGGTTGCACCCGAGATGCAGGATATAACTTAACTCACTACTAAAGATTGGTCTATTTATACCGAAAATAATCAACCTGGCATAAAAAATCCGGGTTTTATGGCACCCAGGTGTCCATAACGCCATTGTTCCGAATAATATGTGATCATATATTACGGTACTTTTTTACATAACCCGGCCTAGCCGGTGAGAAAACCCCAGTTTATTGGGATCATATATTCATTATGGTGGTTAATATATGTACCTGCCATCGGCCTTTGGAATTTTTGAAAAATATTGGATAATTAGTTTATGGCAGGCAATTAAACTTTTTGCTAGGCGCTGTTCCATTTGAACTGTGAGACACTGTACGTATCTACCAAAAAGGCTCTTGTTTCTCGTTTGGGAGATATGGTCACACTGCACTGCGATTGGATGTCTTTGGTTGCTGCATTGGCTAAATCGGTGTTGAGCAATAAACAATTAAAACGGGGCATACTTTTAGGGGCGCACAGGCGATGAGAGAATTTGGGCTTTAACTCGTCTATATTCTTGCAAAAATTTTCGAAGGACATGATGCGTTCGTATCGCAAGGATCAGGTCCATTGAGTTGCATTCAAGGAATATGGGATCACCTAAGAACCCAAACACTTGTAATAAGATCACTGCAAGGACGATTGGGATGTCCATTGGCCAAAATAAAAAGTTTGACATCGATTTCGCCAGGAGCCATGTTTGTATTCCAAAGAACTTCCGGTCAGTCCTTGCAATTACGTCGGTTTTTTACATATTTCAAATTGATTTGTCGCTATTCAAATGCAGCGAAGTGTACATATGCCAACACAAATACACATCTGGCCAGTAAAATAGGTGTGAAGACAATCAATTAGTGGCAAGAAATATGCATGACTGCTTTATTAGTGTATTTAATGTGGAATTCCTTACATTTTGGTGAGTTACTTTTTTTTAGCATTGTTATCAAACAAATTTACCTGAATTGTTGTGTCATTTTTTATTTAATTTCCGATCGGAATATGAAATCGAATAGACTTAAGGGCTTTAGAAAGAATACAATTGATGTAGCCAAGCAATTGTCAATTTGTTTCTTGTTCTCAGAGCATCCACTCTATCTTCTATTAAATTAAGCCTTTATTATAATTAATATATGCTTACCCCTCGCTTACAAAAATCAAGAGAGAAATTAAAGTTTTCTTAATATGCACTTGTTTTCATTAAGAAACAAAATTTACAACTGAAAATATTTGATATTGGACATGATATTCAATAAACACATAGCACAACTAATTGTCTTCACACCTATTTTACTGTCCAGGAGTGTACATGTGTGTAGAGGCATGTGTGTGTGTGTGAGAGAGCTACAGCAGCGATTAACAGTGGCGCTGTTAATTAACAGACAAAGCTGCATGCATTGGCACTTTTTGTCGGTTGTCGGTTGGTCTGCCTGTGATTCTTTCGTTCGGCCAGTATCGAGGTCTCTCAAATGCTTTTTGGCGCTGCGCTGATTCGCCAACAGCCAACAGCATCGGCATTCAGTTCGCTTGAGCAGCTAAAAGCGTCGCAACGAGAAACGAGCGCGGTGCAAACTGCAAACTGCGAACCATTCATTAACCGTTTCGCCATTGTCGGTTGAGAACCGCGAACCACCACCCGCGTACCGCGAATCCATTAATTGGTAGCCATTATAAACAGCGTGCCAATTGGACACTTCATATTGCAATTGGATTCGAATACGGCGGAATACGAAATACGGATTGGACAGTTTGGTTGTCTCGTTTGTTGCATTTTGTTTGTGTTTTTTTTTTGGTTTGTTGTTTGAAAGGCGCCAATGACAAGTAAGCACAACCTAAAACCCCACACCAACCCCCAACCCAACCTCCACCCTCACCCCCACTCTTGCCCGGTGCGTGCGGCGACCTTGGACTTGACTGAGGTGCCAAAGTCAAAATCATTAAGCGATGTAATTGCTAAATGTGTAACAGTGTATGTGTGTGCGTGTGTGTGTGTGTGTGTGTGTGTTTGGGTAAAAATAAATTGCAAAGGCAAAGGAAAGCCAAAGGCATCTTTTTTTAATCTTTATTATTTTGTCGATTAGCCCCCCCTCCAAGCTGGCAAATCAGCTGCCAATTTTCGCAATTGCCAACACGAAGCATTAACCAAACCAATTCAAGAGCCATATATATATATATATATATATATATTAATTTATATTATATATATATATATAATGAGAGTGTGTGCAAATACAAGCTGTTAGCGGTTACATGACGGCTAAAAAGTGATTAGCTGTAAACCGCTCTTATCACAAATACCGCCAAAATAGCCGCTCACCTGTCGCTTTACCGAAGCTTTGCTGTACTCGTATTTTTTATTTATTATGCACTCGCAGATATTAACAAATGAGTGGGATTTGCTGCTGCCGAGCCAAATGGAAAACTTCGCGTCGATATAGTGACAGATTTGTGAATGTGTCGAAAAGGACCAACAACTACATATCCAGCGATTTACAGCTACGACGAACGCAATCTAATCAACATTATCAGTTAGTGATCAATAGTTTTACACACACACACACACACACCCACACACACACAGACACATCTGTAGAGGTTGCTTGTTTTCTAGTGTTGTATCTATTTGAAAGCCAATCGCTTGTGGGCTGCTCAAGTCTAGCCACTGAAGGTAAATATTTGCTTAACGCGCTCTATTCCATTTTTGTGCAGTGTACTTACAGATAAATAGCAAATCGATGATAAACTGATTAACTGCATACTTCATATATTTGATGTTGTGAGTAATCGCAAATCGCAAATCGCAAATCGCATTACAAAAGATCGCAAATTGATCGCAATAACGATTTGAACAATTGAAACAATTAAATTGCTTATCAGAAATTCGCTGAAACTTGCCAGACACGGCTTCTTATCAGTGACCTCACATTGGTATTCCAAATGGTTCACAAACCATATTATGTATATATATATATACTCATATACATATGTGTGTGTATATAGGTCGTATATAGCAAGCATAACATATGATTCACACACGAAAATCGCAAACAATTTGCGCGCTAAATCTAAATCCAAGTCTGGGCCTTCCACTCTGAAATGTGATGCTGATAAGCCATGCCAATGGTCCAAATATTTTAGCTATGGTTGCCAAACGACCCGCCCATGAACCCGGCGTCGCCTGGCCGATCAGCAGCAAGCAACACCGATAACAGTAGGACTACGTTATTATAGATCTACACAATCCATAATCCACCTGAGTACTTGAATTGCATCCCCGTTACCGGTGACAGTAAATCTCAATCGTCTACGGCAGAATGCTATGAAGAGCATCTTAGTTGAAGGAACGTTTCATTGGCAGCAAAGTAAAGTCAAAAACCAATTGAAATAAACAAGGCTGAATCAATAATTGGAATTCATCAATTAAGAACTGCAACGTTTGCTCGTAAGCAAAACTGCTTGTTGCTGAAAAGTGTTTACATCATTTAAGAGTTCGTCTTAATATTTATTTTGGTAGAGATTATTTTAGAGAATTCTTCAACAGATTATGTACTGAAGTGTTGCTAACAAAACAGTTTCCATTTCTTGTCTATTTCTATTCTAACAAGATTATTTCGTTCGTTTTGTTTTGTGGACTTTAGAGCCATCGCTGGGATTAGGAATATGACACCACAGGAGAAGAAGGTGTATGGGGATACCACACAGCCGCTGCCGAGGCGTGATCGGGGCTACTATAATAGAAAGGACAAGAGTGATCTTGGCGAGCATTTTGTGGCGCCCGATGGCGGCTGGGCGTGGCTGGTGTGCGTAGCCGCTGGCTTATCCAATGTAGGTAAAATTGCAAGCACCATTACACCCAAATGCGAATGATGCAATCAATCCCATCAATTGTCTCGTCTCTGGTCAATACAGCTATCGCTGTATCCGTGCCTGCAACAGTTCGGCTTCCTGTTCCGGGAACGGCTCATCAGTCTGGGCATGTCCAGCTCACAGGTGACGGCCATAATCAATACAAACCCAGCGGTATCAGCCTGTACGGGCCTCCTCAACGGTCCAATATTCCGGCGCTTCACCTTCCGCCAGGTGGCCATGGCTGGCTCCCTGCTCTGCTTCACCGGCATAGCCCTCACAGCCTTCTGTGAGACCTTTGCTGGCTACATCTTTGCATACGCTATTCTATATGGTAAGTTAATCCAATTCATCTAAAATGCCAAAGATCAATTGCAGAATTTGTATATAATTTGTGAATATTTTCTTCGAAGCAAATATTATTCGAAATTATTTATAATTAATTGGGATTTATCATATTATATTTTACTAACGGATTGGATTTTAGGCTTTGGCATGGGGATCAGTGTGAGCGCCTCCTCGTTGGCCATCAATACGTATTTTCAGCAGAAGCGTCGACGCGCCGCTGGCTTCTCGTGGACAATAACGGGACTGGGGCCGATCTTTCTGCCATATCTGGTCACATTTCTGCAAAGCGTCTACGCTGTGCAGGGAACCGTGCTGCTCTTCGCGGCCAATTCGCTACACTCGTTTGTCAGTGCGCTAATCTATCAGCCGGTGCGTTATCATGTGGCGCCAACTCTTATGCAGGTGGAGCCGCACCAGCAGCAGCAGCAGCAGCTGGAGCCACAGACGGAGATATTGTGCGTCCATTGTGCACAGCAGCAGAAGCGCGAGACGGGCGGCATCTTCTCCAGTCAGTATCTGTGCCAGGACGACGATGCACAGAGGCCCGGCTACGAGATCATTGAGCCGGGCACGCCCATGTTGTCGCGCGCCAATGATGGCTGGTATGGATCGAATCTATCGCTCAATCGCTCAACCGGACGCAAGCGATTCCGCACGGTATCCAGCTGCAAAGATTTGGAGCACACACAGCGGCTGCATTGCCCGATCGACGAGGAGGATCAGCAGCAGGATACGGAGCGAGAGTTCTTGCGGCCCAACAATTTTCGGCGTGAGCGCGAAGAGTCCAATCTGGAGTCGAGGCTCGGCTGCACCTGTGCCGAGCAGCGGGCCCTCTACGCATCCCACCAAGAAGCGCTGCCCGAGCAGAACAACAACGATGACACGCAGATGGCGGAGACTCTGGCAAAGATGTCCTTCAGACAGAAGCTGGTGACGTTTTTCGATCTGGATCTGCTGCGGGATGTGACGTTCGTGAATCTGGTTGCCGGCCTGACGGTCATCAATTTTGGCGAGCTCAACTTTTCGATCCTAACACCGTTCATACTGACTGACTTTGGATTTGACACGTCACAGATTACCGTGGCCATGTCACTGATGGCCGGCATGGATATCACAATGAGATTTCTGGTGCCGTTCATTACCGAGAAGATGACTTGGGATAATCGTGTCTTTTTTCTAATTGGCGTCGTTGGCATCGCCATTGGACGTACCATTGTTGCCGGCACCAGATCCTTTGCGGTCATCCTCGCCTGCTTTGTGTGGATCGGCTTGTGCAAGGGAGTGCGCACCATATTCTGGCCACTGATCATACCTGGCTATGTGCCATTGAATCGCTTGCCAGGCGCCTCCGGACTGCAGCTACTCATCTCAGGTCTATTCACGCTCATCTGCGGTCCCCTTGTCGGTGAGCATCCACCAAACACAACAATGCAGCTCCATTATTTATTTATTTGTAATTAATTCATTTACAATTGCAGGTCTTGTGCGGGATCGCTACAACTTTTCGGTGACGCTGCACTGCCTCGACGCATTGTCATTTGTGGCAGCCGCCTTGTGGTGTTTGGAGGCGCTGCTGCGACGACACAGAAGCAAACGGGTCAGCTGATCAATATATATATATATATACATATAACTTCTTTTTTTGTTTTAATTTAAGCTCAATATAATACAACTTGTACTTATAATTTAAAGGACATCCTGTACTTATTAAAAGAAAAAACGAAAATCGAAAAACGAAAAATGAAAACCCAAAAACACTCTACGAATTTACGGCATACTTTTAGGATGAACAATAAAATCTACACTTCAGCATGGCAAGTCAAAAATGTGCAGCATACTTTTAGGTTAAAGCAAATGTCTGCCATCATTTTCTGGTCCGAATTCCATCTAAGAATCAAAACACTTGTGAAAATCACTTGCAGGACGAGCGGAAAGTGCATCCAAATCCAAATCGTTTCTTTCTCCAAAAATACAAGGAGGATTAAGATGTCCATTGGCCAGGTTTTGACGAATATTGAAAATCTTTGTTATTAGTTGTTTTTAATATCAGCTCAAAAAGATATCCTTCTTAGATCCTTAAGGATATAATTGAGTTACGGCTAAAAGAAAACGAATGCAAGTTTTAGACAAATATCTATATCTCTGCTTAAAATCCTTACAGGACCTCCGCAAGGATCTCCTGTTAACGATATAAATTTCTGCCGGCTCAAAACAAAAAGTTGTTCATGTCCTTTATTAAGGAACCTTTCGACACGTATTTATCTCCGTCTGTTTCCATATCTGTCCCATTGCCCAGTTATTGAATAAAAATAATACAGGATGTGTTAGCAAAAAAATATGTTTATTAATAGTATTTAATTGTTGTTTTTTGTTTTTGTTTTTTGTTGATTTGTCTTTAAGCTTAACGACTGCATATTTGCTTCCTCCATCTCTCTCTCTCTCTCACGTTCTCTCCCTCTCGCACTCTCTCTCTCTCTCTCTCTCCCGCTCTTTTTCTATGATATTTACAATATTGAGTTAACGTATTATAAGTTAGGTATACAGTACAGTAAACTTGATTACAATACATAAATAGGTATTTAGTTCAAATCTCTTAAATATTATTGTTAGGTATTATGAAACATTGCAGCGACTGAATAGGAGGAATAAAATCATACAAAATAAAAAGCTAAGATCGACGGGCCGATATTTTGGATGAGCTCTCCAACTGTCCGATTTGCTGGAAATACATGTTTTAATTATTTTTTTCTTTTCTTTTATTTTAATTTATTTTTTTCTTTTCTTTTATTTGATTTATTTTTTTCTTTTATTTTATTATTTTTTTTTTTTTTGCTATTTACACACGTTTGTGAACGCAGTTCGGAGAGCACTTTTTTTGGGAAATTTCAAATTAAAATTACAATTAATTTCATTTGCTTTTCGTTATTTTTTTTTTGTTTTTTGTTTTTTTTTTGTTTTAGCTTATGGACCCACGCAGAGTGTTGGACCCCCTAACCACTAGTTAGAGTATGTTTACATAGCTTTGGTTACACTTGTTGTTCATTTTAGTTTTTGGTATGTCAATGTAAAAAAAATACGATTTTGTATTTTGTATTTGGATTTGTGTGTGGAAAAATTCGTTACAAATGTTTTGCTAATACATTGATTATATGTAACTTGGGATATATCTGGTATGTGCTGTGTATATAGTGGTAAATATATTTATATATTTATATATATAATAACACTATGCAACAAAATATTGTGAATGATTAGAAATCAAAAATACTTTTTAGTTTGTATCCAAATTTCGTTGAAATTGCATAGAAATTTGGCAGCTTATTAATCGTATTTGAAAAATATAAATACAAAAAAAAAAAAAAAAAAAAACATGTAAACTAGAAGAGATCGAGACCTGTTTGAACAGTTTGATTGAATTAGTCATTAAGTAAACATAATAGACAAATTCAGTTTAAAATTAATTGTGTTTAAGATTTAGCAGACATAAAAGACAATTTACATTTTTTTCTAAACTGCCTTTGGTAAAATGACAATAACAAAAACCATGTTGCATAGTGTTGTTGTTACAGTTTCGCTTGGTTTTTCATTTGTTTACTTGGTTGTTTTGTTGTTTGTTTTTTGTTTTTGGTATGTGTGGAAAAAAAGTCTCGACAGTTGACAAGTTAGACAAGCGACAGGCGAACATGTCATAAAAGTTGAAAGGCGCTACAACGCTTTTGCTATTGATCTATAGATATCGATTTCGATATCGATATTATATAATATTGATCTGATGACGCCTAGAGCGTCTTCAGCATGGTCGCCTTGCTGGCGCTGCTCTTGTACGTCTCATAGGTGGCTGCCGCGGCGCCCACATGCAGCTGCGCATAGCCGGAACTATTGGCGACGGCAGCGGCAACAACATCGGCGCCATTAACAACCGTCGGCGTTATTGGCTTGTGTGGCTTATAGCGCTGCAGCATCTCAGCCGAGGTGAGCTTGAGCGTCTCGCTCATTTGCGATCGGACGTTCTCCATTAGCGTATCGATATCGTCCTTGGTGAGTCCTTCAGTGCTCACTGGCGGCAGCGTGGTAATCACAATACGACCGGCATTCAATATCTTCTTTTTGTCGTTGAGGAATGTACAATAGGAGCTGAAGACGACCGGCAGTATGGGTATCTGCTGGTCGATGGCCATGTGAAAGGCACCCTTCTTGAACGGGTGCAGCTCACCGGTGTTGCGGCGTGTGCCCTCCGGGAATACCCAAAGCTTAATGCGTTGCTTCTTAATCCGACGATTCACCTCATTCAGCGTTTCACGCGCCTTCTCACCCCGCACCCGATCAATAAAGATCAAGCCCGCCAGCCAGGCGGCCAAGCCAAATGGCCAAACATAGAAGAGTTCACGCTTCGCAACAACCGTGCACTTGTTCATCACATGCCAGATGTTAAACATGCCTAAAAGCGTACAAATTGATACATATATTAATAGAGTGACGAATTTCGATTGCACACTTCGCATTTCAATTCATTTACCCAGCACATCCAGTGAGCTCTGATGGTTGGCCACTATGATGCAGGCCTGATCCTTCTCCAGATGCTCCTTGCCGCGCAGTTCCCACCGCAGACCAATCAGCGTTGTGACGCGGTGGCACCAGGTGCTCGCCCATCTAAAACCAAAAAAAAACGGAAAAATGGAAAGCCAAACAAATAAATAACATAATCGGCAAGTTGGCTTTAAGATATGCGTCATATTTGCTGCTTGAACTTCGAACACTTGGAAGCCAACACCAATCAGACAAAACAATTAATTTTTTCGAAAGTACTCGAAAATTAATCAACAAAAAAAATAATAAAGTATGCTAAGATGATAGTAATTTATTATATAATACATATACGAGGTGTGTTCAAAAAGTATCACGAATTTTGAATTTTCGCGGGTTACGTATAATCGAATTTCGATTTTTTTGTAGCGTTATGTTGGTACTCATGTCTCTCACTTATGCCGACAAGCTCGGCCATTTTGAATGTTCACTTAATTGTTGACAGCTGCTTTGCTTGCACGTGTTTTGGATCGTCTTCGATTTTTACCTATTCAAAAAAATGGATCAAACAACCTGTATCAAATTTTGTGTGAAAAACGAAATTAAGTGCGCGGATGCATTCCGAATGTTGATTGTGGCATACGGAGAAGCTACCTTGGACCGAAGCAACGTTTATCGGTGGTACAAAATGTTCTCAGAAGGCCGAGCACTTCAACAACAGGACGAAAAAATTAATGGAGTGTAGAAAGTGGTATTGGCCAATCGTCGAATCACCGTTAGAGAAGTTGCTGAGGAGCTAGACATATCGATTGGCTCATGCCATTCGATTTTTATCAATGATTTGGGCATGAGACGGGTCGCCGCGAAATTCGTACCAAAATTGCTCAATTGCGACCAAAAACAGCATCGCATGAACATTGCTAATGAGATGTTGGACTCTGTCCGCGACGACCCAAATTTGCTCCAGAGGGTCATAACTGGTGACGAATCGTGGGTTTATGGTTACGACGTGGAAACCAAAGCTCAATCATCTCAATGGAAGCTGCCGCACGAACCAAGACCGAAAAAAGCGCGCCAAGTTCGGTCGAATGTGAAAGTTTTGCTGACAGTTTTCTTCGATTGCGGGGCGTGGTGCATCATGAGTTCTTGCCACAGGGTAGAACGGTCAATAAGGAATATTACCTGCAAGTTATGCGCAATTTGCGCGAAGCAATCCGCCAGAAACGCCTTTTGGCTTTTGCACCACGATAACGCCACTGCTCACACATCGTTGCTTGTGCGCGACTTTTTGGCCAAAAACAACACACTAATGATGCCGCAGCCACCGTATTCCCCAGATCTGGCCCCCTGTGACTTTTTCTTGTTCCCTAAACTGAAGAGGCCCATGAAAGGACGACGTTACGCTACGCTTGACGAGATGAAGACGGGATCGAAGGAGGAGCTGAACAAGATAAAAAAAAAAGATTTTTTGAAGTGCTTCGAAGATTGGAAAAACCGTTGGCACAAGTGTATAATATCTCATGGGGATTACTTTGAAGGGGACAAAATAGATATTCATGAATAAATAAATAATATCTGAAAAAACACAAAATTCGCGATACTTTTTGAACACACCTCGTAATGTGCAACGGATAACAACGACCAATGGGTCAGTTAAGCGTAGGATGGACAACGGAGAGTGGAGCGACCACCAGATGAGCCTGTCTGCTGTTTGGATGGGAATACGGTTGGGATTGGCTCGAACAGCGAACAGCGAATGGCTGCGCCACAACACCTTCAATGCGAAGAAGAGTCGCTTCATCCAGTCCGACTACGACTGGCGGCCCAGGAAGCGCGTCGATGTCCTTAATCAACTTGTCAACTATTCACACGCCGTTTGCAGCTACAAAAGATGTGCCTTCGAAATACAGCCAAAATCAGATCAAGAACAGATCTGTGGCAAGGCAACCGGCAACCGATTGCAACATTTTAACAAACATATTCACAGTTACAGTCACAGTTAACTACAAGTTTAACTGCTTGTCAAGTCAGACAGTTTTTGTGAACGATTTGCGTTGAACATTTGAAGCGCTTTGACAGCAACATGAGAAAAGGTCGAAAAAACAATAACAACAAAAAACGCGTGAAAACGATTTTTCTCAATTTCCCCAGGCAAACCAAAAATACAAACATTTTATTTTGTTTTTTTTTTTTGGCAAATTCTAAGCAATTGTCGAGAAGATCAACGAACAGTGCAGTTGGCAATGGCGTTGCACGACTCAAAATTATTGCAGCTTGTCGAGACGCGACCCTGACCACAGCTAGAGGTCTCTCAAGAGAGAGAGAGAGAGAGAGAGAGAGAGAGTGAGAGTGAAAGAGAGAGAGAGAGAGAGAGAGAGAGAGTGAGAGTGAAAGAGAGAGAGAGAGAGAGAGAGAGACAGAGAGAGAGAGAGAGAGAGACAGAGCGAGAGAGAGAGAGAGACAGAGCGAGAGAGAGAGAAAGTGAGATCTCGAGATTCAGTCAAGCGTGGCGATCAGTAATTAAAATGCAAAATGCGCTTTAAAAGAAAAAAATAAAAAATTATAAATATTATTATAATTTTTTAAACAGATACTGCAAGGTTATATGGTCATCCGTGGGGGGGTGGGGGAGTGGGAGGCTGCCCCAGCTGTCAGCCAACACTGATTATATTCATACACACAACGGCAACAACTGAAAGAGCAACAAAACTCATCACGACACTTGACATCGGCTTAACGAACGAATTATAGATATAGTTACAGATGTGCAATATATATAACATGTTCGTAGCCAGCAGTAGGCTTCTTAGACTTGATTTCTATCGTAGAAAGAAGAAGAACGTTGGCAGTTGTATGATGCCAGAGAATCATTGAATACGAGTGTTGTAACTATGACAACAGATTAGACAGGTCGGGGATATTGGGCAGAGAGCTACATGGAATGTAAAGAGTCATTTGAAATTACTCTCCACAAACTGCAGCTGATAATCAATTGCAATTGAAATGTCATCCAATATGCATACGAAGAAGAAGGCAACCCCAACCACAATCCCAAACCCAACCCCAACCCCAACGACAAATTGCAATTGAGCCAAAACAAGCACGGGGAATCGGAATGGAATGAAATCGAACTAAATCAAATTGGTTGACAGGCAAGCCAAAACAAGCAGAGACAAAAGCGGCGGGGAATCGGAATCGGAATGAAATGGAATCGAATCGAATCGAATCGAACAAAAGCAGTCAGCTGGGTAGTTTGGTAGTAGACTAGTCCGAGTCAGATGACCTTGGATAATTGCCTGTTGGCATTGGCGTCCAGACCCTACAACGACCAACGAGCAACGAGCAAACAATATGATTAACTACACTGCGCAAAAAGAAATCAAGTAAATCACAAATAAATCAAGTAATCAACATACTTTTCAAAACTAAAAACAAAACAAAAATGTTTAACGAATTGTCGCATTTTACGCTTGATGCAAGAAAAACTTTGCTTGAATCGACAGTCGACAGTCAAATTGAGTCCGTTTTTTTTTTTGTATAATTTTCGTCATTTTGTCGTTTTGTTGTTGCATGTGTGTTGCCTTTGCAGTATGTGCAACACCAGCACCAGCACCAGCACACGTCTGCAAATGCAGAGCTGACTGTGTCCTTCAATTGCCGCTAACACGAGTATGGTCAACAAATTCAACACTTAAATATTTGATTACAGGGCCAGTTGTTGTTGTTGTTGTTGTTGCTGTTGTTGTTGATGTTTGTGTTGTATTTTTGTCGCAGGTGCAGGTGTTCATGAGCCACGTTTGGAGCCCGTTTTGCAAGGTGCTCTTCAACTATTAATGTTTACATTTTAATTAATTTAGTTGTGTAACTAAATATAAGCCAGGACGACACGCCGAATAAGCCAACTGCCCATTTGAGCTTGTTCATTATTATTGTTACAGTCTGAACACTTGGTTCGACCACAACGTAGACTGGTCACTGCTTATGAATTAGTAAGTAAGTTATAATGGGTGAACACATGTGGGGAATAGCACTGGGGAAAGTTACGAGATGGTTAAATCCTCAACAATTCTTGATTTCAAGACTCACATTTGGATGGAGATTCCTGTTCATTGGAATCAAGAACGTAAGTTCAATCTGAGTTCCATTCAATTTGTACATTTCGACAATTCGAGGAACTGTAAGAGGGACTTTAAGGACTAAGTCGAATAGTTGCTAGGCCAACACGACCGTAAAAAGAACAATGTGGCCTTATTAAGCTGACCACAATCAAATAGTTGAACATATGTCTAATAGCAGAAAACCCCATTAAATAATGAACCTATACCAATTAGAATCAAGCAGGAAGTTGCACTAAAAATGTCATATAATCAATTTACAACCTCTTGGAAATGTCCAGCACACTGAGATTTCGTAAAAATGTGTTTAGATAAGGCGGAATAGACCAAAGAGAACCAACTTAGACATATGCGAAGAAGGTATAAGGCTACCTAGCTATAGCTGGTCAGATGGCTTTTGTTTCCAGGTAGGACGACACTGATTTCAGTTGGCTGGCAAATGCCACAATAAAGAACAATAGCACCGCACACCGACAAAAAAAACAGTGCATATCGATTTCTCAGTCACTCTGCAAACAACCAACAAACGACCAATAAAACAGCAGACGAAGGGGGTTCCGATTTATCAAAGCACTTGGAGCGTTTTGTGTTTTGAGGCACATTTACGGCATTGCCCAGCAAGAGTGTTGATGATAAGCCAACGTCTACAAATAATTAGTTTTATGCTTTGATTAGTCTCCATTTTAGAACCAGATATGCATTTCATATTTATTGTCCATTCGATACTCACAGTAAGTTGCGCACGTCACAGGGACGTGTGAGAAATGCCGGTATCAAGATGATCGCATTCATCGAGACGATCCCATAATACATGACAAACTTGAAGTAGTAGCGAAAGATGTGGTTTGTCTCGTACAGAAAGGGCAACATCAGCACCAGAAACAATCCGAACAGTTCCAGATACGAGCTCATTGTGAGTGGTGATGCAAATGTATCCAAATATCTTTTTCGGTGTTCCTTTCCTCCCTCCTCCTGCTCCTCTGTATTCTTCTGTATCCTGACTCTCCTCTGCTGTACGTACTCCTCGGCGATGCTTAAGGCAGAATGGTTTGCAGTCTTTTCTTGTTTATATTATACAGATCTCGATCACAGCTGCAATTGAAGTGAAGGAGACAACCGAAATTAGCGCTCAATTTATAATAATAATTTATACGTGCTGCTTATCAATATCAATATCAATTTACAGTGATCTGTAATTTAGTAGTCAAAATTCCATTCAATTTTATTTCTCGAGCTGCTTGGAAAAATTAAATATATTTATACAAAAAATAAAAATAAGACTTGTACATTAATGAAAATTGGAATTAATGCGTGCATCATTGAATACATATTTTATTTACTTATTATTGCAACTGATCCGAGCCGACTTGGCATATTTCCATCTCAATTCTCAATTAACACTCAATTTATCTGTCCACAATGTTCGTGACTCTGATTGTTGTGCCATTTAAATGGACAGCACTGTAAATAGCCGTGTGAGTTACGGTGCAGAACAGCAAGAATAAGAGTAACAGAGAGAGGTCAGGGGATACGGTGGCGAGCAAGAGGAAAAGGAAGAGGAAGAGGAGAGATTGCGTGCATTTTGCAGCGCATTCTTTGGCCCTACTACCACGATTATTTGGCGAGTGCAACAGTAACAGTAACAGTAACAGTAAAAGTCACAACAATTCATTTCACATATATATGTATGATGTGCTCCACCAGCCGGATAAAAAAAATCAATTTAAATTGCCGACCAAAACAATCAAAAGTTGAAGGAATCATTTTTTATGAGGGCGACATAATTGAACATTATGTTCACATATCAATTGGAATACCGTTATTTATGTGTCGAGCGTATTTGTTGATTATAGTAAAATACGCAATTTGATAAGCTTGCATACGACTCTGATTAGCAGTTAATTATTATCGTGGATGTGCAATAATACAAATACCGAATTCATGTCCCAGTTTAATTATCATATTTGCCTGATAAGTTAATTTTACTGAATGAAGTTTTAATTAATAGTTCAAATCATGTTCAAAGTTAGTTCACCTGAAGTTAAGGCTTCTTTTCTACCAGAAAATGTTGACCACGTTGGGAATTGGGCGGAGCTTTTCCCTGCCAGTATCTGGTATTATAAACGATATTAATCCATATCTGCACTAGTAAAGATTACGTATGGTACGAAGATAAAAATGTCAAATTTTTGTATTTTTAAGTTAATATAAAAATCTTATTGATATTTACGAATGCTTCAAAGCCATATTTCATTTTTAATAAGGGATGGAAGAAAGAAACTTCATTTCTAAAATCAAATTCATTTTGCGCTAAATAGGAACTTATACTTCACATAATTATGGATATATGTCAATGATCAAATTTGTACTAAAAAAATATTACGAAATTCGTTTAACTCCGGTTTTAGCTGCTGGAGCAGCTGATTCAGGTTGTATCAAATAAAATAAGTTCTTTTAACTGGCACTGATAAATGTCACAAAAAACTATGATAAAAATTGTTTTTTTTTTAGATCAGCAAGCATATTCCATAATTTATTTCGAATTAAATTAAGAAATGCTATCGTCGAATGTGTGTTCGACTTGCATATACCCTGTGCACAGGTCTAAATTCTAGAAATATTTAGTCGAATGTATTTTTCTTTTGCTACATTCTGTTTTTGTTGTGCGTTTTGTCTATTTTTATTTTAAATATTTGTACGTTTTTTGTTGTTGTTTGTCTGTAAAAAAAACAGGAAATAGGAATGTGTGCACCAGCACTGCTTCTTTCAGCACCGATTGCGGGAACGCCGGTTAAGACGAATAAAACGAATTTAAATTCATAAAAGTCTTGTGTCATCTTTGTTTATGCTGCACACTTACGCACACACATGTATATACAAATCTCTGTATATATATATATATATAAATATTTATGCTTGTAGATACAAATATGCATTGTACATACAAATGTGTGCATGTGCAGGATAAATGTGAACGGAAAATTTGGCGTCGTTTGCCAACAACAAAGTAAGGGTTGCAAAATACGAAAACCCGCAGCGGAACAAGTAATTTACACAAACACACACGAAGGATAACAAGCACAACAAAATTGAGAAGAAAAGAACGAGAAGAAAAAACGAATAAGAATATAGTGTGTGCAATTAAATTGCTGTTCTTGTTATTATTATTGTCGATTTATTTTGGCTGTGTGCTTTTCCATTTATTTGCTTCTTTGTTCTGCCGAAGATTCGGCTCTCATTGTAGTTGTTATTGCAGTAACGGCGGCAGTTTCAGTCGGCGTCCGCGCTTTGCAGTCGGGACAAACACACACAAATACACACACAGCACATAGATAGAATTAACCAAAGTAGTTTTAATATAATACAATTGACAGGCGGAGAAGCAAAAAAAAAAAAGCTACTACTACACACGCGTGAGCCAAGCTTGACGACGACGACACATCGAATTTAGTTCAACTGAAAAGTACAACAAACAGAAAAGCATGCAGCAAATTTTCTTCATTATGCTAGTGTTTTTTTTTTCTCCTTTACATTATTTTTCTTATGTTTTTTTTGCTTTAATGATCATAATAGGGATTACGTTTTGCTTGATGCGACGCCGCTGCGCTTGACGTTGGCGTTGTTGGGCAGCGACGGCGACGACGACCGGGCGCCGTTGAAACGTAGACCGCGAAAAATTTTGACGAGAATTTCCGTTACCGACTTGCTTGCTTTACGGACGGCGAGAAAAACAGCAACAACAATTGTCGCTGCTTTGGATGCTTAGCATACCATGTTATTAACATTAAGTGTTATCGGAATGCTCAAATGGTTCTGTATCTCGGCAGACTTACCGAATGTTAATTACTGAACGAAGCACCCCATCTAACATTTACTCACCCAACGAAATGCAATGGACAGTGGCACATACACTGTGTTCGTTAAGTGAGTTGATTGTTGTCCATGCTAAAGCAACTTCCACACCAATCAAATGTAAGAAAATTAAAGACTCAACTTTGTATGCATGCCAAAGGAAATCATAAATACATATGTATGTATGCACGTATTTTTACTTGGCAAAGATAAACCTTTGCTGTTGCCCAATAATTTTGATGTCTTTTCGCCTGCCTGCACTTTGGCAACCAGAAAAAACCCTGATAATGCCTTTACCCCCTCCCCTACGCTAACCAACTCGCATACGAAAAACATGTAGCTTTGTCATGTCTAAGGAAAACAAAAATATTGTTTTACATGTGCGTGCAATAAATGAAAATTATGGCGCGGTAATCTCAATCTCAATATGAGCTCTGTGGGACGGCACAAAATCAAAACAATCCAGCTCTGATAATTTCATTAAAGAAACTCAATCAATCACCAAGAAAAAATATGAATATTTTCGAATTGAAAATAAAAAAGGTTTTTGTTTTACAATATATTTATACTATTTGAGCTAAGAAATATATGACTTCAAAAATATATCATATGTACATATATATAAATGCTTTTAAACATAATAATATAATATGCTATAATAATATAATATGCTTTGCGATTGCATACGAAAATATATTGAAAAGATGGTCACACTTATAATCCACATTCATATATTTCATGTATTTCGCTCCAATTAAGAATAATCTGAAAAAAATAACATGTTTTTACTTGAAAATGATGGTGAGGTTTGAATACTCTTATTTACCGATGACGCATATCAGATTGTTAGCATTGCCATGTTTAATTTTAAGCACTCACCACACACTTTACAACACTTGACCGGTCTTTAATATATTGCGTTTCTTGTAACTGTGCAAATGAGAGCAACTCTATCAGCTGGTCGCAACAAACGGCGTGAAAAAATCAAGCGACATTTTGGTTACGCTCACTAGTTGCCGGCTCTCCTTACCGCTCTCTCTCTCGCTTATGCTCAACAGTAGGCGACTGTAGGCGATCGTCGTTGCTATGCTTACGTCTGTTGCGTCTTTCTCTCTCTCTCTCTCTGCGAGTGTGTATGTGTGTGAGTTTGAGATAAGCAATGCGAAAAACAGGCACAATAAGAACATAAAGTCGTTGGCATTACGTCTGTTCGCACATTTAGTTTGGAGCTTGACTTCGACGCAGACTGTGAATAGGGAAATATCGAGCGCAAAGCGTAAGGCGCGACACGTGAGTGAATTGAAATTAAAAACTGTGAAACAAAACAGATTTTCGAGGATGGCAAGCACAACGACATCGAGTAAGTGCATTAACTGCCTGCTATACACTCTCCCCTGCTGCTTTACTATCAACTTGCAACTCGACAGTTGAGGGCTATAAACTGGGCAAGGTGATCATCGAGGGCAAGACAAAACAGGTCTACAATCTACCCGAGAATCCTGGCTTGTGTTTGCTGCTCAGCAAGGATCGCATTACCGCCGGCGATGGCGTCAAGGCTCACGATCTCGAGGGCAAAGCGGAGATCTCGAATTCAACCAATGGACATGTCTTTCGGCTGCTCAACGAGGCGGGTAAGGGTACTCATGATTTAAAGGAAAAAAAATAAAGGACAAAAAGAAAAAATGTTGACTAGAAAAAATTGTAGATAATAATCGTAAAAGTTAATACACATTTATCAATCTCTGTCTCTCTCTCATCTTGTGTGGTGTTGGTGTAGGTGTTCGCACAGCATATGTGAAACAGTGCGGCCCAAAAGCTTTCATTGCCCGCAAATGCGATATGATACCCATCGAGTGGGTAACCCGACGCCTGGCAACCGGCTCCTTTCTCAAGCGCAACTCAGGCGTGCCCACGGGCTACAGGTCAGTGGCATCTCATCCGTTAGGTTATCTAACCTACCGTGTTGGATTATTATTATTATTGTAGCTGCATTCGGCGTCTCTTATCGGCTTATCAGTGCAACCAACGTCAGTGAATGACCCCATGCCCACATCGACCCCTCCCCGTTCCTTACCTTGCTCGCACTTGCATATCCCCTGCTGCGGTAAACAAATTCATCTACGATGCACTGCGTCGAGGTTGCAACCGCTGATAAGACGCGCAGTGAGGCACGACAATAATAAGATTTATTTGTTACAAATAAGTGGCAAAGATTTCGATAGACTTCGATTTCGAAAAGAAAAGCTGATGCCCCTTTGATCGCCTATCGATACTTTGAGCGATAACTTTATGGCTTTGTTTCGATAATTGGAATCGTTTGCTTACTGGCAGATTCTCGCCGGCCAAGCAGGAGACATTCTTCAAGGATGACGCCAACCACGATCCCCAGTGGAGCGATGAGCAAATCATTTGTGCCAAATTCCAGCTAAATGGCCTGCTTATTGGTAAGTTAAACGAACAACAATCGATTACTAAAAAACAATTGGTCCTAAATCAATTCTGGTTTCGGGTTTTTCTCCGTTGCTTAGGTCAAGATGAGTTGGACATTATGAAGCGGACAACGTTGCTGATCTTCGAGATATTGGAGCGGGCGTGGCAGACAAAGAATTGTGCGCTAATCGACATGAAGGTGGAGTTTGGTATCGATGCCGATGGCAATATACTGCTGGCCGATATTATCGATTCCGATTCGTGGCGCCTCTGGCCGGCCGGTGACAAGCGTTTGATGGTCGATAAGCAGGTCTATCGCGATCTCGTATCGGTCACGCCCACCGATCTGGACACCGTTATGCGTAACTTTAAATGGGTATCCGAACAGATGGCCGAAATTGTGCCGCGCAAGGATCATTTGGTTGTCGTGCTCATGGGCAGCGCATCTGATACATCGCACAGCGAGAAGATTGCGACCAGCTGCCGATCGTTGGGCCTCAATGTGGAGCTGCGCGTCAGTTCGGCCCACAAGGCGGCCGAGGAGACATTGCGCATTGTGCGCGAATACGAATCGGTGATGACCAATCTGATCTTCGTCGCCGTCGCCGGACGTTCCAATGGCCTTGGGCCCGTCGTTTCCGGCAGCACCAACTATCCGGTTATCAATTGTCCGCCCATCAAGTCTGACAATATGCAGGTGGATGCATGGTCCAGCCTCAATTTGCCATCGGGTCTGGGCTGTGCCACCGTCTTTTATCCGGAGGCAGCCGCATTACATGCGGCAACCATTTTGGGTCTGAGCAACTTTATGATTTGGTCCAAGTTGCGTTGCAAGCAGCTCAACAATTTTGTCACCCTCAAGAAGGCTGACAAGGAGCTGCGCGGCGTTCGCAATGCCTAAAAAAAAAATTGAAACAAAACAAAAAAAAACATTTCCTGTTCAATTTTCGTTTTTTTTTTTTGCCATTTTTCCATTAACATTTTTTTTGACAAATACAATTTTATACCTAATTAAAATATTCAAAAATTTCAGCGTATGTGGTTTGTGTCTTGGCTACAGGCTATTTTTTGTTGTGTGGTTTTGTGCGCTTTATAATTAGTTATTCGACTGGCAATGCGCTGAAGCTTTTACACTAGAGCTTTAATTCGGAAAAGCTCTCTTCACATATACAGTGGGACAGTGGAACAAAAATAAACCGCAATATTTCGATTCGCTGGGATTCTTATGCAAGTCCTCCGAAATGAACATAGAAAACCGTCGCTGAAATTAATTAATTAATCAAATCTTCAAAACTCTTTGCTTACGTTTTGAGTTGCATATGCCACTGTGCGTATTGTGACCTTTCTGCTTTCGGTATGCTCTGCTGTAAAGGAATATATATATATATATATATATATATATATATATATATCTAAGAAGGGAGATATTTAAATTAATTAAAGATAAATTGCTTGCACTGCGGATCTTTTGACTTAATATTCTGAAACGGGAAGTAGTTGAAGCTGTTTTCTATTAAAAAATTTTTTTTTGACATTGTCCAAAGTATTTCTAAATAACCACATATATATGCATAAACAATAAGCTTTTGAAATTTGAAGGGATATAAATATGTGAATCGAAAAATGAAGAGACCAAAGATACTTTTCAAGCCAATACTTAAAATATTGCCAAAAACAAGACTTTGACTTACTCCAAGTAGAATTGTTGAAGAAAGGTTTTGAAGAGCTGGAACTTAAATCACGGCTATATGTTACAATAACAAAAGTGTAGTAAAAAGGTATCTTAAGTTGAGTTGACTTTATATGAATGTATCTTTTCCTTCATCTCTTATAATTTGTTATGCAATGCGATGTTGAAGGAGCGCAAAATGTATACAAAATGTGAGTTTCTTATTTTATCTTTCGCTTTTATTAAAAATAAAACAAGATACATACTTGCATTCAAGAAATTGTCCTCTTTCATCTGCTTATCTGATGCAGCAGCAGCAGCAGCAGCAACAACAACAGCAACAGCAACATGCCATATGCGTCATAAGCTCCGCTCTCTCCCCTTGAACAACTGTCCTTCAACTGTTTTTGCCCAATGCCATGGAAACAGAGCGCTGTGGAAAAGGTTTCGCATGCCGTAAACAGTGGACAGCTACCGGAGCCACAAGCAGTCGCCCCCAATCACAATCCCAATCCCAATCCCAGATCCCAGAGTCACTCACGCCCTGCCAAACTGGTGCAGTGATAAGTAGAAAAGTCTGTGCAACTGGAACTGGAACGGGAATGGGAAGCGGAACGGGAACGGGAACGGGATTGGAAGATGCGAAATCGGAGACTGTGCCAAGTGGAAGAGTTGACAGTGTGTTGCCAAGGCAAATTAGCTGCTGCTGTTCTTGGACGATGGAGGGTGGTTGGACAGCATGTAAAATGTGTTGAAGCGCGAGGCACAACCTCTGGTCAATTAATCATACTTTAGCAAAGAAACACATTCATAATAATAACAATAATTTAGCACGATGTTGAGGGTGAGAAAGTGTTAGAGGGAGAACGAGCCAAAGAGAGAGAGCGAGAGAGCATCTTACTCATACTCACACACACATATATATATATATATATATATATATATATATATATTTATTTATATATATATATTCATATGTCTATGTATACATATATATAAACATACATATTAAAAGTCAGGGTCAAAGTGCCATTGTATTTGCACTATGGCGCAATTTTTGCGGTCGCGAGCTGCTTCCACAAGGTGCTGCAAGAAGTGCTGAGTGAAGGGGGAGGAGGGGGGCAGTTGTGCAGTTGTGGTGAGAAGGAGTCGGGGTAATGTGCTAAGCTAGTCAGACGGTAACAATAAACAAAATATGAATGGCAAGGCAAATGTAACAAGAATGTAAGAAAACAAGAAATGAAAACAGCAAAAACCTAAACACAACAAGTCGACATTTGTATACGCTACACATGTACATAGTATGTACATATACATACAGTACGTCAAGAAAGTGTTTTCACACACGAAGAAAATTCATATTTTCTAATTTCTCTTGCAAAAAAAACGTATTTTAATTTTGACTTTTATTTGTTTTCTTATCTTTTCTATGGTTAAGTGGAGTTATTAAAACTAGTTTCAAACGATTACAAAAAATTAACTTAAGGAATTTTGAAATTTTAAAGGCGACATTAGCCATTCTATGGACAGTCAATAAAGTATTTGGATGCATTTTCTTTGTAAAAGCACTTGGGAGAGATGAATTTTTCACTTTCTTGGCAAATTGTATGTACTTTTAGCCTTATAATCACTTTTTTAAGCAGCATCTTTTTAATTAATGCATCAGAAACTCTTACTTAACGTGGTGCTAAAATAATAAAAAAATACCTATCTATCTTCTTGGATAAACAAATATATATTTATATACTTATACCAATATATATATATATATATATATATATATATATACATTAACGATTTCCAAAACGCGCTTCAGCTTTTTCTTTTTATGGCTCTTAGCTTTTTAGTCAAGGAAGATTACTCGATTTACATACATTTCTAATGCCGTTTAATAATTAAAATTGAATTTTGTATTTGCATACATAAAACATAAAACATTTACATATTGCAAACACCTATTGGAAATTCATAAAACTGCAGCATGCACAAAGTGTATGGGAAAAATATCATTGTCGACGTCTTTGCTTTGCTTTGGTTCGCTTTTTTTTGTATCGCTCCACGTCGCGTCTCCGTTCTGCGACTGAGGCTGGGGCCGTGGGGGTCGCCCAACGACAACAATGCCCAGCAATTGTTTTGATGGCGACGCCAACGACAGCGTCAACGTCAACGTCAGCGTCGCTCTGTCGACAGCGAAGACGACGACGACGACGATGACGCGGCTATGTTTGGGGTCGTTTGTTGTCGTTTTCGCTTGCCCGACTGTCCGCATGTCTTAAGTCTCACTAGTCGCGTCGGCGGCGGGGTGGGTAGGGGTTTGGCAAACTGTGCTGTGCTTTCGGCGCGGATCGTTTGCCAAAGCATAAAAACAATTTTGTTACAAGCGAATGCCGCCGCCTCTTTGTCCGATCTCTGCACACACGTTTTCATTAGCATTGTTTGTGTATGTGTGTGTGTATTTGTCTCTCTCTCTCTCTCTCTCTCTCTCTCTCTCTCTCTCTCTCTCTCACACACACACACACACACTCAGACTCTGTGCGTGTGTTTGTGTGCGCCTTCTGCCTCTTCAGCTGCCGCAATTTCAGTCCCGGGCTTCAACTTGTTGCTAAAAATATGCAAGGCAGTAAGAGGAAACCGGTTTCTTTTTTAGCGATCATCAACTGGCTGGGCCTGTTGCTGGGTGCCAGTGGCCGCCGCGGGCGTTGGCAGAGGCAAGCGGCAAACGGTGCAGAATAGGAGGGGAGGTTAGTGTCGACTGGGTAACTTGATTGAGTTGGCTTAAGCGGCAGCGAACGAGGCATGCACAAATAAAGCCAACACAACAACAACATGCAAAAAGACAACACGTAATACAATCCGCGTGTGGTGGGGCTCAATACAGTGTTGCAAATTACGCTTTTTTCTTGCTTCTTGTCAAATCAGCCTTTTTTAATACAACAGTTCGGGTGTTCTTGTTGTTTTTTTTCCTCTCGATTTTATGGAAACTAATTATGCAAAAGTCCCAAATATGCCCAAATATGTTAAATATGTATAATTCCCTAATACGAGAATTTACATCATTAATCACTTAAATATTATCTATAAATCTCTATTAATCGAAGATCGACACAAAAACGTTGAGCTTTTTTTTTTTAGATCGTGGATTTCCCCACAGAATTAGCTTTTTTTGCTTTTAGCTTGGCATCACTAGAGCACAAACACGATCAGTGGGGCCGGTCGAGCCAACAGTGGGGGGAAAAGCAATTCACTTCAGGTTGACAAAGAGAGAGAGAGAGAGAGGGAGAGTCAGACTAGCGAACAGGCATGGGCATAAATATGAGTTGGATGACAGCGTCGATTACGCTCGCATAACCGGCAGCCTTGTTGTTGTTGTTGTTTTTTATTATTATTATTATTGTTGTTGCTGTTCTCATTCTCCTTGCTGCCACTCTGTTCTTGTTGCAACCGCAAGTTGCGCTACTTTTGTGCTTGTTCGGCTTCGCGCGCTCGTGTTATCTCACTCGCACATTCACGTTTTAAGTCAATGCTTGCCATTTCACAATGTCACCCACCAGTCGCAGCCATAAATTCAGGTTAGGTTTTGTTTTCTTCTTTCCTTCTTCGTGCATGCCCACACATACATATACTCACGTATGTGTATATGCACCATACATACATTTATATGCATATATATATATATATATATATATATATATATGTATATATGACAACTGACTTAACTGTGAATTTCTACGACTGTTGGCGACGATCGGTCGCATGCTAATGGACGACGATAGCCAGTGGAATTGCACTCGTGCTTGTTTTACGAAGCTCGGGTTGGGGCTATGGGGCGGGGAAGGTGGGGTGTCGGTCGGGTGGTTGGCTTTCTTTGAGCGCGAACGTTTTGTGATAAGCGCGATCTGTCGATAATAAAAAACTTCAATAAAAACACACATCAACCAAAGAACAATTAGCAATAGCCCGCAAATGAAAAGGCAACACAAAAAAAAGTAAAATAAAAATAAATACAATAAAAGAAACAAAATATACAGCGGTTAAGCTGACGGTAGTCTCGAAGGGGATACTACAGCTGCTCAAATACACACAATGTACACACACACATATATATATATATATATATATATATATATATATATATATATATATATATATATATATATATATATATATGTGTGTGTTGTAGTCATACGTAATGTGGCTCTCGGAACCGATATCGATATCGGTCAATGTCGAGCAATTACGGGGCTATGGTAAAGGTCCAATCCATAGGTCGACAGCTTGATTACAATTGTTCTGGCTCTTGAAAGGTTTCCCACAGACAATCTACAACATAATACATATATACAAACATACATACATATATACATATTTGTATGTAAGCGCATGTAATTAGATAAGAGCCGTACTATCAGTTTGCAACTTGGCTTTCAGAATGTCTACGAGAGATTTCACAAATGATTCTAGAACTTGTGAATGCCTCTTGCCATTTTCATAGCTACAAACTAACATATTTATGTATGTAACTATTTATTTAAGTCAGTCGACATTAAGAAATGAAAATTTAAATTTAAAAAATTAGAAATATTTATAAGACCATATGTATATATATATAGTCTTATAAATATTTCTAATTTTTTAAATATATATAGACACGTTTCGACATGATTAACATTGTATTTGTGTACATTTATGTAAACTGTATGTATTATGTACATACGTATACATATACATACATATGTGTGCATGTACGGATAAAATACATGCATAGCTTCAAATAAAATTGGCGCCAATTATTGATTGCTATTATTAACCACTTTTATTTCATTGGATGGATTTGCTACAAAATAGGCCAATGAATTCTCTGATGATTCACTCAACAAACTGCTAACTAGTTAATTCCGCAATACATATGCTGATGTAAATATGTATTTATATCAATGTCTATATAGAAATGCACATATTGAATACTAATTTACGCAGTTTTAAAAAGAAATCTATACTCAGAATGATACCAACACATAATAATAAATAATATAATTATATAATTGAATTTCTGCCCTTGTGCAATTTTTGAAATAACTTTGGGTATATAAGGACACACATACATACATATGTATGTATTTCCGCACCAAACATTTGCTGCTTCAATCCTCAATCAATCCATTCAACATTTGCTGCCCTGTCTAGTTCCAAAAGAATAAATCCATCGATTAGTTAAACATGAAAAACCCCGTCAGAGCTGTAGTTTTTTTCTTCGTTTTTTTGCTTGAGCTTGAGTCTCCCAGTTTCAGCTTTAGTCTCGCCTGCAAGCGCTCTTCTTGTGTTTCTTTTATTTTTTGAGATGCAGTCGCTGCCCTGGCAAACAGCATGCCAACAACGCCCCCGCTGCCCGTGCGAACCTTTTGCATACAGTCAGCCAGCTCTTACCGCACACAACCAGAAAACACTCACACGCACGCATACAACAAAGTCTGTACAC
This sequence comes from Drosophila basisetae, assembly GCA_035041595.1. NCBI lineage: Eukaryota > Metazoa > Arthropoda > Insecta > Diptera > Drosophilidae > Drosophila > Drosophila basisetae. The sequence goes on from JAWNLB010000013.1 coordinate 1,827,629, forward strand.
ACCGGCACTACAGCGATAAACACTGAGTTTGTATGTGCATAAAAATTCGCAGTCCATTCTCATTCTCCGTATGCCTTGCTTCGTGTGCTTTCATTTTATTTTGCTTTTTATTATTACATATTCTTGTTATTTTTATTTTTGCGTTACTTGTTTTATTTGCGTTGTTTTCGCTGTGTTTGTTGTTGTTCTTCTTAATGCTGTTGCCTGTTAGTATTTTGCTTTATTTATTTCAACTGGCTGACGCGTTCATTCGCATGGCTCCCCCACTCTTTCGTCTTTTACTCTATCTCTCTCACTCACTCATTTGCGTTGCTTGTCTACGCGCTCCCCTTTTACGTTCATCATCGTTCGCTCTATCTCGGTCTCGCGCAAACAGCGGAGCACTCGTCAGCCAGTCAGTTAGTCAGTCAGTCAGTCAGTCGGCCCGTCGATTTGTCTCTCTCCCGTCGCGCTGCTTCGTGTGAGTGTTCTGTATATCGTCCGCTGACTGTGTCTGTGTGCGTTGAAGTTGAATGTGCCGGTTTTGACACCCTGTAAATTTGCTAAAATGAATTTTGGGTGATTTGGCAATGGACCGTCAGCACGTAGTATTTGATTGAAGCTAGCCTTGTTTTTCAATAGCTACTCTTTGAATCCTCCAAATCGACAAATAACTGTTGCATTCCTATTTTATTTAATTATATACTTTTATATATTTAATCTAGAAAGGTATCAGTAGTAAAGACGCCAAGCTGATTGGCTACAGGGTATCTGCTACTGGCAGTCGCAAATAGAGAACTCTTGTTCAGTTGTTTTTGCTGTTGTTGCCGTTGGTCGTGCCATGTTGATTTGTGTGCTTGGCTCGGCTCTTCGACAGACCGAACGACCGACCAAACGAGCGACTGAACGACCGACTGAACGACCAACTGCCTGCCTACCCGCCCGCTACCCTTACTATAAGCGTCCGCGCTAGTTATTCGGTATTCTGCTGCTGCTGCTGCTGCCGCTGCTGCCTGCGCTATGTCTCTTCCTCTTCCATTTCAGCTTCATCTTCTTGTTCACACACACATACATACATACATGCCCACTGGCAGACAGACACTACGCAAACAATACCAAGACAATGCGCAGTAGATAACAACTGGCTCGCCCCTTCCTCACTTCAGTCAGATATATACTTATGTATCCATGGGTTACGTATATACATACATACCCATACACATTTGTACATATGTACTAATGTATCTATGGCAACACAGCGTGTGATATATAAGCGCTCTCTGCTTGTGTGTGTGTGCGTGTGTGTGCAGACAGCTGCTTTGTGTGTCAAATTGTAGCAAAAATAAAAAAAAACAAGTAGAATGCTTTTTTGATTATTTTTTGTGTGCCGAGTGCAAGGAGCACGGCCACCCACTAGCGCATTTTGCACTCCCCGATGCTCAACTGGCTGGGCTGTGTGTAAGTGTTTGAGTGAGTGCAGTTTGACTTGTGAATTTAATTTATGCACCTACACACGCATTTGAGCATGCATAGATTTGTGTAAGTGCACATTTTGCGCTGGGTTATTTCGTATTGTTTTATAAAATTGCGCTAATCTGATACTGTAAAATCCAATTAATCCAATTAGCAAACGATGATTATGATAATCTCAACGAACATATGTTTTTCCTACTGAATTTACAAAAATGAGAACATTTCAACAGGCTTAAAAGCTTTTTCCAGTGAAACGAATGCATAGAAAATTCTAGACATATGTCCCAGTATGCCGTGAAGCTATTGATTGTTTTTCCTTTAGCTGTTGAAAGGATAATTCACTCCGCCAATTAGTTTTTCCAAGAAAATCCGCTAAATATCAATGAATTCTGTTTGAGGCAGTCAATTCACCACTGGGTAGTTCGTTTCTTGCCGTTCCCTTTCTCTCTCTCTTTGCTTCTGCCTATCTCTTTCTCGCTATTTCGTGTTGTTATGTGTGCGCTGCGCAAAAACTTCGTTGCGCTCTCTGACGTCGCGTCAGTCGCAGCGACCGTCATACTTGCTAGCTGTTTGTATTTGTGTGTCTGTTGAAGCACAGTGTGTCATGTGCATATGCTCAATAAATTTATTATAAAATAGATGAGAGATTAAGTTACCCTAATTATATTTGTATTCATTCAGGGAAACAAACATTTAAGTTAGTTCTTTTTATTATTATTATTGTTAGGTTATTCTCTCTTCATGTTCGTACAAATAAGCAATGAGTTGAAACCACTGTGCGTCGCAGCCTCGTTACGTTTTGCCGTTGGCAGCGCAGTAGCAGCGCAATGCTTTGTTATGCTGCCCGAAGAAAAGCAACGTTGCCATACTTCAGTTAGCTTGTCCGCTACGTTCATGTTCACGTTTCGTTGACTGACAATGTGTGTGCGTGTATTACGTAGTGTGTGTGCGTATATATATATATATATATATATATATATATATATATATGTCTCTGGGTGTGCTTCTGTGCGTGTGCTTTATATCAGAAATTTCCATTTAATTTTTTTTAGGTTTCTTTTTCGTTTTGCGACGTTGTTGTAGCTGTAGCCGTTTTGTGTGTATGCATTTGTGTGCGTTGATATATAATTTGTACACAAATGTACATAAATACAAACATACACATACGTAGACATATACATATGCATATATATATATATATACATATGTGTGTATGTGTGTGTGTGTATTTGTATGTATGCATGTCGTTTTATACGTATGTATGTCTCTTTGTATGTGGAAATGTAGCTTTTGCTGTTGTGTGTTTTTAGTTACACTTTCAGCTGCCAATTTGATTCCATGCCTTTTTTTAGAGCAGCGCATACGTCACACACTGCCAATGCAGTGGATGGGAAGGGGGTGGGTGCTTCATACATATTTATGTATGTACACATGTATATGTGTGCACGCAACTCTTCAACTCCAGCATGCTGCATAGGCTTTTGCAAATTGACGGCAAATCTCTGCTGAGGGTTGTTCTGGCTGCTGCTGTCGATTTTTTTCTTTCTTTTTTGTCACTGCATGTGTAAGTGTGTGTGTGTTTCCGTCGCATTCGCATCCACAGGTGTCGCAGTTGGGTTTTGCCAAACGTCAAGTTCAGCTTAAAAAAAATAAATAAAAAAATACTTCACACCTCTGTGCAAATTATTTCGTCGTCAATCCGACAAAAAGTTAGCCTCAAAATGTTGCGCGCCTGTTGAGCGTGACTCAGTTGCTGACAGCGTCGTCGGCGTTGACGTCAACGGCGGCGCCAGCGTGCTGACAAATTTTTTTGTTTAAACAAATGCAACAATTGCGCTTAATGAAAAACTTATGCGAGTGTGAGGAGCCGTTTCGTTTTTGTTTATAGTTTTGTATTTGCCTGCTGTGTTTAAATGTATATGTATATGTATGTATTGTATGTTCATATATGTATGTGTGAGTGTGCACTCAAACAAACTTTGCTCCCTACACTTGACCTTGTTTTGCCATTTTCATTTTGTACCATGCACCCCACACACTAACACACACACACACACACACACACACACAACACACGCACGCTTATAGATGGTCTGTGCTGATTGTGGTTGATTGCGGCCTGCCTAGAGACCGAGAGAGAGAAATGGAGAGGGAGAGAGACAGACAGAGAGAGAGCGGGGTGTGTTTCAGCATCGACAACTTTGTATGACAAAGCAAAATGCAAGACAAGTGCCGAAGCAACGCAGTAATTTGCCTAAAATTGTACGCCGGCTTAAATGCCGGCTACAACAACGAGTACAACAACAACAACAAAGTAGGAAAGAGCTAAAAAGAAACCAGAAACACAAACACAGCAACACCAGCAACAACAACAACGGCGAACGTCGCAAAAAGAATCGGAATTAGTGAAGGGCGAAGATGTGGAAAGACGTAGACGCAGACAACGGCAATAAAAATGCAGAGCAAGGCGAAATGAACACAGGAAGGACAGGGCAACAAAGTTATTTTAATGACCTGCTGCTTTTGCTTGTAGAGGACGGAGACTCGGTGGTGGAGAGAGTGATAAGGAAGGGGTGGGGAGGGGGTGGAGAACGGGGTTACATAGAGGACAAAGTCAAACGGCGACGGACAAAGCCGCAACAGTAAAACTGCCAAGCAATAGAAAATTAAAGACCATGACAACAATAAAGCAACAACGAAAACAGCAGCAGCGTATGGCAAAAAAGTCAGAAAGAGAATTGCTAATGCAAAATAAAAACAACAACCACAGCACACTTAACACACACACAAACGGACACACAAACAGACACACACAGCAATGGGAATGGCATGTGGGCAAAAGAATAAGGAAAGTGACCAAAAAACAACAATAAAACCAAAACGCAAGCAAGGCAACAAACAAAGAATTGCAAAAAAATCAAAAAAATAAAAATAAAATGCCTGAAATTGCTGAATAACTGTAAGATAGGGGGAGACAGAAAAGAAACAATACCAACAGCAACTGTGTATAGAATATTAGCAATAACTTAAAGAATAGCTCTTTTCCTTGTGGAGTTGCAAAAATTATATTAGACGATTTTCCTTTTAAATACTTATCATACATATTTTAATACTTTAACATATGTACATATTTAGTATATGTATGTATATAGTGTTTGCATACATCCATGTTAATATGTATGTATAACGATATCGAAAATTTTTCACAAAAACTTCGAATTCGATATTATGATAATATATTTAAAATTTAAGAGACATTACTACTAAAATGATATAATTAAGAAAATCTCACTTCTCTGGGGATTTTATTTCTTAAACAAAGCTAAGACAGGCAGATGTTTTTAAATTTTAAATGCAGCGTAATTTTGCGTGTTGTCTAGCGGTGTGTGCGACTTGAGCTCAAGCTGACTCAGATTCCGATTCAGATGACTATCCCAATACCAAGGCAGCTGCCCCATACACACACATTCACACACACACACACACACACATATATATATACACATGCACAAGCACAGACTAGTATGGAAGTGTAGGGGCCTCAGGGGCTAAAGTTAAGAGAGTCTCGGCATAACGGACCCCAACGGCAATGGCAGCAAATTAAAGTTACTAAAGCAAAGAAACAACAAAGCAAAAAATAAAAATAAAATAAAAGGAAAACAAAAAAGCAAGCGAAATTTCTTGCACAGCGAGTCAGGCAGAGCAGCAGCGGCGCGTTGAGACTGTGCCAATGCACAGCGACATGGAACAAGAACAAGAATAACAACAACAAATCCATCAGCAGCATTAGCAGTAGCAGCATAAGCAGAAGAATAACAAGCCAAACGCGATATGGTTAAGTCGGTGGTTGTTGTTGTTGTTTCTGTTCGTGCTTTGGGTAAGAGGTCGGGCATCAGCAGCAGCAGAGAGTGCGACAGAGAAGGCAAGCCATTGCCTACTGGCAAAATCTACAATGTATAAAACCAGTTTGCGGACTATACGGTTCTTTTTTCTTTTTTGTTTCATTTTGCTTGAACGCTCGGGTCCCGCCTGGCGACAAAAATGTCATGTTCGATATTACAGAATTGATACAAAATGATAAACTGTCAAAAAAAAAAAACACTTTCTCATGGTGCGTCATAAGATGTATTCGTAAATTAGATTTTGTCGAGAACAATTCAATAAAATTAAAGAAAAAACAATTTAGTTTGTATAGAGTTCCATAAAGTTAATATTGATAGTGAATACTTGTGTAGGTTCGACGCAATAATCATAACAATAACATACAAAATTACACATTTATTTCCATTACTAAAATGATAATAGAATAAAATAAAGCGGTTTGGAAGTTTTCCAACTTGTCAAAGGAATAGACATATGTATAAATATATTACGCTCAGACACGAAGCAAAACTAAATTGCTGGCAAGTAATATATTTAATATATATATTAAATAAAAAAGACGTGTAAGCGTATCAGTTTTTTTTTTTTCCAAATTATGTATTTGTAATGCAGTTAAGTGTAACTAGATCTGTAGCTTAAAGCTAATCTATATATAATTTTGGAGGTTTATTTGTTGCGTGTGGATTTGGTAGGCAAATTGTTGCGACATTGTTTGAGACAATTTTGCTGGCTGGACATAGTCGGAGCATTGCTTTTGCTTTTATTCTGTCGTCGCTCTAATTGGCGCTTTACAGCAAAAGCCAGTGTCACACACACACACACACACACATGCACACATGCACACATGCACACACACATACGCACAGTCAACCCCCTTTCGTCTGTATGCTGAACAATAATTTGTTGCTTTTTGTTGTTGTTTTGGCTTTATTTGGTGTCATCCCTGGCATAGACATCGCCCAAATCGCCGTTGGGCAAAAAGCGGGCGGAGAGCGATAGACGATTCATGCGCCCAAACACGAGCACCTCGCTGATGATGCGCTCAGCGAAGAGCCGCTGATCGGGGCGCATGTTGCGGAAATGTGCCGCCATCCGTTTGCCAATCAAATCGCATTCGCTCTCCGTTTGCTCCGATTGCAGCGCCGATTGCTGCTCCATTAGCAGCATCTGGCGGCGTCGCTTCTTGCCAGCTGCGGCAATAGCGTTGCTCCTGCTGCTGCCGTTGTTGTTGTTGTTGTTGTCTTCATCGATATCGATGTCGATGTCGACGTCGCCGTCATTAGTGCTGCTGCGTCGACGTCGTCGTTGCATTTGCGGCAATGCAAAGCTGCGACGCAGAGATGTTGACTGCGGCTGCTGCTGTTGTCCCAATTGATAAGGATGCAAACGTGATTGTTTTCCGGCGCTGCTTCTGCTGCTATTGTTGTTGTTGTGATTGTTGGCGGTGGAATGTTGTTGCTGATATTTGCTTTCTATTTTCAGATCGAGTTTGTGTCGCGTTTCGTTTACCGTTTCGTACTCCACATCACCATCCAGTCCAGCGTCGTCAGCATCTGCATCTGCCACGCCTTCCACATCGCCATCGCCATCGCCCTCGCTGAGCAGCATATCCTCGCCGGGCTGAAAGGGTTCCGCGAAAATCTCCTCGTCCTGCAATGAATCAGCAATGATAATGTGCCCCCAAATCGGTGTTTAGTATTCGATTCGTAGATACTCTTTTTCATTCTTCATCTGACTAAGCTGACTAGTCGATACCCTGTTTTTTTGTTTTTGATTAAAGCTTTACAAAATTGAAGAATAATTATTAAAAAATACGAATTTGTTTGTTTCTTTCTTTCGTTTAATAATCTATGCTTTTGCAGGGTATCATTTGCCCCAGGCTGTGGCAAAGGAGAGTCGGGTTTAGCTTATGAGAAGCAAAAAATACCCAAAGAAATCTTATAAATATATATATTTTTTTTTTATAAATAAATAATAAATAAACTTAAATAATTGACGACTTCCACAGGGTATATAAATATAATACTAATACCTCCCTCGTAAGCCATATAGACCAGATAATATAGCTATGGCTGCCTATATAGTGGCAATACACTGTAAAATATTAGGTGGGGGAGGGAGAGGGCGAGGGGGAGGAGGAGGAGGAGAAACACTTACTGGTGTCGGCACTTCCAGGGACACCTCGACCACATCCTGATTATGGGCTTGCTTAAAATGCGCATGTTGCTGTTGTTCCTGTTGTTGTTGCGGTTCACGTGTAACGTGCAACGGTTCGATTAATGTTTGCGCCTCCCCCGTCTCCAGATCGTAGAGAAACTCCAGCTCATTGAAATACCAAAGCGACGGCCGATACTCATCGAGCCCCCCTCGCAACACCGACTTATTGTCGAGCACCTTGCGCAACTCGCGCCGATAGGAGGTGCGCAGATTGTTAATCTTCCGCTTGAGCATATGTATGTTGGCAGCGGGATCAAAGGTGCGCATGTGCTTCAGCAGCAGCTCATATGATTGGGTCTTCAGCTTGCGATTGCGATAGTCTTTCGATGTGGTTAGCCACAGTTCGGGCATGGAGCGATAGAGACGAAAGAAATCTTTCCAGAATGTTGTGTTGCGCACATTATGCGATTCCATGGCAAACGGTTAAACACAACTGATGGCGTCGTCCAACGCGGTCGTACGACAAAGCGAACATACAACAATTACCATCAAACCGCACAAGTCGTCCAACACGCAACACGAACCCCAAACAACAACCCTCTATATATATATATATGTATGTGTATGTGTGTGTGTGTGTGTATCATTCTCGCTCTGTCTCTCGTTCTCTCTCTCTGTCATACTTACATGCATGCTCGCTTCGTCGAGACTGTCGTCCAGGCTCTGTCTCTCATGTTTGATGCGCGACGACATCGACGTCGGCGTTGGCATCGGCGGTATGGTTGCTTCTAGATTTAAATTGAGCACCGGTTTGAGAAAGTCCATCATGTGAAACCACCAAAGACGCGGCTCGTAACTATCGTAGGATGCTTGAATTTTCTTAATCTCACGTCTATAGCAGCAGCGCAGCGAGTTGATTTTCCTTTTTACATCCTGAATGCTCGCTTCGGGATTGACGCGTCCCAATATTTTCAATAGCTGCTGATAGCCGGGCGCCCTTTTCTTTTTCGATAGATATGCCATCGATGTGTTGTCCCAGAGCGGTGTAAAATGGCGATAACAGCTTATAAACTCCTCCATTACATCCTTCTCATCATACAAATGTGGCATTGTCGTCATTTCGCCCCTCTTTCCACTGCAGTGGCTTCGCATCAACTGAAAAATGAATGAATGCGACTGATGGCAGGCAGAGAGAGACTGTCATGCAAAAGGCAACGTGTATGAGCAACTAACACAACAGTCATACATATGTTGCTGTTGGTGTTGCTGTTGTTGCTTCTGATGTTTGCCTTTTAAAGCAAGCTTAGCGCGCAGTGTCGTCTATTCTGCTCCTTCTTCTTTTTGCTACTTCGTCTTCTTCTTGCTGTTTGGTGCTTGCTATTTGTTGTTTGCTTTTACCATTTTGCGTTTTTATTTATTCATGTTATGTTATAAACACAGCCAACGTCCGCTGTCGACGCTGACGTCGTTGTAGCGTTCGCGGTCGCACAAGTGTATGGGCGCTGGCGCGGGCAACGTTGCCAAACTTCACCACAGTTCAGTTCGAACATGTGCTTGCCAAATGAAAACTGGCAACGCTGCGGCGCTTAGAAATGTTGCGTGACAGCAATGAGGCCACCGCCGGCCGGCCGTCTATGTTGCACAAACCGCAACAACACTAACAACAACAACAGCGACAGCAACAACAACAGTCAGCCTTATAATAACAACAATAGCAATAACAAACAATATTAATAGACATGAAACATTAGCGCGCGCACACAGAAAGAAGCAGGCGAGCAATACACACACCCATGCACACATACACACATACTTGCATGCACATTTGCAGTCGAACATCGAACATCCGCGGCGGCTGCAGCCCCGTCTGCAGGTTGTGCGACGCTGCCTTGCTTCAGTTGTGTTTCACTTTCACTGCAAAATTCGCAACAAAAAATAAATAAAAAAAAACAGTCGAGGATGAGACAAAACAACAAAAGAGATTTGACAGTCAGCGTGAGTCAAAGTCGTATGCAACAAATAGCCTACAATATTTTATCAAACAGAAGCGGCCAGAATTGCAATCGTTACATTTGGTGTTATTTTATGAATAATGCAACAATTTGCAAAAGGAGTCAGTGTTCGGTACATTTATGTATCATTTATTTATTTATTTATTTTTTTTTTGTTAGTCAACTATAATTGCGATACTTGAAATGTGTTAATAAAATGGCATTGTTTTTAATAAATTGTAATGGGAGGCATGCCCAATATTTCGTCGCGACAGTGTTGGTGTCGAACATGCTGGCTTGATGCCGCTTGGCCACATGGTCGTAATGCATCCAGCAGCAAACCTTAGCCAAACACTGATTGAGCAAACGGTTTGAGTTTGATGATGCTTGTGCGGGTTGCGTTGCGTTGTGTTCGTTCGTTCCGACCGAAGTTCGGTCGTTCCCGAATCGAGTGGTGACAGTACTCCGGTACAACATCAGCAGCAGCAGCAGCAGCAGCAGCGTCGCCGTCGTCGTCGTCGTCGTTGTAGATGTTGTAGATGTATCGTTGAACTCCAAAAAAGTCGGTGTGCAGCGCGTGCAGATCATGTGAAAATTTCTCGGCGCTTGCAGATACGTTGCGAATTTATTTATAACAAATTCACGATAATTATGAGAATCGTCGCTATAAAACAAAACCAACAATAAGGTAAATGTGCAACGCAGTAAAATTGCCAAACAATGAAAATAATATACGAAGCAGAGTCCGCCCCTTAACAAATCCAAAATGAAGTAAAATTCAAAAAAAAATAAAATAAAAGCAAAAAATAAAAATAAATAAATTAAATTAAATAAAATCAAATAAAATTGTTCGCTTCAATGTGCCGCTGTGGGTGTCTACATATAACTGTATATTTATACACCTATATGTATATATAATTGTATATATGTATATACATATAATGTATTTGTATGTATGTGTGTGTGTGTGTGTGTGCATATATCTTTATAGCTGTGTGCATGTACGTGTGTAAAGACGAAATGGATAAAAAGAAGGAAAAAAACACATTGGAAAATTGCGTTGAGCAACTGCCCCACGCTTCGTTGTTGTTACATAGGCAATGTACATATATACACACACACGCATATATATATATATATATATATATATACTATATATATATATATATATACTTGTGTGTGTGTGTGTTTGTGTGTGTATGCATATATAATTTTTTTTTCTGTTGCCCAAATGCATTGCTGATCTATGCGCGAATATCAAAGTGAAAAGAGGCGCATATAAAAACGCAGCGCAAATTGTTGGAATTTGTATCTGTGTGTGTGTGTGTGTGTGTTTCTGTGTCTCGCTCTTTCATACACACTTGCTGTGTGGTAGTGTGTTCTTTTCTGTGCTTGTGCCTTGTATGTGTGTGTGTCGCTCTCTGTTCTGCTGCTACTGACGTCGTCGTCTGCGTTCCAATTCTACTTTTTTTTTTTCAATTTTTGCTTTGCTTTTTTGTGTGCTTTTTTAAAGTGGCATAGATTATTTTTTTATTTTTTATTTTTATATAATAAATTGAAATTGTTTTTTATGCACAGCTGGAGCAGTTGAACGGCATGGACCCATGCAAATATATATATATATATATATATATAGTAATATAAACATATAAGATATTTATATATATATATGTATGTATGTGTGTGTGTGTGTGTGTGTTTGTTAGCTTGTGTGCGTAAAAGAAAAATTAAAATGGAGTAAAGAGCGCCAAAGTCAAGCCCCAAACACACACATATGTACATATATACATGTATATACACATATATAACATATATCTAAACGTATAAATATATATATAACCACGCATTGTTTTTTTTTGCGGCACCGCCCTGCAGCAAAAATGCAAAGTTTTTTTTTTTTGGTACTCGGACCCCCATCCGCCACCCCCCGCCTGCTGCTATGTATATCATACGCATACATACATATATAATTATGCACACACACATTCACACAAACAAACAAACACACATCCATGCATGGATTATATATTTTTTTTACATATTTTTTTTGTTTTGTCGAAAACAAAGTAAAATCAATAACCAAAATGAAACGAAAGAAGAAAAATACAGAAGAAGATAAAAAGTTCATCGTTCTCCGTCGCTTCGTTTTTCGTGTTTGTTTTCCTGTGTACGTTTTTGTCTGATATTTTCCAAGAATCGTTGCGAGATTAAAAATGCAAATTCGAAAAACCCGTATGCATATCTCGACAAATAATAATCACAAACAACAATACATGTACATATATATATATATATATATATATATATATGTATATGTATGTATGTAAATAAAAAATATCAAATACAATATGTATAAACCTTAAACGTGAAACGCGTTCAATACATTTTAACCAAAGTTATGCAAAAGTAAATGTAAATGCCATATGCGATTTCCACCTGGCAACGCCACGCCTCGTCACAAATAGAGCCATCGTCTTTGGATTCGTATACCCAACAACATTCTTATGGTAAGTTATATATACTCTATTTATATTCGGTTAAAATCCTGTTCAAAAATATACCAAGAAATGAGCTCGAAGAAGTGGAAAGCATTAAGAATCTGATTTTTGAATTTAAGGCACGAGAAAGCTGAATTACAAATTCAAATTGAATAACAGATAGGAATTTATTTATTATATATATTATTATATATATATATATATATATATATATATATATATATATATATATATATATATGTATATTGTACGATCTCTCAAGGGGATCCGAGCTAGTCAGTTTATATAGACCAAAATGAAGGATGTGTGGGGGAATATAAAAATCGGAACAGATACGAAACGGAAGTTCAAGATATTATATCTTACATATCCTATCCAGTATTGAAAAGGAGTTTCTTTTATCGTTGACATTTTTATTATGTACAATGTGTCAGGAAATAGTTTTATTTTTATATGATTTATATGATTTTGTAATCCCAATTTGTTAGAAATAAGGCGTCTGTATTTCGTATATCCTTTCGTCTTTAACCTGTCCAAATTTGTCTGCCCATATAATATCATATTTACGGAAAATTTGTAATGCTAGGTAAAATAACATTATTGTATTAATGTGTGCACTTTAATATATTTCTATAGACATATAGAGTGACAAAGCCGTGTAAAGTTTGGATGCAAAGTCCTCGAAAATGATTAAGGAAAAATTAAGATTAAAATAGGAATTTGAAAATCTTGAAGTAAAATAATAAGAATAAACAAAAGACTACTTTTTCGGAAAGAAATGAGAAAATATAATATCTTTGATTATTCATGTGACAACTTGTTTTGTTAATTTATTAGTATCATCATCTGAAGTCGGTTTGAGATCATTATCGTAATAATCAAGCTTGAAGCTTAAATTTATATTCTACAAAACATAACTTCTTTTTCCTATTGAAATAAAATTAAACGGGAATTTAACTTTATTCTAAAATCAACATAAAGTTAAATATACATATATATATATATGTATATATATATATATATATATATATATATATATATATATATATGTATAATCTATTGTATTTCCAAATTTGCATACTTCATTGTCGAAATATTTGAACTCAATTTCATTTCATTTGAATTTTGGTTTTCATTGTGTAAATTATTTGCAAAGTTTGCTTTTAGTTGTTGTTTTTGTTGTTGTTTTTGTTGTATTTTTTTTGTTTTTTAGTTTTGTGGCGCCAAGAAACGAGTTTTTGTTCAGGTTCGGTTCTACACACATACATATAAATACATAACATGTACGTATGTATGTGCATTCATATATGCATATATGTATTTATTTATAGCTGATTCTACTCGTTTCTTTTTTTCGTGTTCTGCTAATTAGCATTTAAATTATGCAAATAATACTTCTACTTCTGCTGCTGCTGCGGTTGCTGCTTCTTTTTACTTCTTTCTTTTCTACCAATTTCTTTTTCTTACCGTATGCATATATGCATACACATACATACATAAATGTATGTGTATATATATATATATATACTGCCAACTACCTATATGCATACATATATATATATACATCTTGAGACAGACGGACAGATACGTGGCCTGTAGCTTGCTTGCCTTTTGTTATTCTTGTCTTCTCTTGAGTGCCCCCTTCTCTCTCTGTCTCTCTCTCTGTCGTTCTCTCGCTCTATCTGTGCTTTTTTCTTCACCTTTTTCTGCTTAAAAACCGCAGCACGTAGAACTTCTTGCTTAACCGGTTTGTCATTGTTGTTGTTGTTATTATTATTAACATTAGTATTAGTATTATTTTTATTTTTATTTTTGCCACCCCTTTTGTGCTCCCTGATCTTCCCCTTAGCCTAGCTCTGCTGCTGCTCTCTGAGCATAACCTTAAAAGCTTTATTTTTTTTGCCAGGCATAACAAAAAAAGCTATGGCTATCCATTAATTTGACAGATTTAGTCCAGTTGCCGTTGCTTTATATTTAGATTTAATTTGGACGGACAGTTCGAATTGGCAAAAAGTCAGCTTTAATGTGTGAAACGAATTCGGTTTCAAGGATATTTTAATTTATTTGGCTTTTAGTCCTTGTATAAATGAGCTGCTTACTCACTTACACTCAAAAAAGATTCTTAAAAGTAACAGTTTAATTGATTTATATTCTTAGATTAATCTAAATGTGTAGGTGCATTTTAAAAGATAAAGAATTTGGATTGTTATCCTTTTCGTTTAAAAGTTATACTCATTTAAAAAAGCATTCGCTTATTATGCTTTTGGTGAAATAAGCTGTGAGTCATTCTTGAATTGAGAAGTTACTTTATTTTATTGTGCGCATTTGTGGATAGTAAAAGCCGAAGGGTAACTGTTCTTTTTAAACTGGGAATATCCAAATGCGTTTTCTTCATTTGTTTTATTATTTATTATTCAAAGTAGTTTTTTTTTATTAACATTTAGTCTTTAGTCGATGCTATGATCGTCCTTTACAATTGATTTCATTTTCATAACTATTATTGTGACAAAATTATTGTTTTCTTCTTTTGGTCACTGTTGTTCTTCTTCTTATTTTTCTTCTTTTTCTTCTACCTTTTCCTCTTCTTGTTTCTTTGTGTGCAGTACACACTAAAAACATAAAAGTTCCATTAAAATGTCAAGTGGCTGTTATTTTTTATTCATCTTTCCTCTTTCTTCTTCTCCTCTCACTGTCTCTCTCTCGCTCTGTTGTTCTCACTCTCTGTTTCAGTCTATCGCTCTGCGGTTTGCCCTCAAATTTCATCCTTAATGACGTTTCTCTCCTGTTTCGCTCGTCTTGTTGGTATTTGGTTTTTGTTTTGGATTTTGGGTTTTCAGTTACCTTTGAATGTGGGCAGCTGCTGTCAAGTGGGTGGGGCACTCACACGAGTAACTGTAAATAGAGGCGACGTGTTGTGTGCCAGCTAGCCTTGCCGGTCGGCAGGGGGCGCCACCTGACATGCCATAAATAAATGGGCAAACGGCTTAAATTCCTGTAATTTAGTTTGCATATTTTACGCGAAGTGGCGACGACCAATCAACAACAATACACAAACACACACACACACTCACACTCACACACATATATATATATATATATATATACACGTTAGAGGCATTGTATTGTGTGGTGGGGAGGGGAGGGCGTTGGATACGTAGCGAAGGCCTCTCAAATTGCAGTTCATTTGTTTTTGTTTTTGTTTTTGTTTGTTTTTTGTGTTGCTGTCGCAGTTGCCGCAATAGGGGGCAAGAAACGTCACAAGGACGTTGCGTTTGCCACCATAGCAAATGAGATATGACTAAGAGAGAGATAGAGAGAAAGTGAGGTAACGAAAGAAAGGCAGGGTAACAGGAGGCAAACAGGAGCAGGAACAGCGCACAGAATGAAAAAACGTGTGCAACGTTGCCAAATTTCTGCCAATGCCCGAAAATATCGCAAAACCAAAAACACAACAACAACAGCAAAAATTACAACAAAAACAACAAAAATAAAGCTAAAAACGTTTTTGCTGCGTATCTATTTTGCTATTCTTGTGAGGTAAAACGGAAAAATCAATATGTGATTGCCAATTTAGCCAAATGCTCTTAAACCAAACTAAAATAATACATAAGAGAAAGAAGAGAGAGGTTTCCTAGACATATAAATATATATATATATAATATATATAAGTATAATAGTCAGACAATGTCGATACAATGTTAACAAATTCGACGATAAACAAGTAAGAATGTTCTAGTCGGGAGAGCTCCACTAAAGGATGCAATGAATCCAAATATATACCAATCTTATACAATTATACAATATGATTAATATGAAAATACGATTATGAGATGATCAAAATTAAAGCAAGAAGTGGCTAAGTAAGTTCCCATTGGAAAAATATATCTTTAGAATTGTGTTTTTTGTTGCCATGGGACTAAAATAGATTGGAATTGATTCCAAATTTAAAACCTGCAGCTCTACTAGTCCCTGAGATCGTCTATAGAAATATATAGATAGATAGATATATATGTATTTAATATTCATCAGGTTTGAAGGGATCACTAAAGTGCTTACCACTCGAGCCTACCAATTGCCTTAAAAAGTAATGCTAAGAAATGTTGAAACTGTTTTTTGTTTTTCTCTTTTTCACAGCTCTTTTCTATCTAGCTCTCTTCCTCTCTGCCTGGCTCCCTCCCTATTTTCTTACCCTTATTAAAAATTTGATTCGCAGGGTTGCATTGAACACCTGGACTAAGGACTCTTGCAACAACGAATGCCTTGAACATCTGATATAGAGATATAGACAGAAATAGAGCGGAAGAGAGAAAAAGATAGAGGAAAAGAGAGAGAGAGAGACAGAGATAGAGCGATTATGTTTCTCACTTTTCCATTCAATAGAATTTTTATTATTATTTTCTTTGTATAGCGTTGAAAGTTAGAACATTGATCAACGTATTGAATGTCTATAAAAACACTGATTTGATTTGACATTTTATTTTTTTTTTACAACTTTACGAGTCGAAGAATAAAACGACGAATGTTGAATATATTAAACCCCTTAGTAGTAGAATAGTACTATATACAATTCCCTCATTAAAGTTGAGATTAAGAATTTTTATTAGTTGTTTATTGATTCCCCAGTACCAAGTTCTTGGCAAATAACTGCGTTACTTACATTTAAAGTACATATATATATATATATATATATATATATATATATATATATATATATATATATATATATATATATATATATATATGTGTGTGTTGTACATTTGTTGAGTTAATTGCGTTTCTCGTTAGACATCAATTTCGATATTACTTTCAGATCCAACTTCTTCCTGCCTTATGATTCCTGCAAAATTTATGATGTGAAAAATTTCTGAAAAAAATCGATTGATTCAAAAAAGGAATAAGAGAAGTGTCCAAATAGTTGCGACATGCATGAAGAAATTAGATATCTGGAAATAATACTAATGACTTGTTGTTATTGTAAAGCAGAAAAAAGAGAATATACTCGTATAAATTTTGTAGCTATCGGTTGCCTGGCAACATGTGTATGTGTGTGTGTGGGTGGTTGTGGGGGGTGGGGGGGTGTAGGGACTGCAACAACTTACACAAAAGCCATGCAATGCACCGATAGATTACATACAACGCCCCCAATCCCCCGTCCACCAGCGGTAGGGAGTTGTGGTTGGGGTTGGGGATATGTGCCACATGTGTGCTGCACATGCGTTTTGCCATTGTTGTTGTTGTTCGTTCTGCTGCTGTTGCACTATGCAACAGAGTAAGAAAAACAGCAGAATGTGATGATGAAGTAGAAGAGTATTTAGCAGGATGGATGTGGGGGGTGGGGGGGTTTGGGGGTGCTGCGAATGTTTTGCGTTGTGTTGTGAAAGCTAAAAGCAAACACACACACACACCCATACACACATACAGATTCACGCATCAAAACCTACGACACATTTTTCAGGCTGAAAAACACGTTTTCCATGCGCGGCGCGTTCACATGCGCTTATTTTTGTACAACAGCAGCAAAAATCATAAAATATGTTCGAGAGTCAGCAACAACAACAACAACAATTAGTGTAATAACTGATAAAAATAAAAACACACGCACGCAAGCAACAAAAACAACACACGAAAAACACGCACACACACATGCAAAGAAAAATAAAAGCAGGCGCACTAAATTAAAGCTCGAACGAAAAATCAATACTTTACTTTACTCGACAGTAGCAGCAGCAGCAGCAGCAGCAGAGCAGCCGCAGCAGCAAAGCAGCCAAACAACAACTGTGAGCAGCATGCAGCGGTTGCCGTTGGCGGGAGGGGAGGGGCGCTATCTCAAATAAATTGCTTTCGGCCTACTCGTGATTTTTTTTTCGTTTCGTTTCGTTTTTATTATTTTATTATTATTTTTTTATTTCGTTTCGTTTCATTTGCCTTTTCGTTTTCGGCGTTGTGAATATTTTACTGTACATATTTCTCGCTGCGCTGCTGCTGCTGCTGCGCCCCCGTCGCCTGCTTTGACGCCCACACGAAACACACTGGCAAAACTGTGCACACATGCATATGTGTGTGTGTGTGTGGACTTTATGCCAGCGCGCCAATGTTCCACAATTATTATTATTATTATACAGTCCCCATGTTTATGTGTGTGTGTGTGTCTGCTTTTTCTTACACACGGTATTTTTTTACGTTTCACCTTGCACACACCCGCACATCCCCTGCCCGACCCGTCCTGACCGTGTTTATTGCTGTGTTCTACTCGTTAGACTCGTTTGCTTCTCCGTCTCCCTATCATTTTTCATACGCACACACACATACATACTTCCTGCTACAGACAAGCATACATACACACGAATATATACACAACGTTTTGAAGCGCTGTTCGGGGGATTTTTGTGCACGTCACTATGCACGACTCACCGACTGGTGTTCGGTCGGTCGGTTGGTCGGTTGGTCTGTCTGTCGTTCTTTCGTTCAGTCGTTCGTTTTGTTGCTTGACTCGCTATGACGTTGCAAGTTTTGTGTTCGTATTTATGTATGTGTATGTATGCGCATACATATATATAAATATATATATATATATATGTTTATATGTGTGTGTGCATCGTATTCAGTTGCCAACGAGGCTGCCTGCCCGCCGCCTTGCACTTGCTGTTGCGTCACCCGCGCGCCGCGTAGCTAAACCAACACGAACAACGTTTGCTGCGCAGCAACATCGCTGCCTGCTGTTTGCTTTCGCATTTGTATGGCATGCATGTATACGCACACACACACATACATATATATGTATGTTTGTTTGTACGTTCGCTGGTTCGTTCGTTCGTTCTTTCAAGTTCCCCAAAAGCAATTGCTCTCTGTTTTTGCTCAACCTCAGCAGTGGCCCATAGCACTGCACACCCGCTGCCTTCCCTCTGTAACGACGATGGCCGACCGACAGACCGACCGACAGACAGACCGACCGAGCGACTAATTGACAGACGGTTGTTTCGTCGCTCGTTCGTTCGTTTGGTTGTTGTACCCCAACACCAACCCCAACCACCGCCAAGTGTAGTTCTCTCACTCTGACTCGTGGCCATTGCGCTTTACACGTCTCTGTCTCGCAGTTTCGCTCTTGGCAGATGTTGTGCCGAAGCAAAAGCAGCGGCATCATTTTTTTTCTTCGTTCGTTGTTTTGCTTTTGCTTTGAGTTGGTTTTTTTTTATAATTTCTTTTTATGCTATTATTATTATTATAACGCTGTTGGCATCGATGCTGGCTGCGCTGCTTTTGCTTTGCTTGTTTCTTTTTACATATAGTTTTAAGCCTCTTTTTCATATTGTCGTCGTCTGCTGCTGACTGATCGACTGTTGTTGTTGTTGGTGGTATTGGCGTGGTGATGGTGGTGGTAGTGGTGTGCGTGTGTTGTTATTTTTATTAATTTGTTTGCGCTGGGGCTGCTGCTGAAAATTGTCAACAGCGCATTTGAACGACGCTTGCGTCGCTGCCGGCATTGCCGTCGCTGTCGCTGCTTTAATCTTACGCGTGCTTACGTTTTTTTTTTGCTTTCTGTCTTTTGGGGTTTGTGAAGTACGGCAACGTCGCAAGTGCTCGTTGTTGTTGTTGGCTCGGTATATATTTTTATTTCTGTCGACGTCGCTGCTTTAGCTTGGCTTTTGCTCATTGCGACGCTTGACTGATTTTTTCCTTTTTTTTTTGCTTGTTTGTGGAATTTTGTGCTTAATTTTCTGTGTGTGTGTGTGTGAGTGTTCGTGTTTGTATGCATGAGAGTTTTTGCCGTTTGGTTAAATTAAATTCAATTTCTGTGCAATTTTCATAGTGTGAATTTAATTTACTAAAAGTTGCCACAGCTATCAGCAGCTGTGTGCGTGTGTTTGTGTGTGCATTGCGAATTGTTGTTGTTATTACGCCAGCTGTTGGTTGTTATTGTTGTTATTGTTTTTATTTATTTATTTTTATTTTATTTATTTGTGGCTATGCAGTTTAATTGCTTTCATTAAAAACAACAAATCAACAAATTTTGCTGACCAGCAGCAGTAGAAGGCAAAACATGTGACTCGCTTCAGTTTCCAGTTTGTCGACACCGGTGGAGCTTTTTCTGCTTCTGCTATGGCTTATGCTTTCTGTTGCTGCTTCTGATTTCTGTTTTTTTTTTCTTTCTGTTTTGTGTTCTTTTTCACGTAGGCAACACGCGCGCTTATAGCGGCAACTTGGGAATAGCTCAAACGGATGTCTGTGTGTCTGTATGTGTGTATCTGTATACATCTATATATATATATATGTATATGTGTGTTTGTGTGTGGATGTGTGTGTTTATGAGTGAGCAAGCAAGAGAAATTGTTATTTTGTACTCATTTTGGGGTTTAGCTCTTGAAAGTAGAAAAATTTAATTATTAAGTTTATAATACATTCATATATCTTATCAAACCGTTGACAAACATTATGAATAGCAATTGTGTGCGATAAAAACCGTTGATTTCTGCCTATGACTAATTAAGTACGTAACACACAAACACACACACACGCACGCACGATACATACATATAAATGTAAATATGTAAATTAGTTGAATGAAATAAATATATGCGGATTTAATTAATCTCTGAATCGATTACTTGTACAAATGAAATCTGATTACAAATTGATATATTCATATACAATGTCTACATCTGCATCGGGTTTGTGTATTTATTTATGCATTGAACATTCAAAAAACATCATTATCTACCTATGAAAACTTGTGCCATGCATTCAAACTTCATTTAACCTTTAAATTAAAACGAAAAAACAAAAAGAAACTAAAATGTATGAAATATAGTCGTGATTCCAAAGTGTATCAAGGGGAATACATATA
The DNA here is from genome assembly GCA_035041595.1 of Drosophila basisetae. Taxonomy (NCBI): domain Eukaryota; kingdom Metazoa; phylum Arthropoda; class Insecta; order Diptera; family Drosophilidae; genus Drosophila; species Drosophila basisetae. The sequence goes on from JAWNLB010000013.1 coordinate 1,848,451, forward strand.
AATCCAATTTGGACAAAAGCATATTAGTAAGATATATATTTATATAATATTTTAGAGCATAGAAAAAAAGCATTTTACCCTTGCCGAATCCATAAAGTATATATGTGCATATATTTGGCGAAATTATATAGTATGTATTAAATATATAAAAGAATAATGTGTCAAAAATGTAATTGTCGGTAGAACTGAAAGGGTCTTCAAGCTTCGGTGTGTCGAGGAGAGTTCTTGTTAATTGATTAATTACATTTTACATTTGATCTATTTGTTGTGTGTTGTGTGTCTTATCGCAAATTGGCAACTAATCTAATGTTTCTCTCTCTCTCTCTCTCTCTCATTGCAGGTTGTGTGGACGAAAAGAAAAATGAAATTATAAAAAAATACTTTTTGTTTTGTGTGGATATATAAATATATGTATATATATATATATATATATATATATATATATATATATATATATATATATAATATTTTTTTTAAAGTTTGCTATCAAAGCAGTGTTAAAGCGGATAATGGAAAGAAGAGCGTCAAAAAATCAAGGAAATTTATGCATAAAAGAAATCAAATGAAATCAAAATTTGTGCAAGTTGTTAATTAATGGAATAATTAACAACACAACCCCTCCCCACCCTCCACCTCAGCTTATTCACAAATAACATATGTTTGTATTTCGTGCGTGCTTCATTCGTTAATAAACTCACACACACACACACATTATATATATATATAATATATAATTAATTGTTGTAAATACTGCCACACCCAATCACCCACCGCCCTTGCTTGCAGCAGCAGACGGGCCAAGAATATGTGTCAACAAATAGTTTGTGTCTAGCAAAAAGTTTTCGACGCTCCCAATTGTTTTTATTGTTTGCCAAAAACAAAAAAAAAAGAAGAAAAAAAAAAATTAGTTTTCTCATTGTTGCTATTTTTTTTTTTTTTGCCTTTTTTTTCAAGTTGCCAAAACAATTTTTTTCACATGGTGCAATAACAACAACAACAACGACAAACAAACAACAAACACAACGACAACAACAAAAACAGCAATAACGATTGCAAACGTATGTAAACGTTGAATTGCTGAAAATGGGTAACAGCGCACGGTCGCGACGTTGCCGCACTTCACTCGTGCTTGTGTTTCTGTGTGAAAAATATCAAAAAAAAATTGTCTAACCTTCCCCCCAACTCCTATCTGTTTTTCTTGCAGCAGTCGCAGTGTGTGTGTAAATATAGGCAAATGTTTAATTTAGTAATACAAAAATAGTAGCAGCAGCAGCAGCAACAGCAACAACAGCAGCAACAACAACAATAACAACAACACAATAATAATAATATTAATAATTAATACAACAACAACAAATTGAAATGCGCAGCAGCTGCTGCATGGCGTCTTGTAAGCGCACCAGCTCATTGTTGTTGCTGTTTTGTTGACAGCAGCAACAAACAGTGTTAGCAGCAACAACAACACCGACAACAACAGTAGCAGCAACAACAAACAACAACAACAAACAGTAACAAGTGAAACTTTGGCGCATGTTGTGAATATGTTGCAGTGCAATGCTGTTGCATGCAAGCAGCTCAGTGATAATTACAACCGCAACAGCAACGGCAATCGCAACAGCAACACTACATTTACAACAACAACACTAAGAACAACAACAACAACAACAAGAGCAGCAGCAACAATATCAACTTCTGAGCGCAACAACAAGTGTTTAAGCCAAAAGAGTTCGGCATGAAATGGAAGCAGCTATACGCTCCTCTTCAGTGCAGGTCGGTGCTCCGCCGCCCACAAACAACGCCGCAAACGGTGGACAACAGCAGCAACAGCAACAGCAGCAGCAGCAACATCAGCAGCAATTGCAACAGCAACATCAGCAACAACAGCAACAGCTTCATCATCACCATCATCATCAGCAACAACAACAACAGCAACGTGTTGCCAGCAATCAACAGCAACAGCAGCAACACAGTGCGGCAGCAAACGCTGCTGCTGCAGCAGCAGCATCGCATCAAGTGCATGATAATGGACCAACGTCCCATCATTTACATCATCAGCAGCAGCAGCAACATCCTCAGCAAGCAGCGTCTAATCAGCAGCAGCAGCAGCTTCAACAGCACCAGCAACAACAACAACAGCAGCAGCCAAACAAAACAACGCAAAAGCAACAGCAACAGCAGCAACAAGTTGCAAATATGTCGTATCAACAGCGCATCGCGAGTGGAACCCAAATTCATAGGTGAGAATCCTACTTACTAAGCATCTATAAATATATAATATATATATATATATATATATATTTATTTAGTTTTGCGCTATCAGCTTTTTGATAGCTTTATTTGCAATTAACAACACTAAGTTATTTACACGTTATAAAGTTTATTGAATGTATTTAGACTAGAAGCCCAATGCTTAGTCTTTCAACAACGATAATAATTATGAAACGATCGATCAGCTAGAGTTCTGCGAAATGAATAATTAACTGCACTTAACATAAGGTGCATATGTAATTAAGACTAACCATAAGCTATTTATATTAAGCCACGCAGGGCTCCAAATTCAAGCATGCTAACAACTCATAAGCAATTAAATGTCTGCTGCTGCTGCCAACAATTTATTTATATATATACTGTATTATAGACTCTCAATTGGCCCCCTATCATCATCTAATATTTATATTTAAATGTTTAGTGGTCACAGTGACTGTGTTATTTATAAAGAAAAATAAGTTATTTTAATAATATGTATAATTTATAATCAGAGTTGAACCCGTGCAAATCTGTTCTCAAAAAAAAAAATATATACATATATGAATATATTCAGATTTGAGGCTACTGAATTGTGTGACATGTATAGATAGTTAGAAAAGATAATCTGGTAAACAGCCAATGTTCCAAATAAAATATCAAGAATTTACAAAATTTGTTGCACGAACCGAAGTGATTCGAAACGTGAACCATCTAACCAATCTAGTCCAGTGAAATAATTTTATTGAAAATAGATGAATTTAGTCTTTGTAGAGCTCTTCAAAATGAATGTTTGAAACAAGCAAGTGTGCTGTAGTCGAGCTTGATAGCTTGATATATATATATATATATATATATATATATATATATATATGTATATATATATGTATATATATGCATACTGATAGAAATGAGATCGTTATAATAATATATTCTCGGCTATAGCTTGAGTTTTTCTTATCCGATCTTGATGAAATTTGGGCAGTTGATCAATAATATTCATGTGCATATTATGCATTAATTAGAAGATTCCGCCTTTAAAATTGTTGCATTTATTGGATCCGGAAATTTAAATGAATCGATAATCGAGAAACAGAGACAATTTTCAATAAAATAAAGCAGACTTGACTAGCTCTTATAGTCTCTGAGATCTGCGTGTTCATACAGACGGACGGATGGACGGCCGGACAGCCGCACATGCCTATATCGACTCGGCTGTTGACCCTGCTCAAGAATATATATTGTTTATGTGATCGGAGATGCTTCCTTCTGCCTGTTACATACATTTGCACAAAACCATTATACCCTTTTTAGCCATTTTTAGTGTTCAGCTTATAAAAACAAAATCCTACAAGGTTTTCCCTTAATCACTCTTTTTAGTGAGCACAACTTAATTTTATTAGCTCAAAAAAAAACAAAAACAATTAAATTAAAATTAGTGCAAAAAACAATTACTTTTTTTCAGTTCAATGTATTAGGTAAGACTGTAATTTCGATAATTTTGCAATCTGTGGTGTGTACTTAAGCGCAAGCGACCCAATAATAATGCAATACTACTCCCCAATTTGTACACACACACACAACACACACACACACACACAAAAATGCACATTTCCGCAGCTAGTAGCTCATTTCCTGTTTGCATTCGCGCTTTTCGCGGCCATTGACAAGCGACAAGCTCCACCTCTCACCCCTCTCGCGTATCCCCCTACCCCCCCTGCCCCAGACTATTCTCCTCTGCCTCTTTCTCTCTCTCTCGCTTCAGCTATTGCCGATAAGCGGCTTTACGGCCCAGCAGCAGCAACCCAAATAGTAAGTGTTGCAGTGCCGAGCGATAAGATGAGATGAATATATGTATATATATATATATGTACACATATATTGCTGATAAGAAGTAGAATAATTTGGTGGCTGATATTAGGGGTCGGCGGTTGGATTGGGGGAACAGCGGGATGTACAGATTATCAGCGTAAAAGTAATACGAGGCGGTAAATATTTGTGGATCATAATAAAACAGACTTTGACCTCATTAGCTACCGACCGAGAGAGAGATAGAGATAGATATAGATAGATTGAGTAAGAGAAGGGGGAGGGATGAGGAAGGAGAAAAAGCGCGATGCAAGTAAAATTGAATAAACCAGATTAATATGTATATCGATTAACGCTTTTGGTATATGCATCTGATATCGATATTAGCGATAATGATTACTAATAATATCGATATATGTGTTGTATTGATAATTGATTAATATAGATTTTTATTTGCAAACGGACGGGGGATATCAATCTTTTCATTATAATGCATACAAATTGCAAATTCGATATAGTTGGCAACTTTGGGATAAATTAAGATAAATGAGCCCATTTGTGGTACATATACATATACGTTCATGCCATACGAGTATATGTGTAATTGATCGATTTCGATTGTTGTGGTTGCTCTCCGAGATTATATTGTTGACTTGAACAACACTTATTGAACTTGAAATGGTTAATAACCTATGAGAGGCCCAATGTTTCCGATGATACTGTCGACACTACTCTTCAAGGTTGGGCAGCCCCGAAAAACAGAAATCTACTTTTTATATATATATATATTTGTGTGTGTGTATCTGGTTCATTATAGAGCATTGCACGGACGCAGCCTTGGTAATTCCATTAATATTATACAACCTACAAGCAAGCAAGCAAGCAACAATTAAAAAAGCTCAAGAAACTCACGTAAGATTCGATCAAAAATTTTAATTCAGAATTTGCCGACCTTCAAAGTTAACTTCTATATGTATATATTTATATATATATATATAGAAGTAAATAATATAATATCTACCTACATATAGCTACCTAATTCAGAGGAGCTATGCATAAATTTAGTGTAGTAACGTCTATTCAAACGATTTAATATATGTAGATGGAAGCTAGTCGAAAGAGGACAGAAAATAGCAGAAATTTACAGAATGACAGACAACCGCTTGGACAGAGTCACATCGAGAGAGAGAGAGAGATGGAGATGGAGATTGAGATGGAGATGGAGACAGAGAGCGACCCGGAAAGCGAAACACAACAGTCGCAAAAATGTATTTTCATTGTAGTTGCTGTAGTGTTATTGCAGCAGTAATAGTTGCTGTTGTTGTTGCTGTTTTTGTTGTTGTTGTTGCTGCTGTCATTGTTGTTGTTATTTTCTGCGGTTGCTAGCTTTGCGGTTAGGCAAACGTACAAGTGGGAAGCACTTAAAAGACAGACAAAGACAAAAGACACTGACGATGACTAAGTGAGTCGACTCTGTGTGTGTGTGTGTGTTGAATCGAGTGAAGTGAACTGAATTGTGGAGAGTGAGCAGAAGAAGAGCAGAGAGCAGCATGATAAAACAAAATAAAACAAAAGCAGAAGAACAAGAAGAAGCAGCAGAACATGTGTTTAAAGTCCACAAAATGTTGTTAGTAATAAGCGCAACAAAGTCACTTCGGTTCGACACGACTCTCAAAGGGTTGAGGAGGGGGCGTGCTAGTTGGGTGGCTAATTATTCAAAGTGTACAAGGGAGAAGGAGCGAGATAGAGATAGAGAGAAAGAGAGGTAGGAGAGAGAGAGAGAGAGAGAGAGAGAAAAAGAGAGAGGGAGTTAACAACAAGCACGTTTGTCTAAGTTAAAACTAATTATACGTAATTTGACACTATTGACCTGCCGCAACGACAAAACAGACAACCGTAAAAGAAAGAACGGTAACAGTAACAAAAACAAGAACAAGAACAAGAGCAAGAATAAGAACAACCAACCGACCGATTGTACAATACTAATACTCTGTTCTGTTCTCAGGGTTAGTAAGTAGTTCGTATGTTGTGTGCCTTGCTGCGTGCTACACAATCAATCTATGCAAGCGACACTTAATCTTAGTCCAAAAACGCTTTAATCCCGCAAGGAGATTTAAAATTTTTCTTTTTGACGGATTACCTGTGAAAATTTGTACTTGTTTTTAAATTCATTTTCTTGTTTCTCTCTTTATTCTTAAAAGTAGAGCATAGTGCGTAAACTCCCTGCCGAATCGCACATATACCGTGGTGTATAATAACAAGAACCACGCTTCCTTCCCTCTCTCTCTCTCTCTCTCTGTCTCTCTCTCTCTGTCTCTCTCTCTCTCTCTCTCTCTCTCTGTCTCTCTGTCTCTCTCACTCTCTCTCTCTCTCTCTCTCTGTCTCTCTCTCTCTCTCTCTCTCTCTGTCTCTCTCTCTCTGTCTCTCTCTCTCTTTCTCTCTCCCTCTCTTTCTCTCTCCCTCTCTTTCTCTCTCACTCTCTCTCGTTCTCTCTCTCTCTCTCTCTCTCTCTCGTTCTCTCTCTCTCTCTCGTTCTCTCTCTCTCTCTCTCGTTCTCTCCCTCTCTCTCTCGTTCTCTCTCTCTCTCTTTCTCTCTCTCTTTCTCTCTCTCTCTCTTTCTCTCTGTCTCTCTCTCTCTCTCTTTCTCTCTCTCCCTCTCTCTTTCTCTCTCCCTCTCTTTCTCTCTCTCTCTCTCTCTTTTTCTCTCGCCCTCTCTTTCTCTCTCTCTCTCTCTCTCTCTCTCTCTCTCTCTCTCTCTCTTTCTGCGTCTCTCTGTCTCTGTTTTGCCTGAATGACAGCAATTAGAGAGCTAAATGGCGGCACACAACGGACGACCGCAAAAGAAGTCGACGGACTGCAAAATGTTATGAAGTCATGAAGTGGGGGCAAAATGCGGGAAATTGGAATCAAAAGTGCGGCGCGGGACGTTGGATGCGGAGGGGTGAACTCGACTGAAGACTTGGTTAGACTTGGGGAGGTGGGGGTTCATTTATTAATTTGCAAAGGTCGTTTAGCTGAGTACACCGACAGAAACCAAAGTCAAAAGCTCTCAACGAATGAATGAAAGATTTGTGAGAACAAAAACAATAAAAAGGTTAAAATTGTAATGATGAGGATAATTATGTTCATGATGATGATGATAATGACGCCAAGTTTTGTAAATCGAAATTGATTTAAAACAGAATATAGAAGTGGAACTGTCTCAAATTGCAACTGTAATTGTCGCTGAATTTTTATGATCACTGCATAAATTTAAAACTGATTATAAAGAGACGAATTTTACTCTGTTGATTGTTTAAAATTGTAGCTTAAAATTGTGTAGCTTGATAAGCTCTAATCTCTAAAATGCTAAGTATAATTAAAATGTTGATAACTATTTGCGAAATCAGAGATGAGATTACTTCAAATTCAATAAATAGAATCGTACTTTTTTTTTTTTTTGTTAGGTATATTTACCCGATTCTCGCTTATTATTATTATAGCGTTTAAATTCAGTCGGAATTTTTTTTGAAATGGACAATTGATTGATGTTCGCCCCATAGACAAATCACCCATTCGCTATCCAATTTGTGTGTTGCGAACCGGTGGAATAAATTAAGGGGTGTGTGTGAGGTGGGAGCGGGGAGGGGGTAACCCTAATGGACATTTAATGATGGGTTCCATTCGCTGGCAAAATGTTATTACAACAATTGCATAGGCAATTAGAGTTCATGCGAAATGTCATAAGAGATATTTAACTCTTTAAATGACAAGCACCCAACCCCCACCACCCCCTCCCCCAACGCCCTTTTCTGTACTTTGGAGCACTGCCAGAGGTATCGTGATTCGATTCAAAAAGAGACACTTCATCATTTCTAAATGGGGTGAGTTATCGATAACATTCGATAAGTGCAAATCGATAAAAGCATATATATATATCTATCTAGCTCAGACAACGTTTTTGTAATACGTATTTTTTCTCAGTGTATCCTGCAGTCATTTTGAGCCTGCCTGCAAAAGTTCTCACTTGTTTCTCGTTGACAACAAACACCCCCTTCGCTTCTATAATTTCACTTATTTTGTTGTTGGTTTGCGTTGTTGACGCGTTTCCTGTCGTTGTCCAAATATTTGCATTGAACTCGAGGCAGCGGCATAAACAATGCCCAACAAGAAACAACAAGAAAACAAAAAAATAAAGAGCAACAAGAACAACAACAACCGCTGCAACAGCGAACAAATAAATAAATAACAGCAAATAAAGTATCTCACGTTCAAACGCCGCACTCTGTTTTCTTCTTCTTTTTTATAGTTATTTTTTATTTTTTTATTTCGTAACACCCTCTAATGAAGAGTGGGGAGATAAAGATATCTTGGCTATTATTATAAGCACGATCTGTTCTGAATGCAGCAATAATTATATTGCAAGAATGCCCCTATTGTTATGCAACGCACCCCCTCCTGTAACTACAATTTTGACAAGTATTGCACAAATCGTTGTTGCGCTTAAGTATTATTTAATTATAGGTTTGTATTAATGACATTTGCTACCACAAAAACTGAATACTCAAGACACAAAACTACAGATGACTAAACCAGTCAATTGAAAAATTACATATAGACTAACTGGTTGTTGCACTTTTTCTTATTGCTTATATGTATACGTAATATGTTATTTATAGTATATATATATATATATACATACAAATACAATATATATATATATAATTATGTATATGCAATCATTGTATTTGCCATACAGTCCAGTTTGAGTCAGTTCACTTTCTGTTCTACTTCGTATGCCCTTGCAGAGCCTATTATTATTTTGTCAAAGCTTGTAACGTATTGAAGTAGGTGCGTATATGGCCCTATTAAGTATACGTATATATAGTCTTGATCAGTATTACTAGCCAAGTCGATATGCGTCTGCCTGTTTCTATGCGAACTAGTAATTCGCATATTTGACTATACCTTTTAACTTGGCAAGGAATAATCGGCCAAAAAATGAGTTATGCTGAAAATCATATATGGGTAGGTTCTTGAAATCTACCCCTAAGATGGTCTGGTCTATAAGGGTATTTCAAGCTTCGGCTCACAATAGTCGTTTTTACTTGAACTTTTTGTTGTTGTTTTTATATTGTAGATGTTGTATTTTTGTTCAAGTTGCCGTCTGTCGTTTTGCATGACACACAACAATAATAATAATAAAAATAATAATAATAATAATAATAATAATAACAATAGGAACACACACGCACTTATGCCTGCAGCAGAAAATGCTGATACAACTCGCACACACGCACACATTTTAATCGCTCTCGAACGGTCAAGGTTGCAAAATATTTAATGAGTCAAATGCGACGGCGACAGCGACGCCAACGCCGACGGCGACAGCGACGGCGACGCTATCAGCTGTGGTGGCTGCGGGTTCCAACTGCGCAGTCTTCCAGTTGTTGTTTTTGTGGCTGTCATTTTTGTTTATCGACCGGCACACACACACACACACACATACGCAGAGTGAGATACAGCCGCACAAAACGGTTATGTGCAATGTGTCTCTCACTTACTCACTCAAAGCTGTCTCTCCCTATCCCTGTCCCTCGCTTGTCAGCCTGGTTTTTCCATTTGCATCCCACCCTATTACTCTCTTTCTCTTTCTCCCCCTCTCTCTCTCGCTTCGTAGTTAATTTAACTATGCGCCAGTTTTCGTAGTTGCTGCCGGCAACAAATAAAAAAAGTTTTGCAGCATTATTTGCAGGCTGATATCTGATAATAGGTATCTTGTATCTAATATCTCGGTAGCTAACTGTTTGGCTTATTGTATGCCTATTGGATGTGTCTAATTTTAGGGGGGTAAAGTTCGTCACATCCCTTCCGCCATCCAACCATTTATACTATCTATCTTAAACATCAAAAACCATAACAAACTGATTCAAATGGTAAATGAATGGGGCAGGAGGAAGCATTGCCAATAATGTATAAGTGTATATAGTTTTGATCAAGAACCGAGTCGTTCTACCCATCTATGTCGAACTGCTTAGCTGTCTTCTTATTTCAGCGACTTAAGATACTTCAAATTTGTTCAATATAATTCTATACACATGTCAAGAAGTTTATTTCATTTGATCGATAAATTTCGCCGTTTCGCGACTATCGAAAGATTCGCGATAGCAATAACAATTAATATTTAAATCGCATATATTTCCAATCGTTCATATCTTGACATAATACTGGATTCAGATTATCAACAAGTCGAGCCTACGTGCTAAAGTTACCACATCAATGGCAATTGCGCTTCCTAGACTAAGTCCAAAAGCCAATCAGAAAGAAACTATTATTCAAATTTTATTTGTTTGTATTTTGAGAATGTTTTGTTGCTTTGTTGTTCTGTTTGACTATTGGAAAAGTATGCACATGTTTGTCATTTTATTGCTAAAGAAGAAGAAACACAGGGGGATAGGAGGACGTCGTCGTGCCATTGCAAACAGTTAAATGCTGAACTCAATTTACAGTAAATGAGAGGAGGAAGAGAGGAGAGCGAAAACATTTTTCAACACAAAGCACCTGACATTTTTATTTCCCTAAACGACGACGTCGACTTTCGTGCGTATGTTGTGCTTGTGTTGGTGTCGCTTGCATAAGGCAATGAATGAGCTTTGAGTGGTTCCCCCTCTGTCGCCCCCCCCCCCCCCCCCCCACCTCTTCCCCACAACACCTCACCACTCCCGTCCATATCTTAAATATCTTAAGTGGCTGGTCGTAAAGTATCTCGTTGTGATGCAACATCGTTCGTTTTGCAGTGACAGGCGAGTGGGACGACACTTAGCTAATTCCCAAACTAAATAAACAAAACTGAGACAGAACGACAGAAAAAAAAAAGAAAAAAAAAGAAAGAGAAAGAGATAAACGCGCAATGTAAATCCCAAGTGTTATGATTCGACGAAAGTGACAAAACAATCACATAAAGTAAAGTGTGAAACGGTTAAATAAAGACATATTCAATTGAAACGAGTCAGTGAAATAGCATCAAAGTCTAACAGTGTTTAAATCACTCAAATTGCTAGCTTAAAATAAACTAACCTAATCCAATGTGATCCTATTAAGAATTAACTCTACACACAAAATTAATGTCGAATAATTCGAATTTTTATTCGTGTGAACGCATTTCTCAGTTCTTCTTTTGTGGGCACATTCGTAAACGTTTTAATTTTCTTTGATAATTACGTTGCGTATTATAATCGAGACTGCATCACACTTGTCCTGTTCTACTCTGTGTGGCATTCGCAAACGTTTGGAATATATTTAAAATAACAGTATATAGTGCGTGATGCATAGGAAATATATATATACGATATATGATATATAGATATGTATACAGTGTATATATATATATATCTATATATATATATAGCCACACCAAATTTACTATGAGTAAGATGCGCACCTATCATCGATTGAGCTGATTGACATCTCTTTTCACGCTGCCCCCGACCTACCCCTATGCTAAAGCTCATGGGCAAGTGCAATCTCTGACAATAACAAAAGCCAGCGTCGTCGACACCGCTAGGGGGCGCCACACACATATATACACACACACACACGCGCACAGTCAATAAATAAAGTGCACATACGTAATGAATTATAATTAAAGAAAACGAAAACATCAGAAGCCAACAAGACAACAAAAGAAAAGAAAAATATTTCAGCAAAACAACTAAAGCAAAATATGAAGAAAAAAACAAAAACAAAAAAAAAATAAAGAAACGCGACTGCCAAAGCAATTAACGGCGACAGCGACGGCAATGTCTATTTATATACACAACGGCAATAATAATAATAACAACAACAACAACAATACAAATAACAAAATGAGAAAAACGAAGAAGCAGTAGCAAAAACAACAACAACAAAAACAGCAACAACAAATAACAGAAAAAGTGCAGCGCATAATAGAAAAATGCAAAAATGACGTGGGACATGAGCAGAGGCAGAGAGAGAGAGAGTGAGATAGAGAGTGAGTAAAAAGATAAGCGGAGGTGAATATGTGTGTGTGTGGGGAGGGGGATGTGAGGAGGGGAAAGACGAGCACTGTTCGTTGTCGTTTCATTATTAAATCACCTTCAACTGCAGTTTGCACTGCAACGACCGAGCGACAGAGACAGAGCAAGAGATCAACAGAGGCAGTGACAGCGAAGCCAGCAGCAGTTGCATTGATGCCTAACAAAAGCTGACAAAACTGTCAAGAGACTTGAAATAGTTAGACAGACGGATGCATCAACAGAAACAACAACAACAACTACAGCAGCAAAAGATACAGCTACAGCTACTGCTACAAAGCCAGCTATAGAAGCTTACAACTCAAGCAACTCATAGATTACTTTGATGTAATGTCCATTTATCCATTAAAAACACATATATATACATACATAATATATATATATATATATATATATATATATATATATATATATATATAACTGGGCACAATAGAGTTGCAGAAAACTTGATATAATTCTATCGCTATATTCATAATGATCAATAATAGCCAATTTCAGATCTCATATGAAGGCCGATGCAAATGCAAATCAAGTTTATTTCACGCTTATTTGCTATGTGGCATTTGCAATCGAATTCAACTTATTTCAAATGCATATCTTATATATAGCTATAGCTTCCCAGACAATTCCAATTGTTGATAACTGCCTTCAGATAATAATGATTTAACTATCGAATTGTGATTTTAGTTTCTCTTTCTTTTCTACAAAGCACGACTACTTATTGTTCAAATTGTTGTTCCCATTATGTATATATTATATATATATATATATATAGTTTTTGCTCTATTTGTGTGCTTTGCGTGTGCCACTGAGTCATGCATTGTGTCTAACATGAATTTATATATATATATATCAAATATAACCCTACAAACGGAAAGACCACTCACCAACCCCCTAGGCACCACCCCACTCACTGCCATTGCGCACTTATATTCTTTCTAGTTTACAGTTTGTCATGGCAGTTTTCAACCACAACAACAACAACAGCAGCAACAACAGCAGCAACAGCAACAACTAAGTAACCACAAATTGCGATATCTATTAACTGCTGTGTGTGGCACATTTGTTCAAGTTCCCAACATTTTCACATTTTTGATGAGCCCACATCAACTACAGTCCTCGATAAGTTTCACTTCCATTAACTTTATATATATTCTTTTTTTTTTCTCTTTATTTTGTCTTTTCATTTTATCAACAAAACGGGGCACAGCCGAGGCCTATAAATAGGAAAGCGATTGCATGGGAGTGTGTGTGTTTGCGTGTGTGTGTGTGCATGTGTTAGTGCATGTGTTAGTGTGGGACTTTTGGGGTATAACCGACCAGCCCACAAATTGTCGTAATTAACAGAGTTTGTCATCAATCGTTCTTGTCGTCGTTGTTGCCCATATGATATATGACTGCCATTTAGTTCATCGTGCAGATCTATAAAAGTTGGTTTTTTTTATATGATATAGTTTTTCGTACGATCGTAGTCCGTAGTGTTGGGCCGATTCTTCCTTTTAGAGTCAAGTGTTTTTGGTATAGTTTTTATATTCGGATAGACAAAGAGAGGAAACAAAGAAGAAGAACGTTTGAAAGTATTAATCAGTGTTGTTGCCAAGTTCTTGCCATTATTATCTCAAGAGTCGTTTTGTTGTCACAGCTCTATATCAGCTATATCATAATACATATATTTTTATATTATTTATATTATGTGTGTACACACTTACGCGATAGACAAGCTCTGCTGATAAGCACTCGAAATACTCCAAAAATAGTCATAATCCATACAATCGCAGCCATAAAAATTTGTTCTTTGTTGTTGTTGCGTTTGTCGTTTTTGCTTTTTTCTTTTTGTTCTGATAAGCTATCAGTAGACGCATCTATGAATCAATCATAACGGTGCTATTATTATTCTTATTATTAGGAATACTATTATTGTGATTATTCGAATGGATTCTAATCAGCGTTGTCGTCGTCGTCGTCGTCGTCGTCGTAACCGTAACCTTAATTCTAGTCCCCTTCCCCCGTTCCCCTTACCCACTCGAAATGCCTGCGTCGTTTGTAATTGTTTGCTTGCCATTTCGAATATGATATAGATTCGAATTCCCGGCCATTATTCAACGTTTTCTATATGTTCAGTGTCACGTTCTTAACTTCCCGCTTTTCAGTCGTACGTGCAGGACAAAGTACTTAAGTATGCCTTGTTGATACTTTGTCGGCACAGTTAATATTCATATTCATATTCATATTCGAGCTTAGTGAATGAAAATGCATGTTTTATTCATGTTCTACACTAATATGACAATCTATCGGGTCACAATAGATCCAACAGGTCGCAGTCCGCGAAAGCCCCCAAATACTAACAACAATAATAATTTATCGCAGATCATTTCAAGTCTGGAACTCGTTTTCTTTCCCTCCTCTCATCTCCTCTCCTCTCCTCTCATTTCCTTTATTTCATTTTATACTTTATACTTGAACTGGTTCTTATATAATTGTTTAATTTATGAAATTGTGTCTTATACGCATATCAACAATCTTATCTATAATTCCAAAAAGTGATTACAATTATGAGTAATTCAATAAACAACTGCAGTGAATAAGTCTGAATAAGTGGAATCTTGTGGCACATTCACGAATATTTATCTAACTGTCATCATTTGTAATCTGCACGCTCCTAAACCTTATAAAAAAAAACCATTCTTATCAAATCTATTTTGAATCACCTTGACCTTAACTGAGATTTGGAATAGAAAAAGTCCGTATCAAACACAATGTAGAAAGTATCCCAGTGAAAGTAAAACTATTATGTAAATGTTTTTAAATAAATAAATAATAAAAAAATAACAGAGTATCTCAATATTGAGTAGAATAGAGTATCTCAAGTATAGTTTTGCACTAACAACTGCATTTTTTCGTATCTTGTTTTGGTTTTTGTTTTTGTTAAATTTCTTTCTTGTTGTTTTTTTTTTTTTTTTTTTTGTAGTTTTCCACCTATTGATTAGATTGGCCATGTCTCAAGAGTGCCGATAGAAGTGAAATAATAAAATACTTTTTTATATTCGTTTTGAATTTGTTCGTATTTTGTATTTTTACGTTCACGGCTCATGAAAATTGTATTCAAACAAAGAGCGGGCAGCGTTATGGGAAAAGGGGGCCGCTGGTGGGCAGAGGAGCGAACGAAAAGCGAACGCGTGAAACATGCTTTTGCGTCCCAGATTAGATACGGCCTCTCACCTTGCCCACCCCACCCCCACCCCCCCGGTCAGCAAGTCTTCCTTCACAACAGCTGCGCACTTTTTTTTATGGGCTGCGTTTCGATTGTGTTTATGAAACTTTCATGGCAGTTAAATTGTTGACCAAAAATAGCAACACAAAATCAGAGACTAGACCAGCCAGCCAGCTGAGAAGAGGGGGAACAGCAGGGCGCAGGGAACAGGGCCATTATCATCAGCTAGCTGATTTCCATACCCCCAATGTGTGCTACCTACTAAAGTTCAATGTACAACAGTTAGCACTCCTACCCCTCCCCTACCACTCCCTAAAAACACTTGGCAGTGTTATGTGAAAATTTGCATGCAGATTCGTGGAGATTTTTGTGACCTGTTCTATATTACATATATATAGTATATATGTATATATACTGAGCACAATTTATCAGTTTGATGACCAAGTTCAACATACGAGGTGTGTTCAAAAAGTATCGCGAATTTTGAATTTTCGCGGGTTACGTATAATCGAATTTCGATTTTTTTGTAGCGTTATGTTGGTACTCATGTCTCTCACATATGCCGACAAGCTCGGCCATTTTGAATGTTCACTTAATTGTTGACAGCTGCTTTGCTTGCACGTGTTTTGGATCGTCTTCGATCCAGAGGGTCATAACTGGTGACGAATCGTGGGTTTATGGTTACGACGTGGAAACCAAAGCTCAATCATCTCAATGGAAGCTGCCGCACGAACCAAGACCGAAAAAAGCGCGCCAAGTTCGGTCGAATGTGAACGTTTTGCTGACAGTTTTCTTCGATTGCAGGGGCGTGGTGCATCATGAGTTCTTGCCACAGGGTAGAACGGTCAATAAGGAATATTACCTGCAAGTTATGCGCAATTTGCGCGAAGCAATCCGCCAGAAACGCCCGGATTTGTGGAAGAACAAAAATTGGCTTTTGCACCACGATAACGCCCCTGCTCACACATCGTTGCTTGTGCGCGACTTTTTGGCCAAAAACAACACACTAATGATGCCGCAGCCACCGTATTCCCCAGATCTGGCCCCCTGTGACTTTTTCTTGTTCCCTAAACTGAAGAGGCCCATGAAAGGACGACGTTACGCTACGCTTGACGAGATAAAGATAAAAAAGATGATTTTTTGAAGTGCTTCGAAGATTGGAAAAACCGTTGGCACAAGTGTATAATATCTCATGGGGATTACTTTGAAGGGGACAAAATAGATATTCATGAATAAATAAATAATATCTGAAAAAAACACAAAATTCGCGATACTTTTTGAACACACCTCGTATGTCGCCCCTTTCTCTGCTACTGTCTGTCTCTGTCTCTGTCACACTTCTATTTAAACACCACTTGTATCTCTGCTGCTATCTGTTTTCCCTTCTTTTTGGTTGTGGTTTGTATTACGCCGATGCTGCCGTAATTGGAGTCATATTCTTCTTCATTTTCTATAATTTTTTCTTATCTTTATTTTTCTTTTTGTTTGCTGTTGTTTTTGTTTCTGTTGAATTTATTTATTTGTTGTTTGCTTTTGTTTTTGTTTTTGTTTTTGTTGCTGCGCACATTTCTTACATTTCAGAAAGCTTACTGTGCAAATATAAATATAAAAAAACAACACGAAACTCACAATAACAACAACAACAGCAGCAGCAGCAGCAGCAGCAAAGACAATGCTCTTGCAAATTTGCTGACTGGCGTTGGAAACAGCTGTAAATACAACTGTAGCGCAAAATGCTAAGCAAAACAAACCCTTACAAATACACTCAGCGAAATTCGATTCGATTCGCACTCGTTTTAATATTGCTAGACAACTGTACCGAGCCTAACGGGAGCTTGTTTACGCATTTTATAACGGCGCTTCTTGTTTTTCTTCTTACGCTGCTATGAGGCATTAGTTGCAAACACAAAATATTGAAATGGAAAAGGGAAACGGAAAGGGAAAGGGAAAAACACTAGTGTGAGGAGATAGCTAAGATCCTTGTTTAAAATGATATACTAGATTGAACATCAGGCAAATATCAATTAATTTAAATCGAGCGGCATCGCCAATTGATAATGTGTTAAAATTAAGAAAGAAAAAAACTACAACAAACACAATGCTAAAAAAACCAACAGCGAAAAATTATCACTCAGTCACAAATCTGCAATCTTACGGACTGGACTGGACTGGGCTGGGCTGGTTTAAGATGGCAAGTTTCCAGACCTCGTGTTCGACCAATTTGATCAAGTAGTGATAGATTAGTTGGGAAGAAAATGAAGTCAAAGCCGACTTTACCGAAAGTGCTCCAAATGCCACATTCAATTTTGCAAAAGAACACATGTCCAGGACTTATTTAAGGAAGTCTGAAAGATGTTTCCCTTTTCCAGGTAATCGATGGTTTGAGACAATGGATCAGCTACGAAAGGCTGTCGTTAAGGAATGGTCCCAAAACCACTGCCTGACTTCCAAAAAGTAGTTGAATGGATGCCAATATTCATTTAATAGCAGTGCCAATTTTACCAATTTTATTTCCTATTTTATTTGATAGGTACAGTGTCTCACAGTTCAAATGGAACAGCGCCTAGCAAAAAATTTAAAGTGCTATAAGGTTTAAACAAAAAAACAAACGCAAAATGTTTAAATGCCAATTTGTTTTATGTTATATCACGTTTGAAAAGGAAACTTCAGTTTTTATTAAAATATTAATTAATTAACTAAATTAATCAAAAACTGAAAACATATCCAAAATACATGTCACCGTTTTTTTGGAACAGTCTTAGAAAAGTAACATATTAGGCGTATAAAAGCTTAAATAAGGATGTTAATACTTAGTATGATATCCTTTAGCCTCAATAACTTCCCTTAACTTATTATTCATGGAAAGTACCAGCGTTCTGGTAGTTTCTGGACTGTTTTTGCTCCCCTCATCCAGCAGAGCATTTTTGAGATCGGATCTGTGATTCCGGAAGTTATTTTCCAGCAGAGGCCACAAATTTTAAATAACATTTAAATCTGGAGACTGTGCCCGTGGAATTATCATATGGGGGCAGTTCCAGATAAGCCAGGACTGTACTTATCCGGACTTATGCCTGGCTGTTGTCCTGGTCGCGGTCCTGGTAGAACCGGAAAGTACGCCGGATTCCTAGCTTCTCGGCACTTTGGAGTAAATTTTCTTTTAATATATTGAGGTACACATTGTTGTCCATTGTTGTTTCAAAAAACACCAAATTTCCTCTGCCGGCTTCCGAGATAGATGCCCATACCATGACACTTCCTCCCCCGTGCTTAACTGTTGCCTTTAGGATTTTGGGATTCAGCTCAGTGTTGGACTGTTGCCACAGATAATTCCGTCCATCTGAGCCAAAAATGTTGAATTTGGACTCATCTTCAAATATGAATGTGTTCCACAACTCCAAATCCTTGTCCAAGTGAGTTTTGACGAACGTCATCCTAGTCTCTTTATTTTTTGCGTTTAGAAAGGGCTTCTTCCGTGGTACTCGGGCATTAAAGTCATGGTTGCGCAGTACCCGGCGCACAGTTTCCACACTGCACTTTTTCCCCATTTCATCCTCCACCTGTGGAGTCACTTTTGGAGCCGATAGCTTGGGATTTACCCTTATTTTCCTGATGATCCTCCGGTCCTCCTGTTCGGTGAAAATCTTGTTTGGTGCCTTTCTGCCCTTGTCCTCTAGCCGATTTTCGTCGACGAAGCGCCGAATGATGTTAGTCACAGTTGATTTGCTTAGATTTACCATTTCAGCTATTTGGCGATGTGAATAACCGATCTGGACGTGTTCCAGGATGAGATTCCGTTGGTCAATGGTAGTCCGTTTGCCCATAGTCCTTGTTGGCTGGTTGCACCCGAGATGCAGGATATAACTTAACTGACTACTAAAGATTGGTCTATTTATACCGAAAATAATCAACCTGGCATAAAAAATCCGGGTTTTATGGCACCCAGGTGTCCATAACGCCATTGTTCCGAATAATATGTGATCATATATTACGGTACTTTTTTACATAACCCGGCCTAGCCGGTGAGAAAACCCCAGTTTATTGGGATCATATATTCATTATGGTGGTTAATATATGTACCTGCCATCGGCCTTTGGAATTTTTGAAAAATATTGGATAATTAGTTTATGGCAGGCAATTAAACTTTTTGCTAGGCGCTGTTCCATTTGAACTGTGAGACACTGTATTTAGAATAGCTCACTATTCTGGAACAAAAATTGTCTAAGGATCGAGTTTCGCAGAGAGAATTTAAATTGATACAAAGTCAAGGCAAATCTCTGTTGATTTTCATATATGTATATATATATATATATACGATATCCTTATCATTCAAGGCAGCATTGAAACATTCTCCATATATATATACGATCTCGATACATAGTAAAGAGTCTTTTGCTTTATGAGCCGATAGACACTTCTGATACTGATATTATTAGGAAAGTTTGTTAATATAAAGATGAGAATCGTATTTATATAACTAAACCGATGCCTTTCAATTGAAAATCGCTTACAAATATTAACATGCCGAAAGACGCATTTCATTGAACGTATGTACGCCTTATAATGGGTAATGACTACTTGACTACTTTCCGGAATTCGTGTTTGTTTGCGTTACGTGTCCGTAAACGACGTTTAGATCTAAAACGGAGTTTGTCAAGTGGGTTCACTTTAATAGCTGCTATTTGCTATGATTCATACAATTCACATGCCATTTAAATATTGTTTTAATTAAAGCCAGTTGAAAATAGTCGACAGTTGAAAAAAAAAAAAAACTTCTGTTTCCAGCTAAAGCGTGATTTGTGGAAATTATAAATTTGTTAGTCCATGTAAAATGTGAATGATTGCAGAGTTGTGTTGGGCGAGTGAGAATTGCGAATGCGAGAACATTAAATAAGACTCCTCAACCCAACAATGTTCTAGTTTGATGGATTTATTTGTGCATTGGACGAATTTATTCCGTTGTACAGTTTAATATACAACAAAAAAGAACAAAGAAAGAAGAGAAGACCCCAAAAAGCAAAGCAATGACAAAAGTTCTTCTGGTGCTGGTGCTGTTGCTGCTGATATTTAAGTTATTTTAGCAGCACCAGCGAAACTTAGCAAAACAAAGCGATAAACAAAACGAAAGTCATAAAACAAAACAGAAAGCAGAAAACAGAAAACAGAAAGCAAACAAAATGCAAAAGAATGCATTACGACTATTTAAAGCTTGCCCACTGCCAACCTGTCCACCCCCAAGCCTTCCCTCTCGTCTAGCGGCGTTAATTAATAGAGAGTGCAAGAGAGGGAGAGAGAGAGAGGGAGAGAGAGAGAGGGAGAGAGAGAGGGAGAGAGAGAGAGAGAGAGAGAGAGAGAGAGAGAGAGAGAGAGAGAGAGAGAGAGAGAGAGGGAGAGAGAGAGAGAGAGAGAAAGAAGGCGAATATTTCTCGAAGCCCAACTAAAATTACACTAATTAATTGCGAGAACAAAAGAGAGAGTGAGAGAGCGGCAGAGAACTGCATAATCCGCTGTTGGATTGCAGTCTGAAGATAATAATACTATTCTATTTTCTTTTGTACGCGAAAACAAAAGCTAATACCTCAATAGAATTGTTGCGATTTACGTTTGCCTTGCGCTGTATATCTTATTGTAACCCCCAACCCCAACCCCACCCCTTTCCTCTTTACCCATTCATCCCTGCTTTGTCTTTGTCTGTGGCTTATGTCGACAGTACAGTGAACATACGACAAGTGAAACCTGTTAAGTTGCCAAATTGCCAGCTAACATTTCATCCACATGAATGGGCCTCCAGTCAGTCAGTCAATCAGTCAGTCAATCAATCAATCAGTTAGTCGTCAGTTATTGCGCGCAATTCCAATTGTTTTGGGCTGAAATTAGATAACTTATGAGTGCTCCATCATAGTTGCCCAATTGTATTGTATTAAGGCGAAATTGAAAGGGTTTCTCATATCAGATGCCTGATAAGGGGGTGGAAGGGGGGAGGGGTGAGGTAGGTAGCGAATATTGCAGTATCTGCAGTATTATTACTGTTGTTTATTCCAGATATAAATTTACGATTGAAATGATTGTATGATTTATAAGAGCGCTGAAATTATTCAAATTATTGATTGTTTTATTCAAATTAAACGTAGCTGTAACTAGAACCTGGACAGGTTTTCAGTATTAGTGTTGATAAGGTGCGACAATATAATAAATAGAGACGCTTTCGTTCGTTGTAAGTTATTAATTATTATTAACTGTCAATATTGTTGTGTGTTTGTTGAATTAAATTAAAACTTACTTAATGACTCGAATTGTGTGTTGACTCACTCGAAATTCTTAGCAATTCGAATGGAACTTTCGTTTACCGATTAATTTGATTGTGATTAGGCCAAGTTTTGCTTAACTCTGCCAAACGATTTGCTCTCAAAATGAAAGCAAAAAGTGTTCTTAAAGTGTTTTTGCCAAAACAAAATTCAACTTCAGCAGTTTGTGGCCAATTTTACACTTGCCTGCGTCCAGGCCAGGCCAGGCTGCTGCTGCATCAGCTGACCCAAACATGCGCTCTCTCTCTCTCTCTCTCTCTCTCACTCACTGTCTCTCTGGCACTTTTTTTGTTGCTGGCTTTTAAATTCGCCTATTTATGTATCCAGCTATCTCTCTTATGCGCTCTTCTGTGCCGTCGCACTCTCATTCAATGACTAGCTATCTCTGTCTGTCTAAAACTGTTAAGCATTTGGCCGTCGCAACCGCAAATTAAATTTCCAGCCCAGGAAAATTTAATGGCACACACACAGACAGGGCACAGGCACAGTGCGAAGGACACCGAGTCGTCGAGTCGAGTACAGAGGAAAAGTTTGTGTTTAAAGTTGTTTCTCGTCGCCGCTTTTTACAACCTTTCCCCCCATTCGGACTCGCCTCCCGCTGCCCATCCCGCTGATGCTGTTCCTGTTTCTTCTCTACTCCCGTTGAAAGTTGTGCGCCTAAAACGCAGCCGTAGGCATCTCTGGGAAACGGCAGCATACAAAATGCACCCACCTACCTATGACCAATTCCTGCCTCCTGTCTCCTCTCCACCCACCAGCAATGGCCTGGGCTATTCTAATAAGGCAGGGCTCCATAACCCACCCCAACCCCAACCCCAACACATGGTACTTCTCCATTTACTACAATATACCCACCTCTCAATCTCTCTCTCTCTCTCTCTCTCTCTCTCTCACCTCTCTCTCTCTCTCTCTCTACCTCTCTCTCTCTCTAGCTCTCTCTCTCTCTTGTTCTGTCACGATGAAAACTCTGCAAAAACACACGAGAAAAATCGATAAATTTTTGCACTTGCCAAAGAGCAGACGCCGCTTGGGTTTCAAGTGGGTTGGTCGTCGTCGTGCTCAGTGGGAATGGTTGTGTGGCTGTGTGTGGGGCATGTTGTGTTCTACTACTAGTATACGGTTGTTGCCAACCCACCCACACAACCACAACACACACCACACCATACCAGCAACCATCGTGCGACTGCCGGCTCCTCTTTCACAGTGTTATGGCGGCATTTGCCTCCAGGACAGGACACACACAGGGACCATGACAACTAGCTTAACTGCTGTTCCATCTTCATCTTGTTCTTCTTCTACTGCTGCTTCTACTGCTACAGTTGTTGCTACAGTGGTCGCCCGCTAATTAAAGATTGCAATCATTGTCATTTGTAAAATGGGCTATGCAAAATTAAAGATTGAAAATAAATCATGACATTATTATTACACAAGTGGAAAATAAACGTTAGAAATTGTTATGTACGTGATTGATTAATTAAGCACATAGCACTGTCACTAGAACAGGAATAACTCGCTTTTTTATTGATTATTTCTGTTATTGTTTATAATAAGTAGTGTAAATGCTGAAAGACTGATTATTAAGAGCTTACAACATCCAAAATCAGTCTGTGTATCTGTATCTGAATTATTAAAACAATAAAAAACTTGCATTCTTCAAATTTAAAAACAAAAGGGAATAAACATTTCTGCATATTTTCTTTATGTTTTTTTTTTCTTGACTAACAATATAGATGATATTAATATATATATCAGACCATGTTCGAAAGTGCTGTAAAAACAATGAATTCTGATTAATTAAAAATCGCTGATATTTTTGTTGTGCGAAATGTGCGAGCGGACACTGTAACTAGAACTCCTGCAATGTTTTTTTTTGCATTTGCTTCTCTACAGTTTCGCACGCTCTGTGTGTGTGTGTGTGTGTATGTGTATGTTTGGGTGTGTGTTTGGGTGTGTGTGTGTGTGCCTGCCCTTTGGCTGCCTTTTGGATTTGTTCGCTGTTAGTTTTTCTTGCGTGACGTCTTCTATTTTATATATGCCACACACATTCATATGCATACGTATGCATATATATATATATATATATATATATATATATATATATATATGTATATATGTATATGTAAACACATATACAAAATACATACATACATAAGCATGGCACATGCAATGTGGTGCACAAGGCGTGGCTGCTAAATGAGCGTAAAGGGAGTGAGGATGAATAGGAGTGGGGGGGGCGCGTTACGTTGTTGCCCAAGGATGCTGGCAGGCTAAAGTAACACACACACACATTAAGACGACATATACACACACATGCAGATGCACATAACGGCACATGTGGCTTGTCTCAGCCAGCGTCGCTGGCTGCGCTGCCTGCTTTCAACTTTTCATCAACAAAAAGCCACATACTAAAAAAAAACGACAATAACGAGAAGAGACGATGAAGAAGAAGAAGAATAATGTCTGCAATAACAACAACAACAAATGTTATTCTAGCAAGTTTTAATTATTTGCTGTTGTTGTACGAGTACTTGGCACAATTTTAAAGCTGCAGCTGAAGAGAGTGTGCGTGTAAGAGAGAGAGAGGGATAGAGAGAGAGAGAGAGAGAGAGAGAGAGAGAGAGAGAGAGAGAGAGAGACAGAGAGAGAGAGGGAGAGAGAGGGAGAGAGAGAGAAAGAGAGAGCTTAATATTTGTTTGTTTCCCCTTTTGATATTATGCCGTACTTTTGGTCACATTAAAGTTTCTTTGGTTTTTAGAATAAAATCAAATAGAAAGCAAAATTACCGTAGTGTTTTTTTTCTATATATTTAATATGACAAAACTTGCTGTTTTTCAAGTGATTACTGAAAGCCGAGGGGCATGGGCATATACAGAAGTCATTTTCATTTTCTAAATAATTCCATTTTATTGTGAAAGTTAAATTTTGCGCCATATACCCTGTATGTAAATATATATATGTACATATCTTTAATATATTTGAAATTGTATGATTTTTTTTGTATATGAAAAAGATGAAGAAAAATAATACGTGGTTGGATACAGTGAGAATTTTAATTGAATGGAAAATATACAAAATATTTATTTTGCCATGCAGTAATAATCAACTTAAATGAGAAATGTAATAAAATATACAGCATCGAATAAAAAAAATTCGAATAATTAAAGGGAAACCCAAAATGAAATTGCAAAGGCAATTATGATGAATTGCGGTTAAATATAAATAATGGCAAATTATCAGAAAATATAAATAAGGGCTACAAATGTACAATTTATTTGAAGCAAACAAATGAAGCAAATTAAATTAAATAATAAATGAATTAAAAATTGCCTCAACTTTGCTATTTGTATATTGAACACAACACAACACAGCCAATCATAATCGCCATAATTAATGTTTCAACTTTTCCCCCTATTATTTATCTTTGCAGGTAAGACATTTTAAAAAGAACCTGGACAACAAAAAGAAGAAGCAGAAGGAGAAGGAGAGGAAGAAGAGAAAACTCGATACACACGATACACATTTCAAAGGAACTCGCAAGTTGCCAAATGTGTTGATGGCAACAAGGGGAAGATTTGACAACAGGGGTTTCAGTTTTCTATCTATACACACACACATGTGTACATAGGTTGCTGTGTGTGTGTGTGAGTATTGCTGTAGGTCGATATGATTGATGAGAAGTGGCAGGCAGGCAGGCCAGGCAGCGACGTTGTTGTCTGATTTTAAAGCTGAATGGGCCCAGACACCGCAAAGCGGAGACACAAAGTGAGACAGAGAGAGTGTGACGGGGAGAAGAGAGAGAGAGAGAGAGAGATAGAGCCAGAGAGGGGGGCGGGCGGTCGGTAGTTCGGTCTTGATTTGGTTTTGCAAGAGAAGGTGGCGTGTGTTGTTTTAAGCTTTAAAGAGCTCTTTTCGCATGCTTCGTTCTTTAAAAATAGCAAGCGGAGAAGTTTGGCAACGTCGCAAACGTTTTGCATTCCACAGCGGCTCTCTCGCTCTCTCTCTCTCTCTGCTTGGCAGTGTCATTAATATTTAATGAATTAATAAGCGAACTGTGTTGTGTGCGTGAGTGTGTTCATTCTACATACATATGTATGTACATACCAACCACCCACCCACGCACGCAACCAACCAACCGCCCACCAACCAACCCCTTGAGCAACCCAAAAGTCTGGCCGTGATTGTGACGTCGCAGGTCAAACGCGTCGCGTCACGTTAATCACATATCAAACGCAACGTCAACGTCTCAAACGTCAAACTAGCGGTTGTGCTGCAACCAATTTAAATAATGACCGCCGTTGGATTGCGGCACATACATACATACATAAATACGTTATATACATATATAAATACAAAGTATTCGCTGCTAATGCTGCCGCCGACAGCAGCTTCGCTGCCTTTAATGTTCGCTAGCGTACATGTCGCAGCAACATGTATTAAACAGAGCATGCTCGAAGTTGCTGTCGAACTGCACACATGTATGCGCATATATGTTGAATGTTCGAACAGTCCCTCTGCTCTCTTCTTTTTTGTCTCACTCACACACAGAGACCATGAAAACGAGCAGCACAGCAATAAGCTTGCGCTCTCACTCTATATTGTTGACTCTTGCTTGCGCTGGCTCACTCACACGTCCGTCCGTTCGTCCCCCATAGTCACATACCATGTGCGTGCAACATGTGTGAGTTCGGCTCGGTTTGTGTCCCCAATAAAAGAACGTTAAGGTGTCTCACTAATTCAAGACTGTCGAATTATTTTTTTGCATTTTAGCATAAGAAATATATTTTAATATATATGCAAATTAGCGAAGATTAGCCAAATGGACAAATCTAAGCGATCGCAATGGGGTCAAGCATGTTTACCCACTTCATCCATCTTCAGATAGTTGCATTAAATGCACCTGCAAATAATAAAAACAAGTTTCTTCAATTGAAACAAATCCAGCCAAATTGAACGTGCATATATATGTATATGCATATATATTTATTGAATTTAATTATGAGATAAATATATTATATATATATATATATATATATATATATTGCATTTTGAGGAGACAATAATTGCCATATTTTGAAGAATAAATGGATTTTATTTGGGGTTGAAGTTTATATATACAATTAATATACAATCATAGAAATTATTTTAGAGTTATGTAAATTCTTAAGGGATTATCTTAGTCTTATCTAACTGAACAATAGTTGGTATATAGTTGGAGTAATAGAATGTTGTTTTTACAGATCGAGCTGACAGAAATAGCGATAGATAATTTTGGGTCCTAATGCTTAATTAACGAATGAATTAATTAATTAATTACTTATAAATATATATTTGCATTATTTTGAATATATTCTACACATAAATCTAATAATCGGATGTTTTCTTTCGCCCCCACTGGCCGTACAGGGCAATGGAACAGCAGCAGTATGTCAAGAGCCTCGGACATCTGCAGACTCATCAGCAACAGCAACATCAGCAGCAGCAACAGCAGCAGCAGCAACAGCAGCAGCAGCAGCAGCACGAGCAACAACAACGGCAACAGCAGCAGCAGCAGCAACAACAACAACAAATGCATCACCATCACCATCATCAGCAACAACAACAACAGCAACAGCAGCAGCAGCAGCAACAACAACAGCAGCAGCAGCAGCAGCAACAACAACAGCAGCAGCAACAGCAATCGTCTCGCTCGGCAGCTAGTCCGTTGTCGCCGCCACGTCCTGCACCTGGCAGCGCAGCGGCTGCAGCGGCAGCGAATAACTATGCAAAGTTTGCAGATGCGCCGCAGCATTTTATACAGCCAGCAGCATATAGCATTGGCATCGCACCGGTGGCCAATTATCGGGAGAATCATTATATGCGGATACCACCCCAGTTGCAGGCAACGGTGCCGGAATTTCAGCGGGCGGCGCGTGCTGCATCAGTGGCTGCCGTTGCTGCTGCTGCCGGTGGTGCGGCCGCTGCTGCTGCAGCTGTTGTTGCTGGTGGTGGTCCACCGACAACTGCGGCGGCTGCTGCTGCTGCTGCTGCTGCTGTGGCATCTGTCCAGGTGCCCCCCGGCAGTATGCCGCCGCCGGGCGCCCAATCTGGCGGTGTTCTCGTCATGGATGCAATGTCGCATTATCAATCGTTGCAATATAACAACGAATACCTGACCAATGCCGCAGCTGTTGCTGCAGTCAATCAGCGCCAGCAACACCAGCAGCAACACCAGCAGCAACAGCAGCAGCAGCAACAACAACAGCATCAACAGGCACTGTCGGAGCCGCTGGGCAGCGTGGGTCAGCCGTATAAGAAGCAGCGCTTGAGTGACGCCAATGCCAGCAACATGAATCACCTGCCACAGCACCAGCAACAGCAGCAGCAGCAGCGCTCTTCACCCGCTCAGCAGCAGCAACAACAACATAATAGTCGACAGAGCAATCATGGCGCTGTGTTGCATATGTCCTCTGCGGCAGCATCTGCCACTGTTCTCACACCGCTGGCCATGCAGCAGCTCAAAGTGGAAACGCTGCCACAACAGCAGCAACAACAACACCACCAACAACAGCAGCAGCAGCAACAGCATCAGCAACACCACCAGCAGCAGCAGCAACAACACCACCAGCAGCAGCAGCAGCAGCAGCAACAACACCACCAACAGCAGCACCAACAGCAGCAGCAACAACACCACCAGCAACTGACGTCACAGGCGCATGCACCACGTGGTCTGGTGGCACCGCCAACGATGTCTACAGCCACTGGCAGCATTGGTTGTGGTCCAGCGCAACACATTAGCTCGGTGAGCGTCTCCTCGGCGGCGATGAACAGCAGCAACAGCAGTGGCAGCAGCGGCAGCAGCAGTATTGGCAACGTTGCACATGCTGCAGCAGCGATGGCAAGCACTTCCGAAGCATACCATCCACAGGTAGGCATTTAATTCGATGCACAATGATGAACAATGTTGTCTAATGTTGCTTTTGTTTACTTTTGCACAGGTGGAGGCCATTTCGCCAACGCTGCCCAGCGACAATGCGGACGAACGTGGGCGCAGCAGCGGTGGCGGTAGCAGCAGCAGCAACAATGCAAGCGGCAATAATACTGGCGGCAGCAACAACAACAAGAGCAGCAGCAACAGCAACAATAGCAGCAGCAGCAGCAGCAGCAACAGCAGCAGCAATAACAACAGCGCCAAGGAGGAGCTGCTGATGCAAATCCAGCGTGTGGACAATGACATCAAGAGCGCCGAGACGGCAATGGATACGCTGCGTAAAAAGGAGAAATCATTGATGGACGAGGCAGCAGCAACGGCGGCAAATGCTAAACAGCAAAAGCAGCAGCAACAGCTGGCAATGGCTGCGTCATCGTCATCGTCAACGTCAGCGTCGTCGTCGTCAGCGCCAGCGACGGCAACTGCTGGCACTAGGATTACGGAGCTGGCGTGGCGCACACGAATGCGGGCGCAGAGCATCTATAAGGCGAACCGTAAAACGGCAGCCGAACAACATTCCCTGGTTAGTGCGGTGGTTGGCGTTGCCAACAGCAATGACGGTGGCAGTGGCAGTGGCAGTGGTGATGAGCTGGGAAAATCACGTCCCTGGCTGCCGTTGTACAATCAACCGTTGGATGTGGAGGCGCTGACGCATCTGATTAAGCGACACCAGACACTGGTACGCAATCCGCTGTTGCAGCACATACGCAAACTGAAAGCGGAACGCTGGGAGCACAATCAGGGTCTTGTCGATAAGTATACCAAGGATCAGGCCGATTGGCAGCGACGCTGCGAACGGGCCGAGGCCAGTGCCAAGCGGAAGGCGCGCGAGGCCAAAAATCGGGAGTTTTTCGAGAAGGTGTTCACCGAACTGCGGAAGCAGCGCGAGGACAAGGAGCGTTTCAATCGTGTCGGGTCGCGCATCAAATCCGAAGCGGATCTCGAGGAGATTATGGATGGGCTGCAGGAGCAGGCGCTCGAGGATAAAAAGATGCGTTCATATGCCGTCATCCCGCCACTGATGCACGATGCCCGGCAACGCCGCTGCGCCTATCACAATGAGAATGGTCGCATTTGGGATATGGTCGCACTGCATGAGCAGCGCAAAGCCATCAATTTGTGGACAGCCGGCGAGAAGGAGACCTTCAAGGAGAAGTATCTGCAGCATCCGAAAAACTTTGGTGCTATCGCCGCCAGCTTGGATCGCAAATCGCCGCAAGATTGCGTCCGCTACTACTACCTCAGCAAGAAGACGGAGAACTACAAGCAGCTGTTACGCAAATCCCGACAGCGAACACGCAGCAGTCGCCATCCGGCCAAGGCGCAGCAGCAGCAGCCCCAATGCATTATCGATTCGCTGACGACGGGCGTGACGACGCGACTGCAACGCGAACAGCAGCAGAAGTCCGGCAATCGGTCCAGTGCCGTTGCCGAGCGCGAGCGGGCCGAGCGTGTTGCGGAACGGGAGCGTGTCGCCGAGCGGGCAGCAGCGGACGCGGCCAAAGCGGCCGAGTGTGCCGCCGAGAAGGCGAGCGCTGTTAGCAAAGCGGCCGAAGCGGCTGCCGGCAGCGAGAAGGTGGCCAAAAGTGTGGCAGCAGCAGCTGCAGCGGCAGCGGCAGCAGCAGCCAGCGACAAGGCGGATAAGAATGCAACAGCCGCAGCAGCAGCAGCAGCGGCGGCAGCAGCGGCGACAGAGATCTCAACGGGCAGCAGCGATGCCAAAGCGAAAACCGCTGAGGAGGATGCAGCAGCAGCAGCCGCAGCAGCAACAGCAACAGCAACTGCAAGAGCAGCTGGCAAAGCGGCAGCAAAATCAAAAGCAGGTGGTGCAACAGCAGCAGCAGCAGCAACAACAACAGCAACAACAACAACAGCAGCAGCAACTTCAGTCACAGCAGCAGCAGCAGCAACAGCAACAACAGCAACATGTACAACAGTGGCAACAACAGCGGCAACAACAACAACCACAACAGCAGCAGCAACAACAACAACGACAGCAACAGCAACAGCAACAACAACAACAGCAACAGCAGCAGCAGCGGTAGCAACGGCAATCAGTGAGGCAGCTGCAGCGACAACGCCCAAGGCGCCCAAGTCGCAACTGCAACAGCCGGATGGGAGCCTAGTTCCGGACAAAGCAAAGGCAGCGAAGGCGGAGCCACCAACGGAAACGGAAACGGATCAGCTGGGCAAGCAGAGCAAAGCAAAGGCCTCCAATGCCGATAGCTATAACGGTAAGCTTATAACCAGCAACTAGTTGCCTATAATTGTGGTGAAGACCCAATCGAAACTACGAATACTAAATTAGGCTTCACACAGGCAACATTTACATTTATCTCTTGAAACTTCAGCACAAAAAGATAATGAATACAATTCGTAGCCAGGGCAGAAATGCGCAGATCCTTCAATTGACAATCGAGACTCAAACTGTTCTAGCTGGGAATGTTCAGTGAATTTCGATTTCAATTGTAACGATTAAGTATTGATTATCGATACTCTCGATATAGTGTAAGGATCCATGCTGATTATGATGACAATAGTAATCATAATCAAAATAATAATAATAATAATAATAAAAATAATAATAATAATAATAAAAATAATAATGGAATGTATTTGAATCTCTAGCCACTGGTGCCTCAGCAGCAACGGCAGCAACAACAGCATCGGCAGGTGCCACGACCACAACAGCAGTGCCCGCGGTTAGTGTGGCGATCAACGGGTTTAAGCCCGGCTATCAGAGCGTCGTTATGGCCAATGTTAAGGCGTCAGCAGCGGATGATGCCGCAACGACAACAGCAGCAGCAGTAGCAGCAACGTCGACAAATGCAACTGGCGATAAAATCGTCAAGACGACGCCGACAACAGTTGGTGGTGCTGCGGCTGGATTTGCTGTGCCCAATGCGGCTAGTCAAGCGGAGCCTGTTAGCAGTGTGGCAACGCTGACAACGGCCACAACAGCTGGCAACTATCTGGGCCAAAAGTTGAAGGCGGCACAGGTGGAGGGACTTGGTGCTGGCAACGAGCTGCACACGGATGTCAGGTAAGAGAATTATCGAAAAATCGAAGAATAATCGCTGCTTGGTCATCGGTAAATAGTGGTGAACGATACAGAAGCCATCGATATCGATTATCGATTATCGAAAACGATAGCGATGACGATAACATCTAAAGAAAGCTCACTAAAGCCATATTTAACTTTCGACAATTTGATCAATGAAAAAACAATTGTTGAAAACTCATAAAAAGTGTTATCGATTAACGATATCCAACCTACCGACAAACCAACTGATAACTGATAATAATAATAATAGTAATAATAATAATAATAATAATAATATTAACCCTTTCCGCACAGTGATGCCAAGAAGAAGCGCTTCGAGCTTACGCCTGGCGATGCCAGCAACAATGCTCTCAGCAACAACAACAATAACAACAACAGCAACAACAACAACAATAACAACAACAATGGCAACAGCAGCAGCAGCAGCAGCACTTTGAACGCCAACAGCACCAAACTGAACATCAAGGATGCACCCAGTCAAGTCACATGCGTTGGCAAAACCAGTACCGGATCTGGGCCAGCTTTGGTGCCGGCCGCTTCATCCTCATCGCTGCAGTTTATTGGCTCTGCATCGATTATGTCCACAACAGCAACGGGTACACGGAGCACAATGTCGGCAACAGATCGTGCTGGTAATTTGTTGAGTACATCCGAAGTCCTGACGTTGGATGGCAAAGGTGAGTGCTTCACGCTCTTCATTCTATATATATATATGTGATTGATATGATTGATATATTGTTGTGACAGGACATTTTAGACTAAGAAGTCACCTAACTAAACTGGGTATTTTTGATAGCGAACTGGTGCATGGTTTTGTGGAAATATGCACATATTTTTGCCTTCGTTCAGCAGCTGTGATTGATGGCAGAGCTATAAAGGCTCTGAAAGGAGGCACAATAGATCTGGTCCCCAATCCCAATAGCAATAATTGTCCAATACAGCTTTGAAAGCTGCAAAGTTTTTTCGTTTCTTTAATTTTTATCGTGCTTCAAACCAACTCCGAGCTTTTGGTGGCTGCACATGCTCATCAGAATTCGCCTAGCAAGGCTTTTCTACAGTACTTAAAAGCTTTGGCTGAGGCGAGCTTTGACAAAAGCGCTCCAGCAAAAGTTTGTTGGCTATGAACTCTAATTTAGCCCAGCTTAAAAGCTCTCTTCAACTTTTGCTGCTTTTGCTTGCGCAGCCTGTTTTTCAAAGTTTAACGTTCGTTTTTTTCCCTTGTTTTGGTTTTTTTTTTCGGTTATTTTTTGCGTTTATAAAAAATGCATTTTCCCTTTTTCAATGGCAATTTGTTCAATTTAATAAAATCAATTCCCCCGCTGCTCCTATTAAACCCTTCTTTGTATCCTTGCATCTTGGCATCTGCCGGCTCTGTTCCCAACTGAAAAAAGTGTTAAAAACATTGTGAGATTGTGGCAGTTGCCATATTGGACGCTTGATTGGTGCGTGTCGCGTTTTGGCCTCCCTAGATGATGGGTGGCTGGTGGTAGTGCCTGCCCGGCTTGCTAGGCTTGTCTGTCTGTCTGTCATTCAGCTCAGCGTGCTGCGGTTTGTTTGCATCTCCAACACTCCCATCCCGTCCCATCCCCTTACCCCGTCCAACTCTCTCTATTGCTGTCTCTCTTTCACTTGTGGCCAATGTTTGTTGGCGCTGTCATCTCCCTGGCGAGTTAATTAAACTCAATTAAATTAAAATTTTTGAAAATGTCTTTTTTATTATGCAAGTGATTTAATTTAATTATTAAATTGCCCCATCGTTTCTGTTTGCATTTAAAAAACCGGCGCGCACCTTCCCCCTCACCTCCACCACTCCAGATACCCCACAGAGCAAGCAAGAGCGATAGCAAAAGTGATGGATGGGTAGGGCGGTTGGTTGGTAGGGGTTTGAATTGCCAGCAAAAGGGACTGCTTTCAATACTCATAGTTCTACTTTCGATATGTTTTATCGATAACCTTGAAGTGTTTAAATTGCTTAAACTTGTTTAGAGCAGAGCAACTAGAAAAGCTTCTTTGTTCTTCATCCATCAATATATATTATTCTTAAATGCTGCAAAGTCGGCATTTTACAAATATTTTTATATTTGTTATCGATATAAATCGAAGTAATTTTTTGGTTGTTAATTTAGAACTTCTTCGAATACATTTACGTTGATATACGAGGTGTGTTCAAAAAGTATCGCGAATTTTGTGTTTTTCAGATATTATTTATTTATTCATGAATATCTATTTTCTCCCCTTCAAAGTAATCCCCATGAGATATTATACACTTGTGCCAACGGTTTTTCCAATCTTCGAAGCACTTCAAAAAATCATTTTTTTTTATCTTGTTCAGCTCCTCCTTCGATCCAGTCTTTATCTCGTCAAGCGTAGCGTAACGTCGTCCTTTCATGGGCCTCTTCAGTTTAGGGAACAAGAAAAAGTCACAGGGGGCCAGATCTGGGGAATACGGTGGCTGCGGCATCATTAGTGTGTTGTTTTTGGCCAAGCAACGATGTGTGAGCAGGGGCGTTATCGTGGTGCAAAAGCCAATTTTTGTTCTTCCACAAATCCGGGCGTTTCTGGCGGATTGCTTCGCGCAAATTGCGCATAACTTGCAGGTAATATTCCTTATTGACCGTTCTACCCTGTGGCAAGAACTCATGATGCACCACGCCCCTGCAATCGAAGAAAACTGTCAGCAAAACGTTCACATTCGACCGAACTTGGCGCGCTTTTTACGGTCTTGGTTCGTGCGGCAGCTTCCATTGAGATGATTGAGCTTTGGTTTCCACGTCGTAACCATAAACCCACGATTCGTCACCAGTTATGACCCTCTGGATCGAAGACGATCCAAAACACGTGCAAGCAAAGCAGCTGTCAACAATTAAGTGAACATTCAAAATGGCCGAGCTTGTCGGCATAAGTGATAGACATGAGTACCAACATAACGCTACAAAAAAATCGAAATTCGATTATACGTAACCCGCGAAAATTCAAAATTCGCGATACTTTTTGAACACACCTCGTATGTGCATTGAGTCGTGTATATTGTTGGAAATCAATAGTATATATTTGACATCAGTAATATCAAGTTGTCACATCACTTACAGATCGAGACTCGATATATTGATCAAATAATTAAAGTACTTATCGAAAGGCAACCAGCGCAGTATTATTGCAGTTGTAGATAAGAATATTAAAGCACAATATATCCATAGACAATAATAAAAGATGAGCATTTTCGATAGCAGTTCCAATCTGATCAATGCTTATCGATAGCATTTCCAATTCGATCAATGCTTATCGATATTGGCTGGCATTTTCGACATACAATACACCTCACAATAAGTTCTTCAATGTTGTTGAATTGTTTTTACAATTAACATTTATTCATTTCAAAAAAAATTATCAGTGCTTATGTGGGAATTAGTTGCGTGCATGTGTTGTGCGTGTGTTGTGTGTGTGCGTTGTGTGTGCGTTGTGTGTGTGTTGTGTGTGCGTGCTTTTAATTGCGTGCTAAATTCGTTCATTGTTCGATTACTCGTTGAGATTGTTATCGTTATCGTTGCATATATGTATGCATATATATACATATATATATATATATATATATATATATACATATATTTTAGGGCGCTACCTCCAAAGCATCCGTTGCAGTTGCAACTGCCACTGTTGCTGGGGCCTCACGCTTGGCCACATTGCTGCTGCTGTTGCTGCTGCTGCTGCTTGTCGAATTGTTATTGTTGCTTGCCTCCAATTCATCGGCATGGCACAGTTTGCGATGCTTGTGCACAAAATAGTAACTGGGGAACTTGCTGCCACACGTCTTGCATGGATAATATTGGACATTCATGTCCAAAGGACGCACCTCGCGTCGCATTAAAGCTGCTGCTGCTGCAGCTAAGCTCGTATCCGCAGCAACAGTTGTTGTTGCTGTTGCAGCTGTTACATTTGCTGTTGCTGATGCTGTTGCGGTTGAAGTTGTTGCTGCTGCTGCTGCTGCCAGCAATTCATTTGTATTGTTGATGCTGCTGCTGCTGCTGCTGCTGTTGTTGTCTCGGCTTGTTGGTGTCTCCGCCAGCTTCTTATCCAAACTGAGTGGATTCAAATGGCGCTTTGCGTGCTTCTGATAGCAATATTGTGATTTGAATGTATGCTTGCAATACACGCACACAAACAGCTCTCCATGTTGTTGCTTGCGATGATGTGTTGCTGTTGCTGCTGGCGTTGCTGTTGGTGTTACTGTATTAGTTGTTGCTGCAACTGTTGCTGCTGTTGTCTGGCCACTGTTCTCATTCTCAACTTGCTGCTGCTGTCGTTGCTGGCTACTGATTGCCCGTGCCATCTGCTGATGAAACGAATAGCTAACACTCTGCTGCGTTCGCTGCAACTCGGCCACGCCTCCGCTGCTGCCGCCGCCACCGCCGCCGCCAACACCCCCATTGCTGGGATCAAATGTGTCGGGCTTGTGTCCGTAAGCGGTATTGAGTATGCGTCGAAAGCGTACAGGTCCATCGCAACTTGCCACATCGATGATGAACTTGGATGGCTGTGTTGCCGTCTCCAGTTGTGCAGCGGGCGGTGGCGCCTTGGCCGCACTAGCAACTGTTGCTCGTGTGCTATTGTTGCGTTTGTTTGTTAAGTATTTGCGTTGACTATTGTTGCTGCGTCGCTGCTGCTTAGCTGTGCCAGCATCTGTTGTTGTTGCTGCTGCTGCTGCTACTGCTCCTGCTGCTCCTGCTCCTGCTGTGGGAGCAACAACACTTGCTGGCGGCGTCAGTTGCATTTTGATACTCTCAACACGCTCAATATTCAAGCTGCTCGCTGCGCTGCTGCTGGCGAGACTGCTTACTACAGACACGTTGCAATCCTCCGTGTCCAGCTCCAGTTCCAGTTCGTTGTCTGTGGCGGTATTGCTGTCTATGAACACCTCCACATCCTCCTCATCCTCTAGCTGCTGCTGCCGCTGTTGTTGTTGTTGTTGTTGCTGCTGCTCCACGGGCAATTGATCCAGCACTGCTCCTGCTGCTGCTGCTGTTGCTGCCACTGTTTCGACTGGCTGTTGCACATAGGCGGCAGCAGTAGCAATTGTTGGCGGCGGCGCTGGCAGAAAGCCAAAATTGGGTAACGTTGCCTTACTCGGTATGGGTCGTATAATTTTTGAGGCGCCACTGGCCGCCACCTGCAATTGATGTGGAATGCTCGCGCTGCCGCTCAAATAGCCCTCGGTTTGAGCGCGCGCCAGAAACGAGCTGAGAATAGAGAAACAAAAGCACAAAAAAAAAAACAAAAAACAAAAAAAAAAAAAAGTTCACTTGCAACACACACACACAACTTGAATTGCTGCTGTTGATTTACCGACAAATTTCCAAGGCGCGTGGCATGTGCAGCACATGCGTTGCCAGCAGCACGGCAAATATGTTATCCACATTCAGATCCAAGTAGCCGGTGTACATGTATGTCAGCAGCGGTGCAAATTGCTCAGCGGTCACATTGCTCAAATATAGTAGCAGTTCACCACCACCACCACCACCACCAACTGCAGCAGCAGCAGCAGAAGTAGCAACTGTTGCTGGTGTTGTTGAGACTGCTGCTGCCACTGCGGTTGCATCATCCAAGCGTATGGCGGATCGCAGGTAACCGCTATGCATGCCCAGGACTAGGGCATGTGCCACAAACCGAACGCTGCTCGGCGCTGGACCCACTTCCAATATAACATCCGGTGGCGTGGACATGACACCACCAACACCAACACCAACACCAACATTAATACCGCCACCAGCAACAGCCAGGGCCATGTTGTTGCCGCTGCTGCAGCCAACAGCTGCAGCATTTGTTGTTGCATGTGTTGCAGCTGCTGTTGTTAGGCGGCTGCTGCTGTTGCTGTTGCTGCTGCTGCTGCTGCTGCTACAACTGCTACCAGTTAACCAATTTGTAAACATTCAAAACAAATATTGGCAACAACACAAAAAAAAAACAAAACAAAAAAAAGAAAAAAAACAAAACAAACAACAACAACACGAAACACGGGCGGGGCGAGTCAAGTAACGTGTGTGTGTGTGTGTTTGTCTGTGTGTGTGTGTGTGTGGCAGAAGAACTGTGTGGCGGATCCGTCACGTGTGCAACACAAATTCGAACTGATGAATGCCTCGTGGCGCACGGCGCGTTTTATAGCCAACAAACTCAGACACTCAGACACTCAGCAGCGAGACAGCAGCCAGCCGCACACACACACACACACAAGCACACATATATATACAGTCCAAAAGTTGTGGCTGTGTCAGCTGTATGTGTCCTTCGGGCTGCTGTTGCCTCGGCTGCCACTCAGCTTCGGCTCTGATTGAGATGCTCGCTGCCTGCGTTTGTTTGTTGTCGGTTTGGTCCGTTTAATTGGTTGTTGGTTATACTGCTGCTGCTGCTGCTGCTGCTGTTGTTGCAAGCATATTTTACACATTTTTAGCCAAATTAACACGCCTGCTTTGTTTTAGAGAGGGAGTGGCCGAGGTGAGGGAGAGGGTTGGCCCCCGAATTTAATTGTCATTTTGCAGCAAATTAATTGCAAATTATCGAATGCCATAAAATGCTGATGGCATACATCAATAAACAATAATATATAATTAATTATTTTCGATTAGTGTGCACTTTATTATATATATATATATATATATATATATATATATATATATGCATTGGTGTTTGTATTTAATTACGGTCTACTGAAAAGTATTCATTGGAATCCGTTGCCTACTTTTGTGCAAATTAAAAATTGTATTTGTTCCGGTTGTGAAATGAATACAACAAAATGATTGAGAAAATAATAATGAGTTCGAAACAAATTGTTGCCTATATTTGAGCTGAACAAACGTTTTTAATGCCAATGCCATCAATAATTCAGTTAATTCAATAATGAAGCGAATGAAACGAAACAAAAATTCAAAATTCGCCAACAATTTCGCTGAGTAGATTTGTTTTGTGATATACTCGTACTCATAGATAAATTGGAAAGCACAGCTTCCTTCTTATGGAGAACAGATATCAGCTGGTAGATTGTAGATCTTTTGAGTGAAAAATAAAAAATAAATAAATATATAAAAAGTTAATCATTATATTGAATTAGATAGAGAAACAAATGAGAAATTGGTGAGCCGCGCAACTTTTGCTTTGAGTTCGGTTGCATGGAGTTGTCCGAGATTTGCCAACTGGTCAAAGTCCGTTTGCCTTTCAGCTTTGCTTTAATCCCCCTCCCAGCTGCCCCTCGCCCCTCCTCCTTCCGCCCATTTCACTTGCTGTCCATGTCTATGGCTCAAAAAGCGCCGCCTCAATCGACTTAATTGATTTGTGGGCATAACCAGCACATATTTACTTACGACTCTCCTCATGTGTGTGTGTCTGTGTGTGTGTGTGTGTGTGTGTGTGTGTGTGTGTGTGAGTGTGTGTGAGAGTGTGGCTACTTATTCGCCTTATCTACCTCTGTTTATGTACATTAGCTATTAGCTTACTAATCAGTTATACTCTTTAAACGCAGCAATCGTTCGTCATTTTAATATTTGCATACAGTTTGCATACATTTGTCATGAAAAAGTTATTAAATCGTCTGATTATAATGCTATATGTTATTATAATATTCTGCTAAAGTTTTGGGCAGATCTCGCAATATTATCTCATAACTCGGAATGCTTTTCTGCTGGCAGAGAAGCATCAAAGATTCTGAATTTATCCTTTAGCATAGAATGCCCAATTTTACTCTTGCTTCACTTGCATATATTAAATATATATATATATATATATTTATATAAATATATGTTTATATATTCTATTAGATATTTTTCATACTCTCTTCCATGTTTGTAGAGCATTTTTGTATTGTGTGTGCGCTTCTTGAAATCCTTGTCAGTTTCTCCACTAATTTCTCCAAAAATATCCATTTGCACTTTTTCTCTGTGTACCACACACATATATATATATATATATATATATATATGTATGTATATATATGTGTATATATGTGTTTGTGTGTGTGTGTTTGGCTTGGTTTTATTTGTGTGGCTTTGGTATTCGGACATTTGGTTAGCTTTTAATTACCGCTGTTGCAACCTTTTGCTGCTGCTGCTGATCGATTTTATTTGTTGATTAACAAACCACCCAAACCACCCCTTCCCCTGCCCCCTCCCCTCCCGCTCCATTGGCTTTTTATTTGTCGTGGGGCAAATTTGTCAAAAAATGTTGTGACATTTGGTTGATTCTGATATGGAAAGAGGGCAGGGCAAAGAGGAAGATGCATTTTTATAGATATGTTCAATCGGTCAGTTTGCTGTTTACTTTTGTTGCTGTTATTGTTGTCGTTGTTGTATTGAAAGGCTAATTTAATTAAGTTATTACTGTTGGCTCGGCTATTGTTGTTGTTGCAAGTAGCGCAACCACTCTGTCCATTGCGATTAAGCTTCAATCAAGCGTTAACGATTTTAATTCAATTATTTCGAAATGTAATTATAAATGTTCGTCATGCATAAATCTTGTTATTCATTTATTTAGCAACAATTCCCGCCTCCCGCCTCCCCACATGCCACACACACTCCACACTTGCCGCTTTTCAACCAATCCATCCTGCTGCAGTTGCTCCTGCATTTTGAATAAATAATCACAACGTAGGCAAAAAATAAATTTCATAAATTGCCAGCAACCGAAGGCAATGCAAAAAGGAACAGAGTGAAAAACAGAAAGGAAAACAAACAAACAAACAAACAATAACAGGCAAATGGCAATAAGCAACACACACAAAGAGAGAGAGAGAGAGAGAGAAAGAGAGGGAGAGAGACGTCTGTCAGAAGTCGATTGGAGTCATGTTCTGTTGCTGTTGGTGTTGCTGCTGCTATTGTTGTTGCTGCTGCTATTGTTGTTGCTGTTGTTGTTATTATTGTTGTCGTCATCGTCAATCTGTCACATTTGTTAAATGCCACAATTAATCCCCCAAGCGCGTCTGCCTGCCACTTGCCACCTGCCACCTGCCTCATCCACATCCTGCCACCCACTTGGCTGGCCTGCTATTATTATCCTGCCTGTTCTTGTTGCCCTTCATCTTTATTGCCTGCTCCGAAATAATAGCTGACCTTTGACTCTCCTCAGCCCATTCCAATGTATATTGATATATATTGTATATCGATAAGTTATCGATGAAGTGCAATGCAATTGTGTTCTATTCGGCATGTCGATTATTATATATGTATCGATTAATCGATTTCGTATTTCTCTCTCTGTCTCTGTCTCTGTCGCTGTCTCTCTCTGACTTACTTTTGCTCGATTTATCGATACATATTTGGTATATCTTAATTGTACGCTATATATTGAGATGTGTTTTTGTTCCACTGTGCGACAGTGGGCCACAAAGCGTTAGTTGTGTTAACAACAGCATCGCCCATCACCTGCTGCAATTCAATTCAATTAACGCGACGGTTAAAAGCTCTGCGCAATTAGCTTTTCTCTTTCTCTCTCTCTATCTCTCTCTATCTATATCTCTCTGTCTCTCTCGCTGTTCCTTTTATTGGTTATGGCCGGCCTCCCTTTTTGGTTTGGGGCTGGTTTAAACATTTTTGCTGATCTTTGCAGTAAGTTGGCAAATTGCCTGCCAACCAATCGAGTGACTGCATCCTCCAAAACACACACACTCACACACACACACACGCACACACGCACATACACAGCTGTCAACTGTTGGCTTTTGTCTCACGCACACAGACACAAAGACACACACACACACACACACACACACACACATTGATTGTGTAAAACTGCTGCTAAGCCTTTTGGTCATGTTGACAAGCAGCACATAACCCTTCCACTCCCCGCTGCTCTTCTCCTCCATGCATCTGTCTCTCTCCCCTCTCTCTCTCTCTCTCTCTCTCTCTCTCTCTCTCTCTGTTGGGTTTCTCTTCAATTTTCGGTTCTGTTGTCGCTTTTTGCTGTTGCTTATCCCAGTTGGATTTTATTGTTTGTACACAGAGCAGCGAGCAGTCAGTTTGTAAGTGCAGGGATTGGATTGGGGCTGTTAAGCAGAAGCAGAGATACACAGCTTATACGCACGTGTTGTTGCCACCTGTCTGCCATTGCCACGTTGCAGTGGCATCACCCTCCCCCACCCCCAGCCTCTCCTCTCACTGTGTGTGTGTGTGTGTGCAGAGAGGAAACCTTTTATGACAATTAAAACATAATTGACGGTCAACATTAATAAACCAGGCAACAGGCAAAACACACAACACGACACAACACACACACACACAACACACAACACACACACACACAGCGGTCCAGGCGTGCTAACAAGATTGCAATTGAACTTTTAGTGTAGCGCGGAGTGCGTCGGTTGGCGGGGGGGATGGCGTGGAGTGGGGTTATGGAAGGTAGACAGCACTAAGCCAACCCATTCCCCTTAACCACCCACCCTCCGCGAATCTGCATCCAGTTTAGTCGGTTTACTCAAATCAACGAGCCATTTTGTGTTAGTTAAAAATTCTTTTTGTGTTGTGCCAAGCGAAACACACACACAAGCACACACACACAGGCACACACACACAGGCACACACACATGATAAAAAAACAAAGCGAAAAAGGTTGAAAAATGCGACCAAACACTAAATTTGAAAGTAACCCGCCACCAGCCCCCTAAGCTCAACATGCAATCAGCGGCACGCCCCTGACAAATGGGCTAATAAACTTTTTCGGTTGCACTCTTATTTGGCAGCGAGGCAGCGAGGTTGGCATGGGCGTCTATCTAACTGTGCATAATTTGTTGTTGCAGAGAGTAGAGCTTCGCAGAGATCATTACAATTGTGCCATGCTATCTATCAGTCTAATGCTGCTTAGGCCTGATCTGATCCGATCTGATATGATCTGATCTGATCTGTCTTCTGCTCTGCTGCAATCGGTCAATATCGAATTGTAGAAATCGTCTGTCGCACATTGAATGTTCAATATATTTGAATCCAAGCCAAGATTACCAATGCAGCTATTAAAATCTTTATTTATATACGATATTTTTGCAATGGGTATCTGAACTTTGGCCTTGCAAATATTGTTTTGTTTTGATTAATTTGCTTTTGAAGTTGATTGATGAATTGCCGCGTAATCAGTGTACCACTTGTCCAGATGATTGGGGGAGGGGGTGGGTATGTGGAAGAGGTTGTGTGATTTCAATTCTTTTTTTGTTGGTGTTTTTGCCCATTTTGGGCAGTCAAAAAGTGAGCCGAAAAGTAGGCAAAGCGACGCTGCCAGCGAGCTTAAATGTTGCCAAACCAGAACGAGTGGTCAGCGGAGGGGCAGGGGTGTGCAGGGTGTGTGTTGGAGTGTGTCACAGACAGACAGCGGCGGCTGCTTATGAAATTTTGAACAAAATTGAAATTACGCTAATTGTTTGGGCTGCCCCCCAAAAAACAACAACAACAACAAGAGCAGCGAATGCATTTCAGTGTGTGTGAAAGCTGCGGCAGCAAGTGTTGGCTGTTGCTGGCACATACACACACACACACACGCACACACAAGCGCACACTCCGAAAGGCAAAAACAATTAGCGAATTTGATGCGCAAATCCTCGTTACAAATGTAACGGGCAAAACAGAGGATTCCGCAGCAAGGGAAATTCTCTGTGTGTGAAGTGTGTGCGTGTGTGGGTGTGTGTGTGTGTGTGTGTGTAGGTGTGTACTGCGTATTGGGAAATGCCTGTTTGGCTGTTGCAGCTGCACCTAATTAATAGACTTACACGCTAGTCGCTCAGTATAGCTAGCTAACCCTCGCAACACTGCCACCTCTCCTCTCCTCACCTCACCTCACCGAATCCAGTTGTTATCCTCAGTTGGCTGCGCGAATATTTCCTCGCTTCGTGTTTGGTCAGAGAAGCCATAGATATGCTAGATATGATGTGTGGTAGTTGCAGTTGCAACTCGCGTTTTGATTTTCGGTGTTGCCAAAATGTGTCAGCTTTGTGGCTCAGCGTGGGAGAGTATTTTTTGTGTGTGTCTCCGCGGGAGTGTGTGCGTGTGTGAGTGTGTGTGAGTGTGCGAGTGTTTGCTAATTAGCAAATTGTAATTACTCAACTCATATTCGCTTATTTACCCGATTCCCAATGAATTAAGCCTGCACCTCCTTACTTCCACTTAAACCTCTCCCGCCCCCTGCCCCCTGCCCCCTACCCCGCACACAAGCACACACACTAGTGGCGCTCGTACTTTATTCGAGTTAGCACTTACTGCTCATAAAGCTTCTCAACTTTCAACAGCAGCTTTTATCCAATATTAATTATTGAGAAAATTGAAATTATAAAATGTTTAATAAATATGTATATACATTATATATATATATTAAATGGGTAGTCTGCGATCACAAGCGGTAAATGGATTTTGTGAAGAGCTTAAATGCTTAAGCATAAACTTTGCCAATGTGTAAGAGGGCAGAAGAAAGGAGGAGGATAGTTGGAAAGGAGGCGAGGGGCAGCGCAACTGTTGCCGCCTACTCGTAGACGCTGACAAACAAATTACAAACTTAAACCTAAATACCGAAAACGAAAGCCTTCGCAACACAAACAAAAACTGCACACCTACTCACACACATACACACACACACACACACACAACGAGCAGCTTCTGCTTTTGCTCTGTTTGCTTGCATAGCCAGCTTGCAGCTTGCTAATTATATGAGCCTCTCTCTCTCTCTCCATCTGGCGCTCCGTACATTCACTCACTCGCTAACTCACTCTCTTGTGCGTTTCCGTCTCTTCCTCTTGTGCTGCCGTTTGGCTTTTGCTTTTGCTTTTGCTTACATATGTAATTAAATTGCTCAATTAAAATTGCACACCCTTTTGATTATCGCTGGCGCAGTTTTCTGATTCTTTTCTGTCTGTGTGTTTGTGTGTGTGTGTGTGTGTGTGTGGCAGCAGCAGGCACTTTTATTAATCAGTGAAAATCGTTTACCAAAAAATTAAAGAGTTGCAACAACAAGAAAAATCAACGGTAAAAAAAGCTCACGGAGCAGTCAAAGCCGAGCAAAATGAAGAATGATGATGATGATGGGTTAATAATGATGCCTTTTGCTTGGTCCAACACACAATTGCCCAGAATTTTACAAGTTTCTTTTGTGTTGCCTACACTGACTGGACTTGCGCACCACCTTACCCTCCCCCCACTCCTACATATATATATAGCAGCAATGCTGCGCGCCTACATTGGCTGGGCGCGAGTGAAGAGCGCGCTGCCCGCGCTCGCTGTACGACTGCCGTTAAATCAACACCATTTCGTAAATTAAAAGTGCCAAACGAAGCGACGGCACCAGCAGCAGAAGCAGCGGCAGCAGCAGAGACAACAGCAGCAG
This sequence comes from Drosophila basisetae, assembly GCA_035041595.1. NCBI lineage: Eukaryota > Metazoa > Arthropoda > Insecta > Diptera > Drosophilidae > Drosophila > Drosophila basisetae. The sequence continues at coordinate 1,893,416 of JAWNLB010000013.1, forward strand.
CAGCAGCGATGCGACGTTCATATTAACTGTATTTACAATTATGTATGTATGTTTGTATGGTTTGAGCATGAGCTTTTGAGCGCTGTCTCTTCGTCGTCGTCATCGTCGTCATCGTCGTCATCGTGTCGTGTCGTGTCGTGTCTTGTGAACATGTGTTTTTAAGAGACTTACATATGTGTGTATATGTGCATTATGTCTGTGTATGCGTTGCTGATGCTGTGGCTGCTGCTGCTGCTGCTCGCCAGTGTCATATTCATTTGGAATTTATGCACATAATTCCTTTTGCTTGCTGTTGACGTCGACATCTGCGCTGCTGCTGTTGCTCTTTGATGTTTGCACAAGTTGGCGGTTAGCAACTTGATTCTGCTCGCTTGCTTGCTGTTCGCAGTCTGTTGCTGCTGCTGCTGCTGCTGCTGCTTTGGTGTCTTTCGCTTACGCAAGTTATTCTGTTGGCGCAAAATTCCCAATGGTGCTAATTAACGGTCGTCGCTGTTGACGTCCTCCTTTCGTTGCATACTTTTGTGCGCGCATCGTATATTTTTTAATTGGCCACCATTGTTGTTGTTGTTACTGTTACTGTTGTTGCTGGTCTTTCGTTCGTTCGTTCGTTTAGTGTGCTTATTTACTGTTGCTATTCTTGTTCTTTTCGTTGTTGTTGTTGTGTGCTGGCTGTTGTAACTGTTAACTGTTAGCTGTTAGGACACGTTAGCTAAACGGCAACGTTAGTAAATTTGATTGAATTTGTTTCTGTTTCCCGGCATATATTTACAGATTTCAATTAATTGACTTTTTGATTGTAGTCCATTCTGTTTGCCACTTTTAGTTGACCATCATTTGTTTGGTTGTTGTTGTTATTGTTATATTATTCAATTGTCTAATTGAAAGTTGAATATATATTTTTGGTAGTTTGTACACAAAATGTTGCCAACTTTGCTGCTGAGAGAATCAGTGCAAAGCAATCCTGGCAATAATTTATGTGTGTCTAGGAAATATTTACATTTGCTCGAAAATTTAATTGCAAATATGTTTTATCAAAAGGACGCGACCCTGGCAAGTTACAACAGATTGTAGTATGAGGTGGCACAAGTAGTTTGGCCACTGGGTCACCAGCCATAGGTGACCGAGTGAGTGAGAGAGCCAGAGAGTGATAGTGTAGGCCTATTGACAACTAACTCACCCAATCGTCAATCGGCAATCGGCAATCGGCAATTGGCCTTTCTCCCTCCCATTCTCATTCAATAACTGTACGCACAGCATATGTCCCCCACCCCCCACCACCACCATCAGTCAGTCATTCAGTCAGTAATATTTACTCTTTGTACTTGCAAAAGAAATTGTACTAATGGAATTATTTCATGTTTTCTTTTTCCAATGTTTATTTTGATTTTTTTTTGTCTGTTCTTCTTACCACATCGTTTCGCGCTGCGCCGCAATTCGTTTTATTTTGCTTGTCGTTTTGATTTGCTTTCGTTTTAGTTTTGTTTTGGTTTTATTTTATTTTATTAATTTTTTTTTTTGCGATTCTGGTTTTCTTGCTTGCGAGCCGAGCGTGCTGTGCAAATAACTCCAGTGGTGGTGCGACGCTGCTGCGGCGGCGGCGTCTCCTTGGCGTTTCATCTTTCCGTTACTCATTCTCCTCTCAGCGTTGGCAAAATCAAAGCAAAGAAAGGCACACGATATTATATCCGTTGACGTCGCTGCCCGCTGCGCAGCAGCAGCAGCAGCAGCAACAGCAACAGCAGCAGCAGCAGTCGGCAAAAACGAGCAAAAAACTTTTGTTTTCCTTTGGGGCGTTTCAAATAATTTTGACTGATTGAATTATTAATAAAATTGATCGAAATGCAAAGAGAGGCGACTGCTGCTGCTGCTGGTCAACAACTATAATGCTGATTGAATTAAGTACTTTAAAGCTAGCGGACACAACACACACACACAGATAGACAGACAGTCACACACACATTTGCAAATTACTTTGCAGGGTTTGTGTGTAGTATCAGGGATTGGGCCAACATTTAATTAACAGAAATTTTCATTAATATGTATTAATTACAGTGGACTTAAATGTTGTGTAAATTGATGCAACAACACCAACACCAACAACAACAACAATATCATCAAAAATGCTAATTGCACTGCGTGTTCTTTATTTCTGTGTCTGTATGTTTGTTTGTGTTTGTGCTGTTTTTTTTTAGGTTGTTGTCAGGTGACATATGTCCGTCCATACATTATCCTTATCGGTTTGCTTTTATGCACTTTAGTTATTACATAGGCAATCAATCATCTTAATTAATTTAACAAATGTGCGCTAAGTGAGCAATTATTGTTTATATATTGGAAATAACTTATCTGTTGTCTGATCCCGGATAAATCTCTCTCTCTCTCTCTCTCTCTCTCTCTCCAGCTCTCTTTGCTTGTAGTAATATTAAATATTAATATTATCATTGAAAATAAATACTGCAATAATTGTTTTGATATCGATGCAAAAAATGTCAATTACAAAATGCCAATTAAGCATGAAATCAATTTGGCTGATTTTCATATCAGCTTTATTTATTTTCACATATATTTTGCACTATTTTTTTATGCCCTCCCCAAAATAAAAAGAAAGTCGGCCTGCTGATGACCACGGACATATGTTTGTTATTTTTCGGTGGATGCCACAGCAAAGCAGGAAGTGGGCAGTGGGTGGCTGGTGTGGTGGTCGGGTGGATGGGTTGGGGGTACAGTTGCGTTGGGACTTGCATCTGTTGCCCGTGCGTAGTCGTACGCGCCACCAAAGTGCATTAAATATTTACATACATTTTTTTTAAATCAAAAATTAAATAATAATAAAGAGAACAAAAAAAAAACAATAACAAAAAATGGCAACATTGCGCAACCCATTGCCGGACTGGCCGGTGCAGCTGGCAGCCACGCCCAGCTGCCCGACCAGTCGCCCAACCGTCTCAATGTGAGCCAAGCGGACAATTGTCTTTTATTAATTAATTTATTTGAGTTGTTGTTGTTTGTTGTTCCGATACGACGTAGGATGCACAACAGTTTCAATTGCATTGATTTAATTTATTTTTTCCCCTGTTATTATTGATGGTCTGCTGATGTGGCTTTTGTTGCTGTTGCTGTGATTAATATTTCATATTTATTTTGCAATTCTATTTAATTCGCAATTTATAATTACATTTCGATTGCGCGCCTAAATTGATGCTCAAAATAAAACAAGTGCGCAAAACTTGATTTAATTGCCTACTTTCTTGGGCGCGATTCTCGTCGCTGTTTTCTCGATGCATTATCGACAAAAACCCCATTTTTGAATACAAATAGCTTACCATTTAAGCTTAATAAAAATGTGGTTTCAACCTCTAAAAAAAACCAATTATTTAATTAAGAAGTTTCAAAATAAGTTTTTGGTTTATTAATTGTTTTGCAAGTGCTTCGCAGCTTTTTAAGGCTTAAATATGTTGACCAGTTGACCAACCAAGCCATCAAGCAATCAGCCGACAAACCAACTGATGACCACCCAACCAAATAACGCAGACCACCAACGCCCACCACCCACCACCCCACGCGACAATCAAAATTAAAATGAGTGGTTTATTAAAATTTAAACGCTTCACTTTGCGCGCGCCAAAAGCATTTCTTTTTTTTTTCGTTTTGCCGTTTTGCCTTTATATATCTTGGCCCGAAATGGAAATTGTGGGCAATGATAGGGGGAGGGGGATATGACGTATCGTGGGCACAGGACAAGGACGAGAATGAGTTTTACGTTGGGACTGACTGAGAGAATGAGGACCAGAATGAGGCCGTCGTTGTTGGCTTTGGCTACTTTGATGTATTTTCATATTCCACAGAGACGAGCCAAAACGCACATTGCCTGCCTGCCTGCCAAAGGGGATGGGGGCAGCGGTGGCTGGGGGTGGGGCGGACGCAGGAAATGGCAACGAAATGCAGTGTTTTCTGCTGCCACAGAGTGCGGTGGTGTCGGGTGGGTGCTGGTTGCTTGGGCATGTGTCGCATGGCAAGGAACCAACCTCTTCGCGTTTGTCTGATGGCATTTAAATGTTGATTGATTTTACTTTTGCCAACTACTCAAAATAAAAAAAACTCAACTCAACCCCCACCTACCCCTGCTACCACCCAAGACACACCGCCACCCAAAACAGGCATAGGCATCGCCATCCTCTTCCTGGCCATCACAGTGAAGCAACCCCCTTTTTTTGCGTGAAATCACAAAACGCTCTGCGTTTTATTTGCCTTTATTTTAATTACATTGATTTTGATTAAACGCGCCACATTGTTTTCCCTCTCTGTCTCCCTTTCTCTGTCTCTCGCTATCTCTATCTCTTTTCTTCTTTTCCCTCTCGCCTCTATTTGCAAACCATTAAAATTGTAAAAATATTAAATGGCAAAACAAAAAATTAAGATAAACATAAATGCAGCTCAAATTCAGACTAGGACGGCATTTTAAGGGATTCTTCTATTTTTTGTATTTATTTATTTTCTGTGTCTCGTGTCTCGCGATTCGAATCTTATGCAGACGATTGTATGCTCTATGGTGAACTAGAAGATAACAAATAAATCGATAATCGATAAATATAAATATATATTCTGTGGCTCTTATCGGTTAATCAATTCATCCAAGTCTTTCTTAATTGCTAATTCAAATGCGGTCGTTTTAGGTATTGATCAACTAATCGAATTTTCTTCAGAATAATCGATGCACTTAATAAACAGTGGATGCAATTATTATAGTCATCGATAATATTGGATAGGAATCTATCGAATTTCATTCCATAAGAGTGTTCAATCCATGTCTATGAGCTGATTTAAGCTTATAAATATTGAGCAGTCGATAGCAATCGTGTATCGATAACAACTTGTATCCCAAAGTTTAGCTACCTCAACTCACCTCATCACGCAGAGTTGCTTCTCTCATTCATCGTTATGTCTTCTTCCATTTGAAACCAAGACGAACATTTTAAAATATTCAATTGGCTCGCGATGCTCATTATTTGTTAAGTGGCTTAATGAAAGCGGCCTTCGTCCAGGCACAGTTTCAACCTTCCCCTCACTGGCTGGCTGGGTTGGTGGTAAAATTGTTTGCCCATTTCTCAGTTGGTCTTTAATTAAATCGGGTTTTTTAATGTGTTTGCTTAACTTGTTGTTTTTGTTGTTGTTGTACTCATTGCAGATAAACTGGCAAACTGTTTCGTCTGCAAGGCGGAAGCCTGTCCCCGTACCCGCCCTCTCAAGAAGGGGCGTGGCCAGCAATATGCGATACCAGACGAAACGATACCAGCGGGCGCCCGCGTCTGCAACACCTGCCAGTGTAAATCGGTGCGCAATCGCTACCCCAACTGCCCGCTGCCCTCCTGTCCCAATCCCAAGGATCGGGCTCAACGGTTGCGCAACATCCCCTCACAATTGTTCGAACTATCGCCAGAGTGGCGTGATCCACTGATGGCCGAATTCCAAATACCGCCACATGCGACACGTTGCTGTTCGGCGTGCCTGATGCGCATACGCCGCAAGCTCGATCCCCAGCTGAATCTCACCGATGGTGCTGGTGGTGGCGTTGCCAGTGCCGGCGATGAGACGGACGTCAGCACCTCCAGCTGTGATGAGCGTGAGCCGGGCGGCTCCGATACCGCATCTGTGGAGAGTCCCGAGTATCTGCAGCGTCACAAATCCCAGCTGAGCAAACAACAGCAGCAGCAGCAGGTACAGCAGCAACAACAGGCACAGCAACAGCAACAGCAACATCAACACCAGCAACAACAACTACAGCTGCCACAGCCGCCGCCAGCACCGCAAAAAGCGCAGCAGCAACAGCAACAGCAGCAGCATCATCATCAGCAGCAGCAGCAGCAGCAACATCAGCAACAGCCACCAATTGGTGCTGTTAACGTGCGCAGCGTTGCAGATGCATCGGGTGCCGCTTTAACCATAACACCGACGCGCATGAGCGCCAAAGCGGCCGCAGCAGCAGCGGCTGCCAATGACAATGAACGTCTGTTGCCGCCGGCCTGCCAGGCGCCCAAAAAGCAGAAGACCAGCGAGGAATATGATTCATCGGCAACGGAAACAGCCGATGAGGAGAATGAGAATTCGCCAGCGAATCGCCAGAGTCCGAAGGTCATCTTCAATGCGGTTACCCATGCCCATCACGGTAGTCATGCTGGTCATGGTAGTCATGGCAGTCATGGCACTCATGGCAACAATATGGCTGGACTGCAGCCACCTCATGCATCGACAACAGCATTTATTGCACTCAGTCCACACCAGCACCAGCAGCAGCAGCAGCAGCATCAGCTGCAGCAACAGCAACAGCAACAACAACAGCAGCAGCAGCAGCAGCCAAATGGACCGATGAGTTTACGCCGCGAGCCAGTTAATAATGTGCAGGATTGCGTCTACTCGGTGATCGAGCGGCAGCTCAAGCAGCAGGCCAAGAATCCGCAGCTGCCCGGCAACAGTCAGGGCAAACAAGGTGGTAGCCAGCAGCAGCAGCAACAACAACAACAACAACAGCAGCAGCAGCAGCAACAGCAGCAGCAGCAGCACAACAACTTGGATCGCAAAGAGCTGACCATTGTGCGCGAATATAGGCAGGATGGCAATGTGTTGCTCAAGCAGCAGCAACAATTGCAACAGCAGCAGCAGCAGCAACAACAGTTGCAGCAACAACAGGCACAGCCGCCAACTGCTCTGCCACATGGTACCTCAGTGCTAAGTGCACGCACTGTGCCGCCGCCCAGCTCAATCAATAGCAGCAGCAGCAGCAGCAATAGTCTCAATAGCAACAACGGCAACACTGTCAACAACAGCAGCAACAACAACAGCAGCAACAGCAGCAGCGACAGCTTGGCCACTTTATCTGTGGTCAATTCACATTTAGCGAAGTATCATGTGCTGCCACCGCATTCGATGCTGCAACAACAACAGCAACAACATCCACAACAGCAGCAGCACCCACAGCAGCAGCAACAGCAGCAGCATCCGCAGCAGCAACATGCACAGTTGCAGCATCAGCATCAGCAGACGGTGCTCACCGTGGACAAGGCAACCATCACGCCCGTAATAAAGAAGAGCGCTCCCACACCGGAGACGATTATTTACAATGTGTCGGGTAATCACATGACCACACAGCATCACCAGCAGCAGCAGCAGCAGCAGCAAGTAGCACAGGCAGCACCACCACCAACGCATGCGGTGCAACGTTTGGCAGCCGAGGCAGAGCCTCAAACGCTTGATCTGAGCATTAAGAAGACGCCACGGGAAGGTCATTCGCCGCACCGGGGCGTCAGTCCGGCCGCAGCGGCAGCAGCAGCAGCCGCCGCCGTTGGCATCGTTGAGCGTCATCATGGACCACCGCCGCCGATGACCAGCAGCTCCATGAAGCACATTGTGCGAACGGCGCCCATGTATCGTGGCGAGACGGTGGTGCCAGCATTGTCTGTGCAGGGTGCACCGCCTCCGACATCCAATTATCTAACGTATCAGCAGCTGCATGGCGTTGGTGTGGTCAAGGCGTCGCCAGTGTTGGCTGGTGGCAATGCACCGCCCGGTTCGCTGTATGTGCAACCCGTACCTGTACCCATTGGCCAGAGCCAGTTGACGCGGCCAACGCCGCCGCCGCCCGCACAGCCGCCGCCGACGCGCGTCTCCAAGCTGCCGCCCAAGTTGAGTCCACAGCAGCAACACTTGTCGCCGCAGCAACAACAGCAGCAGCAGCAGCAATCGTCAGCGGTTAGCGTTGCACAGCAGCAACAGTTGCAGCTGGTCAAGGGTGGCTCCATAACGCACGGCACGCCCGCCAACAGTGCACAGCAGCAGCAGCAGCAGCAACAGCAGCAACAACAGCAGCAGCAACAGCAGCAGCAACAGATTATTGTGCATGGAGCATCGTCATCGCTGCCCAGTCCCAAATATGACAGCCTGGTGCGTCAGACACCGCCCGGCAGCTGCCCGGATACGGGCAAACATGGCTCGATAACACAAGGGACGCCCCTGCATCTGCCCCAGCATCAGCCGCCGCATCATTTGGACAGCAAGCGGGCCTACGATTTTTACAAGAGTTCACGTTTGAGTCCCGCCCAGGCGCCGCCACCGCCGCAGCAATCGTCGCCGCAGGCGCCGCCGCCGCAGGGCTATGGCGTTGGCGTCACTGTTGGTCCACCCTATTCGCGTTCGCCGTACAGCGTTGAGCCACCCTCGGTGCTCAGCTCGCGTCAGATTGTGATCAACGATTATCACACGTCGCAACAGATGCAGGGCCAACAGCAACGGAATGTTTCACGTGGCAGCAGCAGTGCTGGCGGCGGTGCTGGTTCCGGTTCCGATAAGGAATCGCCATCGCCAAGGAATAGCGTCAGCGGCGGTTCGGCTGTCTACGCCGGCTACGAGAAGGAGCCACAGCCACGCGGACGTGCCGAATATTCCAGTCGCGCCTCGCCAGCGGATCATTCCAACAGGTGTGTATAGTTTCTTGGGCACTGAATGATTTCCAAAAGTGACAATCAAATTATGTATTCGAATTAATTATTAAATTTCTTCTCATAACCACATAGCACACCCAGTCCGCATCGAACGCCGCCGCCGCAGCGACAGGGTGTCATCCAGCGGCACAATACCGGCTCGAAGCCGCCATCGCCAGCAGCACCGCCACCGAGTCGCATGCACATTGTCACCCCTTACAATTTTCCGCCAGGTATGTATGCTTCTTCAGCACTATTCTCAATCTTGTCAAGCGGCGAAATCTATCAAATGTGTGCAGTTTAGTATTGGCACTCGTCGATGGATCTGTCAGCGAACTGTACGATGTGCAGGGCCAAACAGAATTGATCTATATATATCTATATATATATATATTGTGTTTTCTTTGTTTGGTATCTGCCTGACACACCAGTGTTGCCTTTGGTTCGGGTATCTCTTTAATATACTCCATCAGTATTTTGTTGGACTACCTTTATCTAGACGACATTACCTGTGGGGACCCATTTGATGATCTTTAGTTTAGTTAGTTTCTTCTTCTCCACTAATCCTATTAATTATCGTCTGGCTACTTTGTAACCCTTTCTTTTCTTTTCTT
>JAWNLB010000020.1:0-180000 GCA_035041595.1 Drosophila basisetae
CTTGCTTATGCCGCTCTTCATTTACAGTTATGATGGATGAGCCCCGCTTCGCACAGCCAATACCAAATGTCACCGTTGCCGTTGGCCGTGATGCGAATCTGCCCTGTGTGGTCGAGCACTTGGGCGGCTATAAGGTGAGTAGTGTTCGGACGCTTTGGGCATGTCATAAATCGTGTGTCCAACGTCACAACGTCTCCCATTCAATAAACTTTCAGGCTGGCGACACTGTCTAAAATCAATTTCGGGAATTGCTCCCTCTCGCCCAAAGACAGGGACAGTCATAAACTGGCGCAGTCTGTTTGTCTGTGTTGAATTGACAGCTATAGCCAGACGTGATGTTGTGTCTACGACAAGTTGTGGCCTAGCCAAAGCAACTGTGCAGCAACTCTGTTCTGCAACTTTTTCAGTTTGATAAAAAAAGTCGCTGCTTTAAATAGATCCACATGGATATAGTATAATAATAAGGAAAATCAACAGTTTGCAACTTTGCAAGCTGGAGCTCATTGAAAAAGTAAAGCCCCCAGGGGACTTGGCCTCCACGACCCGAAAGCAAGAGAATGACTAGAAAATCACTTATCATTTATCTCAGTTTTGCTATCACAGCGTGCGTTCATAACAAATCACAAATATTTACTCGCCATATCAACTTAATATAAAACACTGTCCCTTGCCAGTTTCACTGCTGCTTGTCCTCGGCACTGGACATGCGAGTCGACGGGTCGGCTGGCTGGTCGCCGTCTAAGAGTCTCAGTCTCAGACATCTGCTATCTGGCTCTTATTAGACTTTCATCAACATTGCCAGCCCAGCCAAGGAGCGAGTTGGCTATTGTTGAGTTGAAAACGAGAAACTCATTGCTGTCACTGGGCAGAAAGAAAATTTGAAAAGTTTGCAGCGTGGCTGCAAAATCCTTGCCAGGACATGCCCATGCCCTCTTGTGTCACACGCAATGTAAGCAAACGAAGCTAGAAAGAAAAAGTGTATTAAAAAAGCGGAAACAGCTGTCAAGTTGGTTTATTTCTCTTTTTTGTTAGTGGCTCTCATGCGTCAGAACAAGGCGTTCATTTATTATAACTAGTTGTGGACGTGTGTGTGAATCAGTGTGAAGTGTGTACTCGTATGCGTTTGTATATGAATTGTCATTGGTGTTTCTCTTTCCGTTCTGCTTTTAGGTGGCATGGATACACATAGATCGCCAGATGATACTGACGATACACCGTCATGTGATCTCACGCATACCACGCTACAGCATCACGTATGCGGACAACACGTGGCTGTTGCACGTTAATCAGGCGCATCAGGATGATCGCGGCTATTACATGTGTCAGGTCAACACCAATCCCATGATTAGTCAGGTCGGCTATCTGCAGGTCGTGGGTAAGTAGCAAAGCGCAGACAACCAGCCAGCCAACAATCAAACGCCTACTGACTACCTCATTCGTCGCAGTGCCGCCCAACATATTGGACATTGAGAGCACCCCATCCTCGGTGGCAGTGCGTGAAAACCAAAACATCAACATGACATGTCGCGCCGATGGATTCCCAACGCCAAAAATCATTTGGCGTCGAGAGGATGGCGAGGAAATAGCCGTAGAGAAAAAGAAGAAAGGTACACATGGGAGTGAGTTTCAACCAGTCAAACTGGGGTTGCTTTTAAAGTTATAAATATCAGCATACAAATTTGTTATTTATGGGAAACGCGAACAGCGGAAGAATTAAACAAATGCATTAAATTTAAATACAATTGACTAATATCGAAAACTAAAATCTAAACTTACTTTTCTCGATTGTGTAAATTCTAAAATTTGCTGGCATTATTAACTGAACTTTTCAAACCACCGACTCAGATTCATGTGGCTTTTGGCTCATTGAAAATTCTCTATGCTTTGCACGTTTATTTCCATGGTGCGGACACTTCCTTCCGGCAAACATCAAACCCAACAAAAACAACAACAATCAGTTCTAGTCTACGATGGCGATGTGCTGCCGCTGACCAAAGTTAGCCGCAATGAGATGGGAGCCTATCTGTGCATAGCCACCAACGGAGTGCCCCCCTCCGTCTCGAAGCGCATTATATTGGATGTGGAGTGTAAGTACAGCTTACATAGACAGTATATAGTGGTATACATGTGTGTGTGTGTGTGTGTGTGTATCTGTGTGTATGTGTATTTGACAAGCAAAAGTCATAAGACTTGAGCCAAATGAAAACTATCTATATACGGACGTACACATATAGATATATCGACTCGGAGCTGGTCGCCTTATATTGGCATGGCTGTAACACGCGCGTGCACTTAACGAGAACGATGACAACGACTCGCTGTCTGTGGCGATGGAGGAGTATGTGTATCTATGCGGCAGTTCATCCATTGAGGCAGGAGTCAGGAGTCGGCAGCATGAGGAAGCGCAGCTGCTCCACTGCTCATCAATTTAACTGCATGCTCGCGTCTGGGCTCGTGACAAACGCAGCTAGCGACCTGGTTTGCTGCTCGCTAATGCAGCTGCTGATATATCTGTGCTGTATGCTTTAAGCTGTATGCTCTATGCTGGATATATGTAAAAGTAGCGCGGCTGTTGCACGCTCTATGTACCAAGTAAACGCTTGTTAATCCTAACGAGTTTCTGCTGCATACCTACCATACGAATATCGCGCCCCATGCCTCATGCCCCATGCCCCATGCCTACACATTGACAATAATTCACGTCACGTACCTGCAATAAAGTCACTTGCCGGCATTGCACGTATGACTTTGACGGCGCTTTCGTTTTTTTGTCCACCTTTTTTTTTCTATTTTATTATGAACGGTTTTGTGCGTGTGGGCTTCGGGCTTCGGGCTTCGGGTTGTGTTTGGTGGTGTTTCTCGAATTACAGGTAGTCATTGTGAGTGCACGTTTAAATTCCCAACAAGCCGTTCGCTGTTTCAATTTCATGTTCGTATTGTGCACAGAACTGAGGCAAACTGAGGGAAATGTGCGAAATTTGTTGATGGAGCAAGGCAGAAGGGAACACTAGAACTAAATAGTTGTATATATTGATAAAAGGTAGATAGAAAAGCGGCCTAAATTGGTAGAATTTTATATTACCATAATCCCCCATGGCACGCATCCAGCTGCGTTTCCAAAATGAGGTAGTTATGTTGCAGTTTGCCAAAATTTATAGGTATCCATCATCTGTGAATTGGTAAATTTGAGCGAAATAAATATTAGCGCAATTTTAAGTGAAGAGACTATTACACAATGAGTTGCTAGTTGAGCTAGCCTCTACTAGTCTATATTAAATACAAAATCCATAACACGTACTTCCGGTTAAACTTAACATCATTTTTCTTATTTCCTTGTTAAGAACCCAACCTGGTAATGTATAGGTCTCATTGCCATGTCTGGTATACATTTTTCAGCTTTGTCATTGCACTTTCATTTTGAGCTTGGCAGACAGGCGACGTTACCTACACATATACGAAAAACACATGAACGCGGAGAAAACTGAGAACTGTGAAGTGAGCAGTGGAAAAACCGAGACAGACACATATTGAACACACGTAATACTGCAGCTTATGCGTGCTTTGGCCAATCGCTTTCAATGCAATACCACCTTGTGTACACACACACACACACAAACACACACACACACAAATACCCACAACCGTACATTCATTTATATATCTCGCATTTCCCTCGGGTATCATTCACTTTACTAACATTTCTCTACTTTCACTTCGCTTCGCGTCTCTTCAAATAGTCTCGCCAATGATTTGGGTGCCGAATCAACTTGTTGGCGCGCCAGCTGGCACAGATGTAACCATCGATTGCCACACCGAGGCGCATCCCAAGTAAGCTTTTCATATTAAGTTCACTTTATTTTCTTAAATTCTTATGTAGCGTTGAATTTCTCATTTCGTACATTTTCACATGCTCTTTGTTTTTGTATTCCATGATAAATATGATAGAAAATGCTGTCGCTGTCTATTTTGCAGAGCCATCATCTATTGGGTGTACAATTCTGTGATGGTATTGCCGAGCAAGAAGTACAAGACCGACTACACTGAGAACTCATATCGGTATGTCAAAAGCATAAGAGCCGCCTCATCTTTAGATTCCTCAAAGTCGTGTTATTAAATATTTATTATTTGCATTTGCGCTCTCACCTACACGACTGGCAGCTGGGTCAGTGAGCAAAAAGCCAATCCATACTTAATTTATATGTTCCCGAAAACTGTATCGTCCACCTTTCGCCAAAATTAAAAAGAATCTACACTTGACACATAAAATCGAGCTGAAAGCTGCAACTTTTTAACATTTTAATCAAGAAAACATTTTAAGATAATTTTTTTTTTGCGACCAAATAATCTAATATCAAACTGCAATGTATATTATTTATGTAGAGTCGACTTTTAGAACATACCAATTGGTTTTTCACGTTAATATATTTTTGTCTCACTCCAACCTGTCTATCTTGAAAAGCGCTCACATGAAACTGACGATAAGAAACCTTCAATATGGCGACTTTGGTAACTATCGATGCATCTCAAAGAATTCACTTGGGGAAACGGAAGGTTCTATACGTGTTTATGGTAAGTGCATTTGTATTGGTAGCCTAAGTGCACACTGCAGCAAACACACAACTATACCTGCAGCAACATCCACACTCATACTCCCACTCACACACACACACACCCAATGCAATATCGAGTGCCCTTTGTGCTACAAATTCTGCCAAAAGCTTTTACCTATGTGCCGCACCAGCGCCCACATGCAGGCCGAGCAGCACCAAGAGTTGGGGTAAGGTGAAGAAGGAGAAGTGAAGCAGCATTTCGTCTAGCTCCGATATGTACACTGAGCTCTGGAGCGTAAAACTAAACGAGCGGCCACCAACGGAGCTCAAGTGTGTCAGCTTCTAGCTCTGGATTTGGCTCTGGCATTGGGTTTGAGTTTGAATTTGAATCTGCTAAGCAGCAGCACCAGCAGCAGCACCAGCAGCAACACCAGCAGCAACAGGATCAGTACACGTAGATACATTCACCATTAACGTTAACATAAACATAAAAAAATGTACATTCTGGAATTGTTTGACTTTGTATCGAGCAGAAACACAACCCTCTTTTAGCCTGTCTGCCTATGCCAGACGTTCCTTACTGTCTGCGTTTCGTTTATTTTTAGTGGCTGCTATTTATTTATTTATATTTTATGCATCACTTAGTTGTAGTAGAAGAGTCCTGGCGACTGCCAATGCATTCGCTTAAAGGAATAGCTGAAAGAAAAGTAGCTTTCATTGCTAGAGAGATGCAGTTCGCACAGATGGTTTCATTATGTAGGATTTCATACAAAAAGTTTAACAAAAAGTTTTTGTTTTTAAGATTGTCGTCACAAAGATACTCGATACGTATTTGGCCTGGTCTGAGGTCATAATTACAATTGGCTATCTGAAATGCCTTACATATATTCATGCACTAAATGCCACATTCCGACAAATTTCTTTGGTTGATATATATAGCATACTCTTAGGTGTAATTATACGGCATATATATATGTATATGTATATGTGTGTGTGTACTTTCACAAGAGCCTGTTGACCCATATATTGCAAATAATGTGACTAATCAAGGCCTCATACTTGCACACACACTAAGTAAATATACGCTTTTAATTTAAGCTCTTTAAACTGAGAACGATTGCGCTCGAGAGTGCCGGCTGAAGGAATATTATGACCTTTCCACTGCCAACACTTGACACACAAAACCACAGCGCTGCTGGCAGGCAACGATATATATTTTAATACATACTCATATTTTACACTTGTATATACATGAAATTAAAAACTCATTTCTTTGATTTTACCATAATTAATTATGCGCTGCTATTCGATTCCATTTTATTTTACAGAAATACCTTTGCCATCAACACCATCCAAACAAGTAACGCACACCACCGTCGAGTCCAGGGAGAGTAAGTATAGTATCAGCCAAGCTGATGTGCTGATATATGTGTGGCTGGCTGTGTGCGGTTCAATGTTGGGGGATTGGTTCGAATGATGCTCGCTTTTGTGCTTAACACATCCAGTATAGCGTCGAGCGACGAGCATTGCATAAACTGTGAAAGTCACACCGGCAAACCGACACTCACATTCACATCCACACCCGCACTCATGCTCACAGTCACAATCACACTGTGAGTCCCGGGAAGGATACAGGATACGGCGAGCCACAAACAAAACTGCGAAAGTAGCAGCTAAGCCAGACAGAGCCAAACACACACACACACACACACACACACACACTCATACACTCATACACTCATACACTCATCTAGCCATCCACCCATACACAAACACACACACACACACACACACACAAGCTGGGGTCTCGCTACGCCCACTAGAAAGAGATAAGGTAAAGCAAAGCACTTTTGACTATTTCAACGTGGGGGGGCTTTTGGCAACTCAAGTCGAGTAGAAAAGTACACACACTTTCAAGTTGTGTGTGTGTGTGTGTGTGTGTTCCGGCGGCTGCAAGTCCAGGCCAAAGCAATATGCTGAGGATTATGCTGCTAGGGATTTTCGGGGGCATTAGGTTGGAAACATATTTGAAACACTGCCGGCTCTGCCAGCAGCAAACAACAATAGCAACAGCAACAGCAACAGCAACAACTCTACAAAAAGGACCAAACATATTTTATTTAAAGTGACTGGCGCGGCGACGACTGCCGCTGCAATGGAACTTAATCCTGCCAGGCAACAAAGGATGTGTTATATCTATATATGCATGTGTAGGTGTGCATATATAGCTATGCATGTGTGTGTGTGTCTGCCCTTGTTGCTATTGTTGTGTGTGTGAGCTGCGTGGTAAATTTTTGTATCGCAGCCAAGTGGCTGCCACAAGATTTCCACACAATTTAACTTGAAAACCATGTCAGCAAAGGTTGTACAAGTTGCTCCTGTGTGTGTTTGTGGGGCAAGTTTTCTTGCTATTGAGTTATTAGCTGTTGTAGATAGTAGTAGTGGTAATAGCCATGATATAAACAAACCATTCGTGCTAATTTTACTTATTTTTTTCTTATCCATTCTTACAGGCAACATTATACCATCCTTACGGAACGATACAACGAAATCGCTACAAACGGATGTGTATGCAATGAAAAACGATTTGTATGCTGGTGGCACAGCTGGCTCATCATCGTCGGGCTCTGGATCCTCGGCCGCCTCATCGTCATCGATGCAGACGTCCTTACTGCCCGGCGGTGGCACCGCTGGCAATAGCCTCTCAGCGCTAAGCGGCGGCAGCAAGAACTCCTTGGCGATAGGCAAGAGCGTGTTCTATACGGAACGTCCACCGAATGAGTACTCGGGCTCCACGGGTAAGTGTGTTCAATGCATACAAATCTATGCCTAACTCATGATAATTTCATACGACCCATATATATATATATATATATATGTATATATATTTATTTATTTATTTTTTACCCATTTTGTGCTGCATTTTTTGTGAAATTGGTAATTGCAGCTGGAGTTTTGCATAGGCTGAGTTGGCTGAGCGCAGGATTTGCGCTGCTCATCGCTGCGCTTTGAAATCAATAATTTAGTTACTCAATACGATATAACAGGCATTTGTAAAATGCAGCCAAAGGGTCACACAGGGGGTTATAATGGGTAGCTTTTAGGTGTATTCATTTCACAGCTAAAGCAAACTGAAAACTGAAAACCAAACATTTATATATATTAATAATGACGTTGAAAACTGCAATAATATTAAATGAATAACTCACATTGAATTGAGTTGCTTATCGTCGAGTTATTGAAAAATTTGTAAAATGAGAAACTGACAATGGTAAGCAGAAGTCAAATATGTGTCATCTTTGCTGACAGATAGCAGCCAAACACAATAAATGCTCATTCTTTGTAAAATATGAAAAAATATACATAAGAAATCTATAAACAAACAAACACACACACACTCTCACAAACAAGCTAGTGAATGAAACGTATTTGTATAATACATATACATTATTTATTGTTAAATACATGCATATACTTAACTTGTTTGGATTTTGTGTTTGCCTCTCCGTGTTTTTTTTTTTAGAGCTTAGCATTTTATTTTGTAAACGGTACATGCAAAATTGTGGAACTAAAAACAGAACTTTTCCTAGATTAAAAACAATTTGTTGCTGTACTTGGCTGCTGTCAAATGAATTTACAATTTATGCATTTGAAATTTTAATAATTAAAAAAAAAAAACTTTGGCGTTTATAGAATTGCATATATCAGAATTTATCATATCTGAAATGTACACATATGAAGGAAATACATATTGCATCATTGATTCAATTTTAAAGTTGAATTACTTTCAGTCTATAAACAGTGTTATTCCTAAAGTCATAAAGTCATGCAATAGTAACTGTTGCTCCCAATCTATTAAGGTCATCATTAATTACTGCACATGTGCTTATCTGGGCAATTAAGCAAATGTGTTTTTTTTTCCTTAAAAAGCGTTAAAAAAAAAGAAAAAACCCGGATTTTTTTAAAAAATATTTTGTTCTCTTTTTGTTTCACATGTTTTTCTTTATTAATTGAATGCTCATGTTGGTTTTCATATATATTGAATTTATTATTATCTTAACTTTATTGTGGATATTACTTCTTAAGTTTCTCGCAGCTCAGCAATTGCGTTGTGTGGCCATGCCCAAAAGGCCCTGCTTCCAGCACCAGCATACTGCTCCAACTACTCTGACAAGGTTTTGCAGTTGTTGCCATTTGGCGCATGTTTGGTCGAGGCATTAAAACGCCTTAAAAATGTCATTAATTTTTACATTGCATTACGCTCACCTCTCAACTGACACACCCCGAGCTGCAACAAACAACAAACAACAACAGCAACTGAAAAAGGAAATGCAATAATAATATTCCGGCTGCGTTCACGGAGGCTATTGGCTTGATTTTTCGTATTCGGGGCAAATTATTGCTTACTGGCTTTTCGGTGCGCTTGGCTCTTGTGCGCTTTTGTGCGCTTTCATCATTTTTTAATAAATGCACATGCTAATTATATTATTACTCATACGACCCGTGGAACGACATTCGGGTCGAACGGCTGAAACACGCTGAAACGTTGTCTGCGCGAAATACTCGCAATTAATTTCAACATAAAATTGCGTGGCCTGCGGTCTCCTGGCCCCGCACACAATGACACACAGTTAACATGTCCAATTTATTGGTCATAATTCATGCAGACCAATGACGGTGCACCCAAAAGGCGGCCCACAGGCAGCAACGGACGGAACGGAACGGACGGACGCCGACAGACGCAGCGCTATCGACAGCAGCGACGGACGGCAAGAAAAATGGTATTAAGGCCAGAAGATATATGGCACAATTGCATACCAACATATAAAATCGAAAAGAGTAGTCCTGGGCACACATACACACACACATTATATACATACATATGTGCTGTGTGTGCGTGTATTTTGGTGTCATAGTGCGGGGTTAAAGTGCCGCCAATTTACTGTACTTATGTCATACGTTGTTGGCGTAACTGTATATAAGGTTTTAATAATTTAAACCCGTGTTGCATAAAGCCTGCAGTACGTGCCAATTGGCTGGCCAAGATGCACGGCACATGACTGTTGTTAACCGCTGTTAACTTCGCTGTACAGTGAAGGGACACAACTGGAAACGCATAGATAAATGAGTGCATTCAAAGTAATATATGAATCGTCAATAATGCAGCAACAAAAATTATTCTCTTTTTATTTTATTTAATTTGATTTCATATTTTTCATTTTTTGTCTGTTGTAGTTTTCGTGTGCTCATTGTGTCAACATTTCGTGTTATTGTTGTTGTTGAGCAAATAAGGACATGCGCGTGTTGACTTGCATACATGTATTGTCGCTTCTGCTATTATCTCGAACAATACAGCTAATTAAGTATTATAAATGCAAGCCATAAGCAAGCACGCAGCTCCCAGCAAAGGACACGCCGTCAGGATATAGAGGTTTTCGAATATTGTCAATATGTGCCCACTAAAACCGCCTTATATATATAATTCAATAAATTTTCATTAATTTATGGTTTATGATTTTTGATTTTACACCTCATTTAACTTACAGTTAGAGTTCATTAAACATCTATCACTAATTATTTACTGTCAATAATAATTGAATTTGTTTTTTCTTAATAAATGTAAATACAACTCTGAGTTTTAAACACACATTTAAATACAAACACAAAATAAAAAAGCTGTAAATAAACTGCCTTTTTATGTAAATAGCTCACAATAATTATATATATTTAATGTCCCGATAAATTGCTAGAATACAGCTCATAATAATTGAAACAGACATAAACTCCATTATATTACATTAAAAAAAGCATAAATATTAGCAAGTTCTGACATAAAAAAAAAAAAACTATAGTAAATAAAAAAATGTGCAAAGGTCATCTGCAGTGCTCGGATTTAAGCCGATTAACCTATAAATAAATGCTAAAAAAAAACAACAACAAATTGATATTGAAAATAGTTGTAATTAAATATAATATGCATATACAAATACTATATACATAATTATGTTGTTTGTTGCCTGTATTTTAGATGTAAGACAAGATATCAAATCAATAATAGTATTCTAAATCTCGCAAGCTCTTGCAACGGAAATTTTCCTAATAATATGTAAAGCTGACAAAAATATTTATTTTGAGCTATAAAACTTATTTCACAGAGCGGCGCATTAAGCTTAAAAATTGAATCAAAGTTTCAAGGTATTCGACAAAAAATCATTAATATTCTAGTAAATGTATAGATTTTTATTTTTGATGTTCTTAGTTTACATAATTCCCAAAAAAAAACGCTTCTGCAGAAAACTAGGCAAATGAATTTGTCTGCGGTAAAATGAATTACATTAACTTGTATATTTAATGTTAGTCGTGCAGCCGCTCTGTTGTAAAGCTAAGCTATTGTAAAATAAACAAATTAGCTACAAGAAAAATCATAAATAATAACAAGCACACACAACAACCAAGTCGACCTAAGATTGAGATTAATAGTAAGCATTTATTAATACGCGAAAATAAGTATAATAAAACTTAGGTTGATTGATACCAAGCAAAGTAAACGAGAAAACCAAATGCATAACACCAACAACGGAATGCGAACAAAATGGAAAAACAAACAAAAGTAACGAACATAAATAACTGTTGTTTTATTCAGCAATTTGCATCTAATTCAGCGCTCAATTACATGCGACAACGCCAGCGTCGCAGTCAGCGTCGCATTTATGCAAATTCCTTTTGGCTTTGGCTTTAGGCGGCTTTTCGGTGGGGTTTGACATGTGGCTCTTACCGGCTTTTAGTCCCGAAACGTTAATGAGCGCGTTTATTTTACAGCAACAATAACAAACTGCATAACCAAACCCGCTGAAACCGCGCAATATATGTGTGTGTGTGTGTGTGTGTGCGTTTGTGTGTATGTATGAGTGTGTAGTTGCTAATTGTTTGAGACACGCAAACAAATTTAACGCAAAATATGCTAAATATTTGCGACGCAAAGAAAACTGTTTCATAATTTAATGTTATTTGCCAAGATTTGAGCTGACGCTCTGAAGTTGCCCAATTAAGTTCGACACGCAGCGCACTAAATCGCCAGCTACACACATACACATACACAGACACATAAAGAAATACACACACACCACAGGAGCCACACACCACTTTAACAGCAAGCACATAATTTGTTTGTTCCCATGATGGCCAGACGAACTTCTTTGGCGACAAAACGTTTCGCATGGAATGGCACACGCTGCGTATACGCAATGTTTAAAGCCGTGCGCTTCAATTTGGTTAACAACTTTTGCCACAAGCATGTAAAACCCACTTGGGCGCACTAACATTATCATAATTATAACATATATAGACAGACAGCGGGATAGACGAAGGATACCTTTATGGTTATCTTGTTCTTGGCTGGCGCTGGCACCACTCGAGCAACTTTTCAAAAGTCATTTAAATTATGAGCACAAAAGCGCGAAAATTATGCCACAACGTGAATACAGGCGCCACTTACAGTCGGCACACACACACACACACATACCCAAAGAGAAAGAGAGTGAAACACAAGCGGAAACCACATTTGTCGGCAAAGTTTTGCCTACAGCCGCTTCAGCATTACGAAAATAGTTGAGTGCAAAGCGTGCGCACACTTAAGATAAGCTTCGAGCGCAAAACTTTCATCTTACAAATTCGCGCAGCAGCCCACGCCCACACATACGCCCCTCGGCAACAGCCAGCCACACTCTCGACATTTCCAGACGCATTCCACAAATTAATTCTGTGCCGATGTGTGTCTGTCTGCCTGTCCGTCTGTGTGTCTGCCTGTCTGTCTGTCTGTCTGCCTGTCTGTCTGTCTGTGCCTGTTTGTCGCTTTTGCAGCTGCAGGAAATATGTTTAATTTCATTTAAATGTAGTAAGTGCAACACTTTGGTTAGCTTTTGCCATCGCATGGCGTCTGCCTCTGGATCCTGGCGGGGGTTATTTTTTTTCTGTTTTTGTGGGTAGTGGGAATTTGGTTTACATTCGTGCTGCTCGCTTTGTGGCACACAGTCGGCACAAATGCAATGTTGAAATTCTGTGTATGTGCTTTGCCTGATTTTAAACAAGTATTTGCGCAAATAGATTTCCGCTCAAAGGACATATTTGTGCTGGTTAATGAGCGCAAATAGCATATTCAACGGCATTCATTAAGCAACTCGATCAACAATTCGATATTTTGATTGACAATTTTGATAGACGGCCAGCATTACATTATTCACAACAAGACTATACAAAATAATATTATTCAAATTGCTTTTGAAATTTAAATGTAATTTTTTTTTTTTTACCGAAGGACTTCTGTTCGTAACTTTGCCTCGATGCCAACATCATTATAAACCTTCACTAAACGAAATAAATTTACCAAAAATGGCAGCAACAAATACAATAAAAGCTCAGGCAGCCCGCAGGGATTTGCGAAACTTTGTTTGCATTTTTTAAACAGACGCCGCAAATTGCAGCCAAACTTGTCAAGCAGTTAAATTTCTGTTGCCACATGCAACACTACTTATATGCATATATATTTTGCTTACTATTTTACCATTGTTGCTGTTGCTGTTGCTGCTGCTGCGATTTTTTTTTCACTTTGCCTCGTCATCAGCATATTTTATTTGTCGAAACTTATCTGTCAGTTTTACATAGTGCACCCTAGAGAAATTTCATGTTTGTTGCATAAAAATTACATACATAGCCCATTGTTCGCTTGTGGACTTTGGTGGCAAATAACTGCCCCACACTAACACACACACACACACACACACTCACGCACTCAAACAAACACACAATAGCACACAGTATGAGTGGTAAGTGTGTCTCCGTTTTTGGCATTTGTTATAAAGCAGCGCTGCATCTGCAAGTCACCGCGGGGACTCATTGATGTGACTCTGACACAACAAGCGTACAGAAAATTTACTGTCATTTTAGCGGGAAGGGGACGGGAACAGGTTGGGGTGCAATGCTCCCATTTTGTGTGCATTTATTTGACCACTCACTAAAATGCCGCAAAACGTTATTTAAGACGAGGCACTTTAACATATTCGACATTAGAAAAGAATGCAATTTTAAGGCGTTTATTGTAGCTCAAAGAAGCGTTAAGGAGTTCTAAATGAGGTAAAGTATCAAAATAAAATATTAACAAAGATTACAGGCTACTTCATTGCTACCAACGCAAATTTTTTATCCACTTCACCAGTATATTTTCCGACACTATTTATAGCCGAAGAGCTGCCTTTATAAAATAAGAACATGTCCTGTGATAAATTATGAAAATCTTCCGCAACAGTTTATCCAAAGAGTGTCACTTGCCTAGTGCCTCTTTAAGCGGCTTCAAAAAGGTTACGACTTAAGGCAAAAGCAACATTGTCTCTCCAGGACTAAAGGTCTTTAGCTTGCTGCAGGCACAGCAGCCGCCAAGTGTATTTTATGGATGGCTTTTGTTGAGGCTACCCCCTTTTGTGGAGAATTACCACAATTCCTGCCGTCGCGCATATTTGTTTGAGTTTATTTTTTAATTTTCACAACTTTTGACAGCTTTGCAGTTGGTCACGTACGGACAGGACGCCTGTCTGGACTGCCTCCTATATTGGCAATGACCAGTGTGTGTGTGTGTGTGTGTGTGTGTGCGTGAGTATGTGTGTATGAGTTGTTGCCTGCTGTGTAGCACTTGGCAAGCATCTGCGTTGAACGCACGTGCAACTCATTCTTTTTTGTCACACACTTTTCTCTTACTCTCTCTCTCTCTCTCTCTCCCTCTCTCTCTCTCTCTCTCTCTGGCTCGTTATTGTTGCGCTGTTCAATTTTAATCAAGTTTTCTCGCGCGTATTCCTCTCTCGCTCGTTGCCGCACACTCCGTCTCTATTTAATTGTCAATTTGGCCGGCGCATGTCTCTGCTTGCCTGATAAATTATGTGCCAGCCAAAACAAATACCACAAGAGCACAAAAAAAAACAAAAATGCAATCACAGACAATAACACAAACACACAGACACATTAGACAAATTATCTTAGCACAGTCTTAGTCACACACACAGTCGTACAAAGATAG
Organism: Drosophila basisetae; assembly: GCA_035041595.1. Lineage (NCBI taxonomy): Eukaryota > Metazoa > Arthropoda > Insecta > Diptera > Drosophilidae > Drosophila > Drosophila basisetae. The sequence goes on from JAWNLB010000020.1 coordinate 14,614, forward strand.
CAAATGCATTTACGCATTCTGGGTATGTGTGTGTGTGTGTGTGTTTGGGTTTGTGTACGAAACTCGGATTTACGAGTTGAAATGCATGCAAAACTTTAGCTCGGCTCTTGAACCGTATTGCGGTGGGTGTCCAGTCAGGCGTTCTTATCTGTACTCTGCAGCCCGGTTCAGTTATCTTTTCTTAATGATTCCATTGTCAAACTCATTGCTCCGGAAATTGTGTACACAATTTAAATATTCAACAGGATATTGCATGAAATATACATAAGTACACTGGCAGACACACAGCACACCCACACACACGCAGACAAAGTCACCAGACCCTAATGTCATGGGCGTCAAGTCAAGTTGGCAAGTTGACCAGTCAACACTGCGGGCGACAAAATCTCGTACGTAAATGTTCTTTAGTTGATGTCCCCGGTTTGCACAGAGCTTGATTATTTTTTGTTTTTCTAATCTCCGATTTTGTGTCATTTTAAAAATGTGCTTGTACTATTCGTAAGAAAATTAGTTACAAATTGGATTTACCTTGAATTTAGTTAGTTGACAAATTACTTAATAACTGTGAGAATTTTATGCTGATTGCTGGACATGTTGTCAAATAGCTTTAAGGCAGCAATCTTAATAGTAAGGTCATTCCAAGGTATTTCAGTATATGTATATTTTAAATGCACCAATTCAAGATTTAAATGCCAATGTAAGCTATGGAAAAAGCTATGGTAAGTCAAACTAAATATTTAAAGGATTTACTCATTTACAAACAGGAGCAAGAACGCTTTAATTTTTGTTTAGTTTTCTTTTACTCCCTGTCGCTATTATGTAATTTTGTTTAGCTTTAGCATTGATTAGCAAAGGAATTGTATTTTCCCAGGCCCATCACTAGAGGCATGCGGGCATTTGGACACTTGCCTCCCAGTCCCAATGAGACCGAGGCACCCTGGAGTCCAGGAGCGAGTTGTGGGGCGTGCAACAGTGCCTCCCAAAAACCCTCGTGTCAGTAACAAATGCCATTCATTTCCGATGGCAAGCCCGGCCAGGCTGCACGTCGCTGCGCCACAGTTGAACTGGGTTGAAACTAGGGGCGGCCTACAGCTACAAGTAGCTTGGTCAAAGACTTGCGTCTTAATCTTGAGATGGCCAGCAGAAGCAGCTGCTGCTCCTACTGTTGTTTATTGTATTTGGACTCAGGCTCCATTTGTAGCAGTGACTTTGACAAGTTTGCTGTTATAACATTAGTTTGTGTTAATCTTTTACTTGCTACGGCCACAAGGGAGACACGCTCAACAATTGAAATGGGGCATAGATTTGATGGACTTTCGCATCAAGTTTTCTAATGCAACTTGAAAACTTTTTGATAGCCAAACAAAAGCGGTGGAAACAGAAAGCAAATCACTTTATGCTGCCAACGCTGCCACAGGATGCCTCGTAAACTTTTACGCGCTCCAAAAAACGTGCGGCGGGTGGTGGCGGCGATTGTTGGCAGTGGGAGGACAGTGAGCGGGGCAGTGGTGGCATTGGTTAGAGTTAGTGGTAAGCTGGGGTAGTGGTCCTGATTGTTGCGTTTCCATTTCATGGCGTTGCTGCTCAGTCGCTGCTCAGTTACTGCTGCTGCAGGTTTTGGTTTGTCGCACAAACACTTTGCTCCCAAAATAGCTTTTCATTGTCTGCTGTTTTAGTGGCAACGGGAAGAGGTGGGCCCAGCAGCGAGTGACTGAAGGGAGGGAGGCATACAAATGTCAATAAAATAAATACTGTTGACGCAGCGCGGTTATTTTCCAACACAATCTCCATTACGGCGTTTACATTTCTATGTTTGTGTCTCTGTGTGTGGGTGAGGGTGTGTGTGCGTGTTGAACACGTCTGCCAGTTGGCCTGACTTGCTGTATTTGACTTTAAGCGGCGTTAACGGCGACAAAGATAAAGACATGAAGCCAGACTGAGAGAGTGGGAAAAGCAACGTTTGCCTGCCACTCGTAGATACGTTGCCTCAATTGACGGTCATTGTCATTAAGTCGCACAGAATGAAGATGAGTTTTTCCATTTTATTTGTACTTGTTTTTTTTTGTTTTGTTTTTTTTTCACGCCTCGCTTGTCATTTGCCTTATCAACGTGGACGACAGGATACGATGCTAGTGTCGAAAATGCTAAATAGGTTTTTTTTTTTAGATATAAGACGAGTATTTAAGAAAATGTAGAGAGATTTTCTTCATAACAAACTAAAGTTTAATCTTCCCTTTTTCATAGATTATTTGTCTGAACTTAGAACTTGTGTGCTTTTCTAATTTTTCTAATATTGATGAGCTTCATAGGAATTGTAACGTTCCGCGTTCGTCTGCGCATCTAAGTTAGTTGTATTTCATAGATATCGAAGAGTCCAGCTGCTTTATTTGATTAAGAACTAAGCAAATAGTACTGTGCGAAATTTAAACAGAGTTCGATTGGAACGCATTGGCAAATTGCCACTTTTCCATAAAGCGCTTAACCCAAGGACCAAAACCACGTATTCACCCACGTGCCACAGGCCACACTGTTGCCCACTTTTGTTGGTTTATCTACTACTTTATTACTGTAAATCCTCAGATAATTTATTTGATTTGTACGCGCGCATGCCACAACATGCCAGCAGCCACTCTCTCCCTCTCTCTGCCTCGACCTCCCTCCCCTTTTCCCTCCCATACACAGTTGAACAACAAGAAAAGGAAGCAACAGCTGCGCTCTTGTGTTTGTTAGAGTTTCAACATTCTGTTGGTTTCTCTGCTTATGTGGGTGCTGATTTGTATCTCTAGACTGTAAAGTGTATCGCATTACAATCAGATTAACTTAAAGCCATCATGTGTGTGTCTGCCTCTCTCTCACACACACACTCTATGCCTCCGCCTAAATTGAATTTAAAAGTTGTATTGAAACAAAATTGAAAAATAATTTTCATGCCTAGCTAGGAGTGCCAGGATTTGGATTTATATTTTAAGTAAATTAGGCGCAGGCCAAGTCTGCTTTCGTCTTGAAGAAGAACTTAAAGAACGCGACCAGATCGAATTTTAAATGCCTATAAATATTTATTTACATAAAAAGAGTTGTCGGAGACAGGGTAGTTTTTACCCCATTTGTTTGCGGTTGCGGTTAACCAGCTAGACTCTGGACTTCACCAGCTGGCCCCAGACTCAGACTCAACGCCAACCAGTTGGGCATAAGTGGAAATTTATGGTGTGGTCCTTGAGCAAGATATGCAATTGAGAATTCCAGACAGACGGGACTCGTAGCGCATGTCCATTTATATTCAAAAGGACATTGGAACAGCAATTGATGAAGCGAGCAATAAAAAAAGTGTTGTAAATGCAAAAGGGATACAATTGTCTGTGTCTGACATTGTCTGCGCAGAGAATGGGTGTGTGTGTGTGTGTGTATGTGTTTGGAAATCTCTATCAGTGTGTGTGTTTTTGGCTAATGTGATAAATCAATTTTATTCGAAAATCTCAGTGCATAAATTCGGTTAACTAACGCATTTGTCAAGAACACTCAAGCGACTTAAGTTGGAAATAAATTGACAAGAGCTGAGACAAATTTGGAAGCGCTTAGCTAACTTGTAAATTGCTTGTGCCAAGCTGGCACTTGACGAATGCAACAATGTCAAAATCAAAGGTCATTTGTGAATGTTTGGATTGAAACGGCTTCCAATTGGAACTCATAGCTGTCGGTATTAACAAATAAATTCCGTTGTGTTTAGTCGGAAAACTGTAGTTTTAGCTTTCAACATTTTACAATACTCGACTGTTTAGTTACAATTTCGGTTAGTTGTGTAACAAAGCGCATTGGGAAATCAAATCCAATAATAGCTGCGGCTGCGACTCCTGCTGCCCTACTCCATACCCCCGCCCGGTGTCCGCAATGTGTGTTATTTGATTGTCATTGCCCACGGCTAAAGTCTCCACAATCAAAAACCACAAAATGTCAGGGTACCTTTATTCTTCAGTAGCAGAGTGGTGCAGTAACTCCACCGAACAAAAATAGTGGCTGACATTTGATTTTTCTTTTTTGCAGTTAGCGCTGCTGCGACTAATGCCCCAATAGCTGACAGGCTTTATTTCTGTTTGCGTTGCGATGGTTGTTGACCAATTTGTAGACCATCATCAAGTGTGAAATTTCCAATTTCCGTCAATGGCGACCGATTGGGAGGTTTCAGTACCACTCTGCACATCTACAGTAATAGTCCGAGGGCTGTATTACAATTGTTGGGGTCCATCCCACACCCCACAAGAGAAATGCAAATGCTACGTTTCGTTTGCAATGGTTTTGTGCGTGTTTGTGCAATACAAACTGAGTACTCTGCAAAACGATCTGTTTGCAAAGCAAAAAACCTGAAAAAATAACTGAATTCTGTGTGCCATCATTTTAAATGGAAGCCATAATTTATACACAAATACTTGACGAAACTTTCCCACAGATGGGTTTTAAGTGACGCTGGAATATGTATGTATATATATATATATATATATATATATAAATAATTGTATATGAATACCTACAAAAACTACTCCTCCACTCCCAGCCTGCCACCATTGCAGTAATTACTCTCACCATCAATTGAATTTGAAGCATCTCGCTAGAGCACCTCAGTTCAACGCATTTCAACTTCAAAGCGGCAAAGTTTAATTGAATTTCATTAAGAGCCGACAAATTGATTTGCCTAAAAGTTTAGAGCCTTCTCTCCGTGAGAGATCATTAGCCAAAGGTCAAAGTCATTCTCGAAATAAACTACGCCGCAGCTTAAAGCGATTGCCTTCCACACCTTCCACACCTGCCACACCTGCCACCTCAGTTCCGTCGCGTAAAACGCTGCACCTCAATTAATGGCGCTCAAGCGAAAGTTTAATTGAAGTATTCTGTGAGAAATATTCGCTATCGTATCGACATGGCCTACGCGAACCATAATTACACCTGTCCAAAGTTGCTATCCTAAGTATTTCTATTTCTCAAACACCGCTAATGTTGTTGTTGTTTGAGTTTAGTTTAATTTCACGACTGATAAAACACAAAGATTGAGTTTAGCTCGGAATTAAATGTTTAAGTGCACCTTTAAGAGGTTTGTTTGCATTTCCAGGAATTTGCCCGGCTGTGTATTGTGCTTTCTTGTTAATTCTGTCAATATATATATATATATATACGAGTATATATATACGCATGTACTTATAACACATTATCAGTTGCTGATTATATTGTGTGCGGTTTTTTTTAAGCCGCAAAAAGGGTCATTCAATGGAAATAAAATAAAATAAATAGCGTTCGGGTTCGTTTTTTCCTCTTGCGCAGACATTGAACTAAAATAAAAACCATAAATGGAAAGCCTTCCCCCCGAGTGTAGCAAGGCAATCAAGCAGAAAGGCTACTGCTTTATTTTCAATGTCTATGCGACTGCTATGTGTGTATATATATATATAAGTGTGTGTGTGTTTGTGTGCACTACAGCAAAATGGCTGCCGGTTAAATTGGCAACACTTTATCAAAAAATATAAAAAGCACTAAAAGTCGAAACGCATGGCAAATGGTTAACAAGCAAAAAAGAATAAAAAAAATACATACATACATATGTAAAAAAAATGAAAAGGATACTGGGAGCAGTCAGGACGTAGACGAGCACATGACTGGGGCTTGCATATAGATTGGCAATAAGGCCAACTTGAATCATCATAAAGCAGCATCGAAAAAAGTCTAACACAGACGGACAGGACACATGGAAAATATGCAAATGTCGCAGGACCTCGTATAAATCGTATGATTTTCCATTTATGAAATACCACAAAATTTGACGAGACAGATGCAAAACGAAGTGAAACTCATATTTTTTGTCAAGTTCGAAACCATTTTTAAGCACATTTTATGCACCCAAACAGTAAACAAAGTGTGCGTGCTTATTTATGTGTGTAAGTCAACTAAAGTCCACCTTACAGCTTCATTAAAATATGCTAACTACAACAGAGTAGAACAGCAGCACTGAAAACGGCGAAGGATTCGAACCAGAATCGCATTACCAACTTTAAATGTAGTATTATTTTAGCGGTCAAACCATAGGTTTATATTTTAATGTATTTTGTAGAGCATAGTGATTCCATACATTAAAAGATTTTACATTATATAACTAAGCCCAACAGCCTTCGTATTGAACCGACTAATCTGTTCAATCAACTGTCAATTAACAAGCAATTGAAAACGCGTTCGTCCAGCACAAAAACACTCTCAAACACACAGGCGGACATACATGCAAACTCCCTTTCATAATTTATTCAATTGAAGTGGCGCTTTATGATATAAAAACAAATCGCTGCATATATCAGAATGGTTCATTAAACAAACGCCCATCGGTATCGAAGCGATCCGATCCGCTGGACGTGCTAATGTAATTTTAATCAGGGCCCAGCGCCTCCCCCCCATAAAAAGCATAGTTTCAATAAAAGGAAAATAAACAAGTAAGCATGCGGAATGCGGCAAGCGACATGATGTGGCATATGCCGTGTGTTTAGCTACCTGAACTGCGGCCGATGTTGTCAGTTGACTGAAAGTAATTAGCTTGAAATAACAAATTATTAACGAGCTAGCATTATTGTGTGGTGGCAGCTGAAGCACATACACATCGTACATATTCAAATTAGCTGATGCAATTTGTGACTGGTCGTTATGGGGCACTAAGGCAGCGTAAAGTCTCTCTCTTCTTCTCCCTCCCCCCTCTCTCTCTCTCTCTCTCACTCTTTGGCAACCAATTAAGATGGGATTATGTGAACCAATGTTGTAAAGTGCATGAATTGCAATTAAATTTTATATGCGCCACGCTGCACACCAGAGTACCGACTTCGAATGACAACGACTGTTGCAAGCTAAAAGACGAAATAGAATCACAAAAGATGCCAAATCTCCCGACAATGGCCAAGTAGAATGTAAATTATTCAAAAGGTAGCTAAAAATACGAGTATTACGCGATGGATGTCATTTACATTGTGGTTTCCTCAGACTCTTTCGTAGTCATCGTCGTCGTTGTCGCCCTCGTTGTCTTCCTCATCCATGCCAGACAGCACCAAAACGCCAGCAGAATGGAAATGGAATTGTTTGTCAGATGAAACAAAAAAGAAGCAGTCAAGTTACGGGCTTGAAAAGAGCCCGGCAAATGCATTAAATTCAGTTTTCGTGCAACTGAGACAACAGTTGAGTAAATTATGGCCACGAGCAGTGGCAAACATCCAGCTAGGCAGCCAAAAAAGGACCGGAGGATGGCAGCGGCTGGTTCTGTTGAAATTTTTATGAATATAGCAGCGCACAAAATTTGAATTTTGCAGTCCAAAATAGTTAAGGGGCACAACTTTAAGTGCCACAAACTGCAGCCCAGCAATGTTAACTAACACTTAAGAGGCAACTTACTTCCAGCTCCATAACGGGCACTGCTATCTATAATATCTATAAGAAGTTTGCTACTCTCTGCGGTTGCACTGGGCGTATGCGTAATGCAACTTATAGCTAAGTAGAAGCAGTAGCAGTAGCAGTCAGCAGCCTGCAACGTCAGCTGAAAAATGTTGCATACATTTAACATAAATAATGGCCAGCATATTTTAGCGACAAGCCATGTCGCTCTGCATCTTGAGAAGAAAATGTAAGCCAGACAGGCAGCCACCCAGCCAGTTAGCCATCCAGGCAGGCAGGCATGCAGGTTGCCAAACAGACCTGGTAACCAGACACTCACTCGAAACTGGGAAGCTGGAAGCCTGCAAAGCCGTGCTCAATTTTTAATGAATGGCAAGACGGTGGGGAGCATTGCTCTGGCAATGGCATGCAATAAAAACAACATTTAATGCTTAAATTCCGCAGCAGTGCCGCCAAAAATTAAGCCATCAAACTGATAAAAACAAAATAAATTTAATGGCCGCATTAATTGTCAAAATGCCTCTACAAATATTGTAATTAATTACCCTTATACAATTTTAATTGATCAACAAAAGAACATAAAAATAAATACGTCTATAAAAAAAAATAACAAAACCGTAAACCAATTTATTTGGTTGCCCAAAATCTACTGAGCTTGTTGCACGTTGCTAACACTCGGCTCCTATTGGAAATTTCGGCAATTGTTGACTCGGATTTCGTTCAGTTTGCGAGAGTTTCATGTATAAGAGTTTAAAAGGCTGTTTGAACTTTGCGCCTGCGCATGCGATTTGTAACAGAGAATGGCAATGCATCCCAAATCAAGGCAAATAAAATAAGTAAGCCAAATATAATGCAGCAAATAACGCAGAAAGGCAGAACCCAACTTGTATTTCACTACATTCGAATGAAATAAAAGTACATTGATAATGTCATTTAAGCTACAATAATATACTCATAAGTCAATCCATTAGCTTAACCAGCAATAATTTTTAATGCGCCCATTATGATATGGGGCTGAGCATATTAGACTTATTTTTGCTGTAACTCTGTTCTGTACCCCTATCTGGTCCTCAATGTTATTGTGCATGTTCTAGTTCCTTCATCGAAAATACAAGTTTTTGTTTGCATCACAAGTTCGAGAAATAAACAAGCAGAGCACTTCCTTTGTGCCACATCTCCAAGGAGAGGCAGCAGGAAGTACGCGCTTATAGTAAAATTTGTTTTGTTTTACATCATCAGAATCTTGTTTGCTTTGTGGCCAGATGGAAAAAGGCAAAAATAAATACTTTGAGCACCTCGACAAGGCTGAGATGTAACTTTAATGGATATTTCTTGTGTACTCGCTATGATATTCTATCATATCACATCGCCAGCAAAACACATCATAAAGCGAAGAGTCCTTTATGTGTTATGGGTATCTCCAACATATGCTCATCATCTTTGGATCTCCCCTTCTGTCAGTTTGTCTGTCTGTCTGTTTATCTGTTTGTGTTTTCCCTTTTTTATATTTATTGCATCATTCGTTGCTGTAAATTCGCATATTAAGTGGATTGATGTATTAATATTTAAACGGCGATTTGTGGCTTCCATAAGAAGCCCTCAGCTTTCAGCTCTGAGGGGACTAGCAAGTAAAACGACTCAAGGACCGCAGGGCAACTGTAACACTGTAACTGCACTTAACTTTTGACCCTTTGCTGGATATTTATGGGAGCTGGACTCCTGATAATGTTTAATCTGCATATAGGAAAATCGATTTCAGATACATTTCAACCCATATGCTTGCCGTTGGCTCACTCGCCCAAACAATAATTACCTCTATAAAGGTTACCATCTTCTTCCAGACGTTTCCCACCCCACTCTTCACTCCTCTCATCGGGTCACAACATTAAAACGCGGCTCGCATTGTGGGCCCCATGTTAACTTTTTGTGGGCGTGCTTGGGCTCATAAATAAAACATAAAGACGCCGGCGCGTAGAATTCCATTTTTATGATGTCGGCAAGCAGTTGCAGGCTCCGCAACTTTCCTCCCGGTCGGACGGGGGGCAGCATATTTTGAAAAATGTTTATAAAATGTTTATAAAATAACACGGAAAACGTACAAGTCATAAATAATGCGTTCGAGCACTGAGAGATGAATAGAGTCAGCGAAGGGAAGCGAAGGGAAGCCAAGTCGAGTGTCGCAGTAATATAAAATTACCACGCGTTTGACATGCAAATATCGAAAAATAAGTTGAGACTGATCCCAACTGGCAATTATAAGAAGCTGCCACTATGAGGCGAGTGTGCTATTTCGAACAAATAGGCAAAGTTGATTTCAGCTGGGACACGTCCTTATAAGTTATGAGGAGTAATGATTTAAATCTTCCACAAATATCTTTCTAGGGGTCATTCACATTGAGTTTGTGAAGGAAATAAATTGCAACTGACATTTGAACAACTATTGACAATTAATTACGCATCTGACACACAAACAACTACTCCTTCCCCTTTTGCCTCTCTCTCTCTCTCTCTCTCTATCTCTCTCTCCGTCTCTCTTGCTGAAGCAACTGAAAATTGCCGAAGCCACAAGCAAACCTCACACCGGGAGCAGCCCACAAGGAGGCGACCAAAAAGGTCGTCATCATCATGCTAGCTCATTGTCGCTGGGCTGCAGTTGATTATGCAAACTCACACACACCCCAACAGCAACACCAACACCAGCACACACACACCTGCCTGTGTGTTGTGCACTCGACTCCTATTCCAATTGACAAACTACTGCAAACACTATCGATTAACATTTAATTGCACCTGAGGCAGCCGACATTTCTCTCTCTCCTTTAGAATCCCTAATCGAAATTATTGTTTGAGCCTCTTCAGGCTAAGCTAGGACCACCAACTCGACCTACATCATTTGCAAATTCGCAATATTTACTTGGTTCTTCAATACTGCTTTTGGCAAGAGCACACAACACCTACTCTGCTTAATATTGTGCTGATGCATTTATTGGAATACACAGAACACAGAACACAGACGCAGGGCCCTCATAACTAGAAGATGATTACATATTATATATTGTATTATATGGATTTGAATTTACTCTTGCCACTTTGTCACGCCTCCTTTGAGAACCACTCACAGAATTGAGGAAAACACTCAACGGTTGAGCAGCCAAAGGGCACATCAACTCGAATATTTTCCGCTTTTGGAGTTTTGTTTTTAAGCCTTTGAGGATATTCAGTTTATAACAAACACGAAACCTTTTCCGGTTTCAGCTCGGCAATAAAAACCAAACAATTTAGCGAAAAGTTCGAAGGCGTTTCGCCTTTGCGGTCGCTCAAAGCGTTTCCGAAGCATTTCGGTGTCAACAACAACAACAACAACTGGAGTCAAAACACTTCCGATTCTCACACGTTTTCATTTCCCTTTGCCGAGGTATGAACAAAAAATTCCGCAAATGTTGCGCCAAAAATAACATTTGAATCCCAAAAAAGGTTTTTGTGCCATGTCAGACAAACGAGGATGAGGATGAGGCTGATGCCAGGCACGAGGATGCAGATGTAGCTGGAGACGACTCTATTTGGAGTTGTTTTGGGCATTTCTATGATGGCGTTTCGTGGATACTGGCAAGGGATGTGGAAAGAGGGAAAATGCCCTGCAAAAAAAGGGAAATAAATCTTCATTTGAAGTGACTAAACGACAATTTCTTTATTGTTTCGTTCGTTTCATGGGCAAATAAAGCGCGCGTCACATTGATTTTTCTAAATGACGCTGTTTACCCAACGCCAGTCACCGAATCAGAATCAGAATCCGTATCACAATCCGAATCAGCGCTCCTCTTGTCCACAATGCTCGAATGGGAACCCCGTTTGGATATCGCGTTACACAACATTAATTTTTGATTTTGCTGTTTGCTGTTTGCTTTTAATTTACTCAAAAGCAAATTTATTTAGATTTTCCTCATATGATACAGACAGCCCAAGCAAATGCCTCCCTCATCTCTTTGGCCGCCATCACTTGCATCCAGTGCACTCCTGGAAATCGATACTTCGATATTTCTGATACACACTGCACTCGAAGAGTGATTGGTTCTGTTTAAAGCAGAGTTGGCGATGTGGAAATGGAAAACGTGGAAAGTTTTTAGCACTGCTCTCACTTCTTGTCTGTCGCCATTCAGCACTAAATTGTTTCGCAGTCACTTTTTCTACGTGAATGTTGGAAAATATTTAGAATATGAAAGTTTTTTCATCAGTGATGATTTATAAATGCAGATTTTAATTAATATGTTTGATAATGCAGATTTACAGTTATAATCTTTAAATATTGTAATGGACTTACTTTAAGCAGGGTTTTTTTAATTTATATACTTCAGACAAGACAGTTGCAAATATACATAAATGAAGGCAAAAATATATCTTGACAGTTTGAAGGCGTAAATGAGTCCAAATCAAAAAGGATTTAACCTGACTTGCCTTGACCCACATTACCAACAGATGCCACTCGCAAATTTGTTTGCCAAAATATATTTCAAAATAGTTAAATTCCTATTTTTCATCATCAACCGCCTCATCCAGAGCAGGGCTTAAGCGCTCACATGAGCACAGACAGACTTGGAATGTGCCAGCTGTTAATATTTTGACAATGACGCACAAGTCCTGGACAAAGGACATACTCTCATAGACACACAGACAGACAAACAGCCTGTCTAATGCCAACCAGTTGGACGGACAGTTGGCAAGATGAATGTCGACAGTTGGATGAAAATCCGAATTTCATATTCAGGCCGGGCACTCGAGTCTCAACACAATGTTTAACCCTCTTGTAGTCATAGTGGTTGTTGTTGTTGTTATTATTTATGTTGTTGTTTTTCTGGCACCTTCATTAGTTATTCAAAAATTGTTGAGATCAAGGTTGGAGCACAAGTGGAACTATGGCAGAAGTGCTCGGGTTGTCTTAAGCCCAGTGGCAAACCCACATGTGAATTATTTCGAGGGGAGGTGGAAAGTTGATGACTGATGAGAAGAATGATCCACACGTGTGTTTAAATAGCGAGTGACCTTTAAGTGGACTTATAGACTTCTTATTGTATAACTCAAGCAAAGTGCAATTCGGTGATATGTAAATTATAATTATTTAATTTGCTGTATTAAAATTTAGGGACTTAGCGCTATTTGTAACAATGTTATTTAAATGTTGAAGCTGTTGAGCAATCGTCTAACGACCGAGGACTAATCCTGCTTATCTTACATTGTTAGGTAATCAGCAATCGATGGGATTTCAAGGGATGCTTTCTTATATTATCTGACCCTTTAGCTGACGTTGACTTCACCTGCAATTCAATTAACTTGACAAGGGTATTCCCCCAAAAGAAATAATGCCGTAATGAGCGAATAATTGTAAAACAAAGTTAATAACAGCATTTTAGACGCATCAACTTCAATTGAAATGTCATCGACAACAATTGCTGTTGGTTGCTTGTCGTTGTTTTTGTCATTTTGGCTGAGAGTGTTAATGAGTTGTTAAGTTGTTCCAAAGAGAACAAAGTGGGCGACAGTAACAGACAATGCCGAGTCTGCTGACTACCCAACAGCAATGAATGTCAATTGCAGAGCAGACGACAAATCTTCTCCTTTGGATTTCCATTCCCCTTTGAACTCAGATAATGAGCCCAAATATGGGGTCATATAAAGCACGGAGAGGAGACAGCCCAAACAGAAGGGGTTCAACTTCATTTCCATACAAAAGACCAGTCCACTGGGCCTGTCTCCTATTTGGTGGTGAGTATGCAAACAATTGCAGGATTATGACCACGATTCAAACAGCAGATAGGAATGTCTGTTCCAAGCTGTGGCCTCTCGGCGGCCACCCACTGGTCGAGTGGCATCATAAATCGGCGGTGGCTAATGCCAAAGTGCGCACTTCTGTTCCCGGACTGTCGTCTGGCCACAAATGGCTTCTGTTTCTGACAGTCATTGACCACTCTTCAATATTGATGATGTGCTCATTACACACTACTCGTAGTCATATTCAGTTGCAAAATGTTGATCAATGTAACTGAAAAGCATGTTAATTATTTCATCAAGTGAAGCGACCAGTAAACTATACACAGAGCAGATTTTCATTTAAGTCGAAATTTGTAGGACTTTGATTGATTTTCACAAGTCTGAAAAGAACTTTAGTCAACGGTCGAATTGAATGAAATTTACATATTTTTGTAGGAGACAAACGATGGTATTCAATTTCACTGGGATCAACTGAAATACGAGTACATTGAACACTTTTAAAGGCAATCGAGCCACAATGTGAATATCTGCGGATTTGGGGACATTAAGACGCACACGCAAGCCGTGGAACTTTGAGAACTTAAACAGCTTAGTTGTCTGGTGTTGCATTACCCATTGCTTATCGTTTTACAGTTATTTCAATTCAATGATTTCAAGAGAATGCTCCAATTGAGAATTAAATTCCCTCAGCAAACAAAACAAATTCGAACAGTTCGACATAGAATGAGCAAGTTCGAGTTCAAGTCATGTCCCCAGCGATTAGAGGCAAATGTCAAGATGTCAGGCAAATTGATTTATTGCCTTTCAAAAGCCACAGGTGTCCATCTACAGCTCAACTTCGTGTCCTTGTCCACTTCCAGGACTTGTCCCCTGTTGACAAACGGTTGTGGTCGCCATCTGCGAACTGTTCGCGCATTTCAAATTTCCACTTTTGTTGTCCCCCAACTGCCGCAATGTTCGTTTGCTTAGTTCGAACTTCGCGTGTCCTTTGCGGTTTCGGCTCTGTTTCTGTTGACAGCTCGCCCACCTGTTAGTGGCCCCCACACCCTCTGCTCCTCTTCTGTTCCACCTCAGCATATTTGGGGGCATGAAAAATGATAGCGTCGATAGCGATAAATCTTGGTCGCATTTAAAATCGAATTTTTCGCTTAGTGTTTAGCATAATCATTGGCCGAGGAGGGGGAGGAGGGATTGGGAGGCGACTTTCCACACTGTTCTTTTGTTGACGCTAATTCGAATTTAATGCTTGTTGCGCGGCATGACAAATATTGGAGGTGTCTGCGGCAAGCGACATATCTTGAGGGTCTTGTGGTTGCCTGTCCCGCTGACAGTTTAATTGAATCTAAATCCTGCTGTGCTTCAGACCCGATTACAGACAAGAGAAAACATGTTTTTAATTCAATTGTTTGGCTGAATGAGAAGGTAAACAGTGAGATTTATGGCCACATCAACTGTAGAGCTTTAATCCTCAAAATATTTAGATAGCCCTCCTCACCACGTCGTGAACATAAAATTGCTTAATAAACGTTTAAGCGTTTAAAAACGCAAGCTGCACTGTTCTCAGACATAAAAATGTACAACAAACTATTGTGTTACACATAAATTAAGCCCATTGAATTTCGAGTTTATAGTTGTTTTTATTATTTTTGTGTTGTTCCATACCCTTTTGGTCACCATTTTCAGTTTGCTTACATTTGTTGTTTTGACCACAAACCTCTTTGTGGATTTGTGGGCAAACGTGTCTGCTTGCAGTGATTTATTATCTGACCTAAAACAAAAATGATGAATTAAAAATATATTTTAGAATTTATCTGACAACAGAGATCCGATAACAGTACCAACAACAAATACCACTGACTACATGTGACAATTGAATGCCACTGACAAGCGCTTATAATTTATTTAATATATTTTTAAAGAAACAAAGTTAAACAGTATTGTATTGCATTTATTTAATTTTATTAAAATATATATCATAAAATTTCTATAAATTTATTGACATTAAAAGCGCATTTATCTTGCGCCTGTCTGAAATATGTCAAAAGTTTCTGCCTGCTCAAATATATTTGCAACGAAATAAATCTAAATTTGGCCAAAAGGTTCGACGCATATGTGAAATCAGCGTGTAAAAGATTTATCGCTGGCCAAGTCGCATGGAGCAGCTGAACAAAGTGAAGTGAAACAAACTGCGCTGTCATGTCGAGATTGGCATAACTCTGGCTAACAAAATAAGTAAATAGAAAACAATTTGCAAGAGCTCTATCAATCATTGTGATACTAATAACGGATATTAAATAATTGCTGAGGTTGCTTTGTTGAGCAAGTTTTACTTATGCTCTAATTGCGATATAATTATATTTGGCGATATTAGCTAGCTGCAACGTTGCACAATTTAACATATTCCCATGATTTATGGTGCACACAAAATAATAAGGCATCATATGATGTCTAAGCTATCGATTTTCTGACATCAACTCTGGGGAAATTGCCACAGAGCAAAGGGGAGCAGCAGCAGCGGTAGCAGCAACAGCAGGAGCTGCCGCCTCAGCAACAATAGATAGCTGCACAAAGTGACAGGACATCCCAAACAGTTTATGACACAATTCGCTGCCAGTTGCAAGAGGCACTTAAAGCAGCCATAACGGTTAAGGTGCCGCCTGCCGCTTGTTCTATTTATGAGGGCGGGCCGCAACGTTAAAGCCGACCAAGAGAAAAACTTTCAAGTCATAAATATGAAGCCGAGAACTTGGCCAGATAGTTTCGCAGCCAACGATTATTAAAAATTTATTGATTGCCCGATAATGGTCGCGTAAGGGAGGCGGAGCGTGGCTGCTGACATGAAAGAGGCATCCAAGAGGCATTAGCCTGTCCAAAATGCTTTTAATCTGATTGCAACAGCGGTCACAAAGTTTACAAGCAGCCGAATTTCCAGTTAATTGATTGAGTTGTGAGTTCCTGACTAGAAGATGCTCACTAATTATCGTATTAGTTTTGACGATAACTAGCCAGTCTTTTTCTAACTTGAACATTACTTTACCATATACATATGATCTTCAATTTCCACAGCTTGATAATGCCATATTGTAAAAAATTTGAGTGGACAACGAGCAGAACAGAACCTTTCTTCAAAGAAAAATATTTATGCACTTGAATGGCAATAGATAGACAGCTTATAAGAGACCTAAGGCGGGATAGAATGCGATAACGTAAAAGTTTTTAGATTATAAATCAAAACTTTCAATTTTCTTCGGGTTTGTTTTCTAAGTTGACGGCAAAGTTCTGTCCAGACAGTGAGCGAATTTTATTTTCATGAGCAATGACTACGAAAGTTACTAATGACGTCAACTGAGAATAAAAGATTGATTGAGTGACAATTTGCTGGTGCCATTGATATGCCATTAAAAGTCGAACAAATATAATTAATGTTATTGGCAATATATGATTTGCACAACTTTTAACTGATTTCAACGCGATCAAAGCGATACCTGAAAACCGAAACAATGCTTTGAATATCATTTAATACGTATAAAGTAAATATTCCATTTACTTTTAAACTGTTGTAGATCTTTAAGGAGTATAAAAACAAAATTAATGGAAATTGACTTAAATATTTTGTTAATTTTTATAGCTGTTCCCATCTACCGAAAAACTACTAGTTGCTCTCTAAAGAACATTTCTAAAGCGCCAACAGTGGAGCATCACAAAAGGGATCATTTTGAGCAATTGCAAATGTCGTGTTTGGTGTTTTGGTTCCCTATGCTGCATGCTCCATGGTATTGCGGCTTATTTAAAAGCTGTACAGCAAACTAAGCCGCAAACGCACAGATGAAGAAGACAGTGATAACGTAATGCTGCTGCTGGTGCTACTGCCTCTTCTGCTGTGGCTGTGGCAGCGTTTTGCTGCCGAGAATGTAATCAAGAAAACATTTAAATGAATGGCAAATTCAAAATTGCATGCATATTTCATATGTGCAGCCACAAAATGCTCATGTAATTGCGCACTAGTTGCCAGAGAGGGCTTGGATGCTTGCATAAATTTATGGTTGCCACACCAAAACTTTGGCAACACAACACCCACATACCCCAGCCAGCTACCAGCCTCAAGACGTGGCATAAAGTTGCTGGGGCATTAGCATGCTAGGCGACATGGTCGAAATTTGCACATTGATTACTTGCCGGAAGTCATAATTAAACAACATCAAAGGACACACAGCACGCCAAGCCGGCAGCAGCAAGGACAGCAAGAAAAAAAGTTTGCCATAGGTAAAATTATCACATAATTTGTTTACCAAACACGTTTGCCACGGCCAAAAAGCTTGACCACTTTTCACCCACTAATTGAAAATTCCAAGTGCGAGTTGATAATGTGAAGACGCAACTAATTTGGTTAGTAACGACAGCTGGGCCAGCAAGTTGTGTATCTGTGTGAGTGTGTGGATGTATGTGTGTGTATATGTGTGTTTGTTAGGCAGGCATGCATGAGTGGGAAAGCCAAGTGTAAAGTGTTGAAGGCTCAAGGACTAAGGCGCAAGGCCAGACCATTAGCACAGTTAGGTCGTTAAAAAGTAAAAATCAATTTATGAGCAAATGTTAAGTGAAAAAGTTTTGCCATTAAATACATAGACCACAGAAGGGGGTGAACCGACTGGTGTAGTAGTTGCTGCCTGAAAGCGAAAGGGGATAAAGACTGGGAAAGGGAAGGGCAAAGTGTAAGACAGTATCAAAGCCACGTCTTTCCCATTTATACCTTAGTCGAACAACTTCAGTCGTCTGGCAATTTGAGGTGTTGAAAAGATAAATCAATTTGCTTGCGGTGCACAGTTGCCAGCAACAAAAAGGTTTAATTAACGAACAAATGTCAACTTGAGCGAGCAACACTTAAGCAGCAACTTTTGTACGCAATTAAGCCTTGAATGAATGACGGCTTGAATGGCCCACCTAAGTGGGTAACTGCACAACCGAACGAACGAATAAATGAATGAATGAATGAATGAATGAATGAATGAATGAATGTGTTCTGAAGGTGTTTCAGATCCGTGGACATATTAAGTCCTCAGCTTTGGCTTGTGCATGTTCAATTTGGCAATAGTTTCTGTGCTTCGAGCCAAAAATCTTAAATCTGTGCTCGACCACACAATTGTTGCTCTTGTTAGCTGTCTGTTGTTGATTTTCTTCTTGTTGTGTTGTGTAGTTGCTTTAATTGCTGATGTTGCACCTTATGGTAAGAGCTCGTTTTTAATTGTGCAAATGGTCTTTGAAATCTGCTGTCGAATGCAAATGGTAATAGCTATCAAGCTATACTAAGACTTTAAAAGTGATAAACTGAAACTATTTGAAATATATATCAGCATGTACATATTCTCTTGTGTCGAAAACACTTCTTTCACTTTTTTAAAGTCTGCACATAAAAAAAATCCATTGTGTAAGAAATCGGTTTAAGGATGTGCAACAAAAACCGCTCATTTTTTTTGTCAGCCTTCTTTGGTCAACTTTTGTTCGATTTAAGGATTTTTAGTCACTTTTTTAGCAGAATGAAAACAAGGCAAAAAGAGCAAATACTTTTCAGTTACCACTTAATGACACAAAAGGAAAAAGATTCAATGAAATCGAGACCAGCTGCAAAGTGAATAAATTCTCACTTGCTCTGCTTGAATTGTAAGTGCAAATATTAACATTCAAAACAAGCGCAACACTTGTGGATTATACACAGACTTTGTATAGAGTTGAATGACGTGTTTGTCAGTAAGAGAGGCAGAGAGAAAGCCAGTGAGAGAGAGAGAGAGAGATAGAGAGAGAAAGATAAAGAGGGAGACGGTGACACTTGGATTCTACAAGGGCTACAACAATACCCAAATGACAATGTCAGTGACAGACTGGGTGCTGATATTGACAGGCGCCCCTGCTGGAAGGCATTTTCCTTGTGCGACACTTAGGAATCAAAAGTGTTCGAATTCGAGAGCGATGGCAAACAATGAATGTCGCCAGGGCCACCGCAGGATATCAAATAATATTTAAACTAAATTTTCGCTTTCTAGTAACTCAACACACATACACACTCACACTCACTAGCCTCACACGTATTTCAGTTAAGTTTTAAACCTGTCAAATGCTCGGATGGCATTTGCGTTGCATTTTCAGACCGGTATAGAATGTGTTGACAAAGAGGCTGGCAGCTCAACTGCTTCAATGGGAGGATTAATCAAATAACAAGTAGATAAACAGCTTGAAGCTTTGCCAACATACAGGTCAATGCAAATAGCAAATGCATGTGAGCTGTTTACAGATTACACATGCCAAATGTGTACTACTCGAAAACAGAATTGGATATAATGGAGCATATGTTAATCAGCTTTCAAATTGTAATCTAGTCCAGTCCTTCAACACCTTGCTTCCAAATGTAGTCCAGCTTCACTGAAGCAAACTTTTCGCATACTTTTCGAGCCATCCTTAGCTCATTAGGCCTCTAAAATGACTTCAAGTTAGTGGGGAGGCAGATTATGGTTTTTGGCTTAGTTGCAAACATGTGTGCTTTTAATGAGCCATTTGGCCAAATGTTTTTGGCCCCTGACATTATTAATAATTAATGCGTGTTGAAAGTTATAATGTGGCAAACCCTTTAAATTTAGTACGGCCTAAGCCCTTATCCATTTAATATTAAGAAGCGATTATGCTTATAAATGTTAAATAATCTCAAATTGCATACAATTTACGTGAAAAGTGATGCAAATCAGCAGCCATAGTTTGGTGTTGCCAAAACTGATCAGATTAAATTACCAGTCGCCAATTATCTGCGATTATGTAATTATCACATGTGTGAACTCAACTGGATTGAATAGTTTCAGTGTTAAATTTTAGACCTATATATTAAAGGGCCGTATCCGGAAAATGGTTAGAGCTAATTAGCCAAATCGATTTGACTAACAGCCTTTAAATGCGTCATGAATATAAATTAAATAAAATAATGAGCATTTGGATATATAATGCAAATTTGAGATTCATTTTGCTCATAAGTACGGATACTCATCACATCAGGCAACTGACGTGGTAAAAGTGCTGGAAAAGCATCATTTCTGAGACATTAAGAATATTAATTTAATAGAATTATTCATTTTAATTCAATGGCCATAATTAAGCAAAACGATTTTCACTTTTTTTGAGCAGGCATATTTAAATAAATGTTAGAGCGAAATGTTGCGAATGTATGAATTGAATGAATTATTTATTTAGCTTTCGCAGGTGTCAGTGGACGGTTTGCATTTCAATTAACAGCGAACGACAGAAATGCACAGCAGCATAAATTTCAAATGGAAAATGTATTTATGTCAACTATAAGCCGATTAATGACGTCCTGAAACAGAGACCATTACCAAGCCACGGCAAAGGCGAAAGCGGCGTATTGAAATCAATTAAAATCGCAATACTATTGCAAAGTGGGTAGTAAAATTTAATGTATTCATGCGGTTGGGGTAATCAATTTTAAATTTATATTTTCATATAACAAATTTTACGCACATTTAATTTAAAATTATATCATAACTTCAAATATGCGATATATATAATCTGTGCGGGGGCCATTAAAACGTGAAATCAATTTGGCAGTAAAATGCAACTGGAAATTGCTTAGCATTGCTTGAGAGTCGTAAAATCAGAACGAAAATATCAGAAAATATATTTAATTAAGGCGTGTCCAGACGGAATATTTTGGGTGGCAGGAAGAAGAGAGAGGCATTGATTCGGTTTCATTTTATCAACCTGGCGAATACGGCAGTAATCCTCAACTTGGTAAACAAAAATCCACCAAATGGTGTACTAAGTAATTAAAATTCAATGCACGCAAACACATATTTAATTAAAACTATATATGTACGTACTTGCTTATACATACGTATTTTTAAATAGTTTATATTTATATGCGACACATGCGGCAAAAGTGCATCAAGTGCTGGCAATGGCTTACAAGTGTTGTAGTTGTTGTTTACATCGTTGTTCAGATTTTAATTGACTTTGCAAACAAACAAAAACAATGTAAGTGAAAAAAATGCTATTGGAAAATATATTTCATAAATTGCTTTGCAAATATGGTGCATTTTTCAAATATTATGATTGAAATGACAGACCATTTTACTTTTGTAAATATTTTATTTCTCATTTCACCTTTAAATAAATATTGCAAAATGTTAAAATCTTGAAATTCGAATGAGCTGTTGTGATATTAAATTTGTGTTTCAGAATCCGTTATGTACATAAGTTCAATATGATCTACAAAAGAATGCCTTAAGCATATTTAAAATAACATGGGTGTTGCACGTTAGTGAAGTTAAAAAAAAGTAAATTAAATATTAAGCATTAACATACAAGCCATTTGCTTTTAACCCGCCCCCGCACCAGACTGACCTTTTTGGCAAACTGAGCAGCAATAAAAGTTTAAATAGAAGTGCCAACAAACCACAACAGCACTCATCATGGTCCAGCGCCGCCAGCACACGTTGGGTGCCAGAATGGGGGCCGTGTGAACACACATAGCTATGGGAATGTGAATGTGCGGGGGAAAACGATGGGTGGCTGTGCGGTATGTGTGACGTGTGGATATTTGAGCAGCATTTCCGGCCAACCTCAATTGTGGCCCATAAGCGAACAAGCTAACAAGCATTAGAGAAACAAGATACACAACTTGATGCAGAAAAACGGTGGGCTTATGTTTCCTCTACCTGTCAATAGCAAAGTAAACGTTGAAAGAGTAAACTGTAATTCCCGCTTAGCGAGGTAAATTAATATATATGCTCCTCTATCTGGTTAGTTGAGCAAAGTTATGTTACGGATTCTGCTGTGTCATGTAATTCATCATAGGAAGTCCATTTTGATACCATACTCCTTCAGAAAGATAATGAACTAAGCCAATTTACTATACGACCTTCTCTCTCAGTTTTGAGCAGATAAAACTCATGGGATATATTTTTATTACGCCACCAAAAAAAAAAGAAGAGGGAATTCCATTGCACACAATCCATCACTTAGTAATATTAATGCAGTCATTTATCAATAGCTCACTTAAGAACCAGCCAACTGAGAACCGTTTATTTACACAACCTGAAACCCGTTCTTCAGTTTAGCCACCACTCCCATTTTCAAGTTTTCGTTATGTTTTTGCTCAAACGCGGCGCTTAAGAGTCGAAGTAATAATACTCAAATAAAACATTTACAGGCACAGACAGCGAAAAACTGCAAATGACATTGTGATGCGGTGGTGGTGGTGCTGCGGTGGCTCTCTGTGTGCTGCTGTGTCCACAAAAGCAGCGTTCAGAGTTGAGTGAGTCAAGTGGAAAGTCAAGTGGCGGGAAGAGGCACAGGGGTCTGGCATTCGCAGCCAAGTGCACTTCATTTCGTTTCCCCCTCATAAATTCAAACCGAAAAATTCCCTCAGTTGCGCGGCCGGGCAAAGCATGAAGTGCACTTGCAAACAAGCTGCCTACAGTGCCATCAAACACACGCACACACACACACACACACACAAACATAGACTGGATCAGCTTGTAGCGAATACCGTTGACACTGTCTATGGGGTCTTGGGGTTTTTCGTGCAGGTGTCTGGTAGGAAATTTAGTTGCTTCAACAAAACCGCAAATGCGACAAAAGCAGAATGCAATTCGCACTTGAAACTGAAAAAGCAGCAACAACAAACAACAACAACGCAAAAGCGCATTGTGGTTAAAACAAAAACTTTGCAGCGACGCAGCTGCCTTTTTTGTGCTACATCGTTTTTGTTTTTTAACAAGGTTTTCCCAATTTGCTGCAGAAAATGAAAATTTAAATTTTTAAGCAACGCAAACCGTCGACGAAGGAATGCTGCCAAAAGTTGCTCAACAGTTTTTTTCTTCCTTTTTTTTTTTGCACTACAGCTGGAAAAATTCACACATTTCCCACAGCGCATTTGCAGCACTTTTCCAAATGCTCCATTTGGCTACCGTATTCTTTTTTTCTCCCCATCGCTTCTTTCATCAACCAACTCGACTCGCTGCCATTTTGCAGTTTTGTCAAGCAGCCATAGTCTGCATAGTTTTTTACTGAGGTTTTCCACACTGTCTGCTGATGAAAGAGTAAGGTGCTAGATACAATGGATTTTTCTTTCAGTTTTCGCACTCGCTTTAATTTCACATTACGAAAGACAGGAATGCGGTAACGTTTTGTTATGACTGGCCAAAGTGGCCGGGCTATCATCGTGGCGCACCACCAAAGAATGCACACCAGACACACAATTTCCTGTTCCATGCTTAAGGGGTTACATGCAACAAATGCCTGGAGTCCATAACGGCTGCCAGGCACGTTGGTCATGGGGCGACCGTTGTTGTTGGCCTGGCATCAATCACTGCATTTTCCATTTTGGCTCTCCTTCTCTCTCTACCTGCTGCGAGTGTTCTCGACCCACTGCTGTATCCCAAGCTGTAGCTAATCTGTGGTGGCTGCCCCACAACCCCCTATATTGTACTTCTTGGCTTTGGTAAGCTGTTCTTTGCCTTTGCATGGCACTCTCCACTTTCACTACCCTCTTCCTCCCCAAACTGCTGCTGTTCGCATTCTGCCTTTCTACCACACACTTGCCTCAATTAAAAAATTGCTATAGTCTGGTAGACTAAGGGAAAGGGAGGGGGAGGTAGTGCTGTTTCCTTTGGCAATTAATTTGTTCTTGTTCAAAGGCATTTTTAATTGCATTTCCACACGAAATGCAGCAATTTTGTTTGTGTGTTTATTTTCACACCTATATAAAATATGCAAAGTGTTCCTTTCTTCATTTTACTCGCACAGGTCAGCCTGACAAAGACAAAACCTGAAAAATCAATGCGCGACTATGTTTATGACTTTTGAGATAATTTTAATGGAAACTCATTTACAATCCACAATTTCGTTAAAATACAGCTGAGGAAAGTTGTAGAGCTCTGCTCCGGCTACTTTTGCTTTCGGCATCAGCTGAAGAGCAACTGAACCCGGAGATATGCCCGAATTTCTACTTCACTTTCGCTGTTTACTTTCGCACTCGAATTTTACGAACTGTCTCAATTTTTTTACGAACAGAAATTGAGTTGTCCTCTGAAGACGAGCTAGCAAAGAGAAAAGGTTCGCGCAGTCGCAAAAAACAATTTCGAAAAGAGTTTCTGGCCAACAGCAGGCCTTCTTTCGAGTGTTTTAAATCAAATCGTATAAGAGTTGCTAGAGAAATGTTGTTTGATTAAGTTTTTAATTGTGGAAAGATATCGAAGCAAGAACCTTCAGTAAGACTTCAACATGTCAGAATAACATGGAAGAATTTATAAAAATTAATAATAAAATATGAAAAAAAATAAACAAATTTGCATTTACGAGTATTCGTGGCATATTTGGATACATAACTCTCGAGTGTTTAGGTGACACACACACACACATGCGCATGCACAAATACCAACAAATTACCCATTTGTTTTCCAATCAATATTTTAGCATTGAAAATCTTTCTTTAATTGCATAAATTGCCAAAGGGAAACAAAAATATGTATGTAAGTTAAAGTCTTGGAGCAAAATCAGCAAGCAAAACAAATGAGAAAAATAAAGAGAAAATGTGAAAGGGGTTATAGTAAAAATGCAAATTCACCAGAGCAAATGGCAGCAAACAGAGATTCATTGGATTTTAATTAACAGAAATTGCAAAGGCACCGAAACAACAAGGAATAACAACTTTGTATAGCTGGGTCAAACCAAATACACATACTGCACATTATGTTGGCTCTGTTTGCTCTTGCCTGGCCTTTGACTTTTGACTGCCCCGAATACTTTATTGAATGTTGCTTTGATTTTGCTGCTGCATTTTGTTTTCTACCATTTTTAGCTTTTTGCTTTGGCAGTAATAGTAATTTCTTTATGCTGGCAGCGCATACAGCTTGATTTGTGGCGCTTTGTCTTGGAGCACATCCCTCTAGTCCCCAACCCCAACCCGGCTCGAGCCAAGGAGATGTTCGTGAAGGTTGTTGCCACATGTAGCAACCGCTCACGTAAGTCGTGCGAAACATATACTACCACATCCAAACTGTTGTGCTGGGTGCTCGATTCTCGTCAGCGACACACACGGACAAGGGCGAGGTCAATTTCATGCAACACACAGGAGCAACAACAAAAATAAAGGCAACTGCTGGTGCCGGTGATGGTGCTGCTCTTGCTGCTTGGGTTCACGTGGGACACGTACTCCTTTGCTCGGTCACTTGCTGGCGCTGGCTGGCTTGCTGCTTTCCTTCTGATACGGCACACGACAGGTGCTCAGCTGTAACTAAACGTCCGTTCCAGCTTAACCCACCTGCCCTGTGTGTGTCTCTCTCTCTCTCTCTCTTTCCTTCTCTTTCTCTCTCCCCGTCTCTCATTCTCTCCCTCATATCTGCCAGGACTTGGACACATCAGAGACATGCCAGGCTGGCAGCTGTTAGACAGTCACGTCTCCACCGGCCATAATTGATAGTTCAATCTGTTGCAGATCAAACGCTTGACAGCAGCCAACAGATCAAGCTGAAAAATTGCCTTCATGACTCCATTTTGGGCATAGGTGGTCAGTCAGGGCTTATGCTTATAGGGAATAGCACTCTTTTATATTTTTACCTGAATTCCTAATCGATGCAAGACCTTGATAGTAATGAATAATGTAACTAGTCAGTCCGTCAGGAAAACTAATAAATTTACTCAAAGATCTTTCACTATTTAGAATAAGTATGGGTATAAATCGGACATCTTTAAAACTCTTAAATTTAATGAACCCAGAGAGCCAAGTAAGCCAAGTTAAAGACGTTCTAAAAAATACACAAAATATATATTTTCATCTGTGTATGTGTTGACATGTGTGTGGCTCTTATTGCTGCTGTTATTACACTTATTGCTGTTGTTGTTTTAATGAGACAACGTGACCTCTCAACTGCAGAATTTATGAGGGCCACTCGACACTTAAATTACACAAATAAAAAATGCGAGCATAAACATAAATGAAGCCAGGACTTCAACGCGCCAGCCATTAAAATAAAGCGACAAAACATGAGCAGTAAACAAAATTGGCAGAATAACTCGTGAGCCAATAAAAGACTTTGCTTATTATTTGCAAAAGAAGAAAAATACAAGCACTTGAGCGACAAATAACTTAAAAGCATAAATCCATTTTCAAATTTCTCTTTTCCTTCCCTACAAAAGTGGCTTTTTGTGCAGCAACTTGCAACGCCACAAACGTGCAGAAACTTTGCGGAAAATTGCTGTACTGTTGTATACTAAAAGAGCCATGAACATTTTGTAAGAAATGCAAAAAACGAATAAATTGTATTTAGAATAGTGCCCATAACGCAGTTAACATTTTGTTAGGTGTGCCATAAATTGAATTTTCTCAGTAGAAAGAAAATTTTCCAATATATATAGTGAAATATTGATTACAGATTGCACTAAATAAAACTCTTAAAATTGCTGACAAACATTTTTATCAATGCTCTTTGATTATTGTAGTCTATGACTAAGCAACGGAAACACTCAAAAGATTTGAAAAAAGTGTTCAAATGCGTTGACATATACTTAGTTTTACGTATGTATATATAATTTCCTCATTATTATCGCAGTTCTTGAAATATGCCAGTGGCTACTAGTTTTACTGATAAGCAATTAGCCAGGCAAATATTCCCCTGAGGTATCAATTAATATAATTAATATATTTTTTAAAGTAATAATAATTAGTATCTTATCGCTTTCATTACTGACGATGAAGCTGTTTATAACTGATTGCGCTACCAAAGTTGCATTAGTCTCGAATAAATCGCGAACCAGTGAAAATATAAAAAAGTAATACAAGATATAGCAAACTGCACAATGAAAGCTAAATTTCTTGTGAATATAAATGAATATATTTTTATTTAAAACTATGTCCAATACTTGGTGTTGGTTGCCAGTGCTGTTGGCATTAATACCAGCGTCTTTGGCATTGGTAGCTGAGCCAGGACACCAGTCTTGCGTCAATGAGGAAAGATACGAGAATCAGGTTATGTGTGCGGGTGTACAGTTTGGCTACCGAGCTCCTTATCCGGATAATTGCACTTTATACTTAGTTTGCGATTGCATATACCCCACCGTGATGAATTGTGCCGCCAATCTGTATTGGGATAATAGTACACAAAACTGCAATTGGCCACAGAAAGTCGAGTGCATTTATTACACCATTGATACAACCACAACAATATTGACAGTTCCCCCAACACAAACAACGCCGAAATACCCCATGCCTTTGCCCACATCCAGCTATGATCCGCCACCGCCACCACCGGGCATTGAGGCTACATACTGTAAGAATTTTGCAGATGGATCGGTGCATCGATATCCATACGATTGCAGTGCCTATATTAACTGTACTCATGGCTGGCCAGTTTTAAATTACTGTGAACCCGATAAGGTCTTCAATCAAGTGCTGAGCATATGCGATACTCCCGAAACCGCTGAATGTGAGCCGCTACCATTGCCACCAACAACAACAGCTATGCCTAAAACAACAACCACTAAGCTCACAACAACGATAACAACCGAGCTCACAACAACAACAGCTGAACCCACAACACCAACAATAACAACAACAACGGAGGATGGTCAGTGTGGTGATCCACCCTTGGGCATTGAGGAGGATTACTGTGAACCGTTGGGCAATGGTTTCTACACTTATCCCTACAATTGCAGTGCCTACATTAGTTGTCGTAATGGCTGCACTGGGATAGCCTACTGCATACCCGATAAACTCTTCAATCCATGGCTGCACATCTGCGACACACCCAATTCGGTGCAGTGCAATCCAGCGCCTTATCCGACAAGTACAGTTCCAACAACAGAGTCGGATACGAGCAGTTCGAGTGGTGGAGCAGAGACAACCACAACGCCTGTGACCACGGAAAGTAATTGGAGCACCACAACAGTGGCTACTACAACGACGACACCAGCACTCCCAGCCGATGTAGATCCTGATGCCTGTAAGGGCATACCCGATTATACACGTTTACCTTATGCCGCTGACTGTGCCCAGTTTCTGCAATGCAAAGATAATCAGGTGGTTATGAATCAGTGTCCCAAACCATTGCTCTTTAATCCCGATTATCTAATCTGCGATGAGCCCAATGATGTGGTTTGTTATGGTGATCGCACCACAAGCACTAGTACAATACCACCAACCACAACTACCGAAGAGCCAACAACGACAACTAGCAGCACCACTTTGACAACCATGCCGGCGACAACACCCGGGCCCGCCGAGTTGTGTAAAGATAAAGAATTAGGCGCCTCATTTCCTTATGTGGAGGATTGCTCAAAGTATATTTTATGCTTGGGCAATGGGAATTTCTATGTGGCAATGTGCATGGTCAATTCCTACTATGATCCAAAGACGGGCATGTGTGGACCAAATGTGTCACCAACAGCCTGTAAGGAGACAGCAGTAGCAACAACAACAACCGAGGCCACAACAGCAGAAAGAACCACAACAACGGAGGCTGTCAGCACCACCACAAGCGTGGCACCAACACAAACAACAACAAGTTCAACCCCAGTGCAACCTGGCGGCATTTGTGGCAATAACGATGAGGGTGAAATGATTGCCTATCCGAACGACTGCAGCAAGTACATTGTCTGCGTGTCACCCATACCAGTTGCCTTCTACTGCCGTCCCGATTCTTACTTCAATGCCAAGCAGCAACAGTGCGTGCTGTGGGAGGACAGCGACTGCGACAAGGAGGCGTCGTCGACAACGACACCTGGTTACACGCCAGCGCCACTGGAGCCGACAATGTGCACGAATAGCAGTCGCGACACCTTCCCCTATCCGGAGAACTGTCAGTGGTTTATACGCTGTGTGGATGATTACATCTACATGATGGATGTGTGCAACTGCGGCGAATACTACGATCCGATAAGTGGTGAATGTGGTGCGGATGTACCATCCGATGCCTGTCGCTGGGACTATACTTCAACAACAACAGTGGCGACAACGCTGGCGCCTGTGACGAGGCCACCGCCTCAAAAGGGTCCCTGTGATGATGTCGCCGATGGTGAACTGGTGCCGTATCCCAACGATTGCTCCAAATATATTAAATGCGATCGCCCCATAGCCACTGCCTTTGATTGTGATGCTGGCGATGAATTTAGTCCAGTGTTGCGCAAATGTATGGAAGCATCGTTGGCTAATTGCCCAGGGGGCGCAACGTCAGGTCCTGGAGAGACAACAACAAATGGCTCAACACCATCCACAACTGAAGAGTCTTCTACAACCGAAGAGACTACGACAACTCAAAGAATTTCCACAACTCCTGAAACATCCACAACCGAAGAAACTTCTACAACTCAACTGACTACCACCACTGAAGAGACTTCCACATCTGAAACCACCACCACTACCGAGAGCACAACCACCGAAGCAACCACAACTGCAATTACTAAAACACCAGCGCCCTCTGGTATTTGCGGCAGTAAACCCAACGGTACCTTGGTGCCATATCCAAACAATTGCGGAAAATATATTGTTTGCCAGGAACCCATTCCGATTGGCTATGCTTGTGCTGAAGGTTTGGAGTTCAGCCCCACAGAACTTGAGTGCATGGATCCGGATTTGGCCAACTGTACACCGAAACCAACACCGATACCAACGACAACTACGGAATCATCCACCATAACTACACCTGAGTCTACAACTGTATCCACAGATTCTACAAGCACAACACTGGAGACATCACCCATAACAACAACTACACCAGCACCCACGACAATGCATCCAGATACGCCAAACATATGTTGTGGATACCCCTTGGGAACTATTTTACCATATCCCAACGACTGTAATCGCTATGTTGTCTGTGACTATCCGATACCATATGCTGTGGTTTGTGGAGAAGGCGAGGTCTTCGATGTGGAGTCTTTACAGTGCACTGACAAGGCCAACACCTCCTGCATTCAATAATAGTTGGAGAGCATCTAATTGTTATAATATTTTTTTTTTTATTTTAATATAAATTTTGACTAATAAACTCGTTTCCAATTTTAAATGCAGAGTGAATCTAGGTTGACTACTCTCTACACAACTTTATGAATGCATGATTTTACCAAGAATTTCGATTTACATTCGCGTTTCCAGCGTTGAATGCACTTTAATCTAGATCTCAAGCCAAGATTAAAAAGACGTAGTTTTTCAAAATCGGATCCCTTTTAATAAAATTATGACAATAGAAATCTTTGAACTTTTTTTTTCTCAGTGTATTGACCCCACTCTCATAGATTTAATTGACTAAATGCACAAATGCAAATCCATTTGAGACATTTACCGAAGCACTTTAAAGGCCTCCGAGAGTTTTTCTCGAACAGGTATCAATTACATGTAAACCCTTTTTGAAAGCGTTGTCATTACAAATCCCACACAAGTAAAAAGATAATTTACCACTTAATATCGTATCTCAATTGGTAAGGCACAAAACGGGAATACAGCCAGGAACAGGGACACGAAGGAACAGGAAGCCTGACAACAGCAACAGCAAAAGGAACGACAATAACATGAATAAGCTAGGACAGTTTTAGCAACAGGCTAACAGAGCAAATTGTCGTATTATTGGGTAATATCAGTTACAACTTTCGGCAATTTATCGTTGTTTGATTTATCCACCCTCTCAGCCCGCTGCCTTACCTAATCAGATTTCAAGTTGGCCACATGTAGCACAATTGGCTAAGGAATTATATTTGGGTGGGAGTTTGCCGTTGTGTTGTGTGCGTCCTGGGGGGAAGAGAAAAAATAAAAACGAAAAATAGAAAAACGACCAGAAATGCTGTGTAGCAACAACGACGACGGCAACAAGGAGACAAATAAACACATTTGTAGCAAATTGTTTGGCAATAATGTTAACCTAATGCGTTCCATTTGTCGCAATTCAAACGATAGACACGCATTGCCGTTGAAGTGATTTGTAAACTCCCCCAGGACCTAAAATCGAACTTCTTAGTGGCGTCGAGGCTTTATCAGCTACATAAAATCAGCTAATACAGTGTGTATCACATGTATCATGTATTCAGAATCCATTGAAAGAGTCCACAAGAGAAAAACCCAATTTGACAGCGCTTGGCACTCTTCCAGTTCAACAGCCAATTTACATAGTCCAATCAGAGGATCACGATGCAGTAAGCATCCTTCAATGTTCGCAATGAAGAAACAATTTAGCCACACATTTATTTTGCTTGACTTGAAGCGGAGCCAAGTTTAAAGTGCTGCCAAAACTGTTGCCCGCTCGGGCGACTTGCCAAAACTCATAAAACACGCCTATAAATGTCACACTTGGCGAATGCTTAGTATGAATATTGCTCATATTTAGAGTGGAACTTATACGTAAAACGATTTATGAGGTCTCACGATTTAAGAAATACCCTGGCAGAAATCAGTAGATGTTGAAAAATGAATATTAACCTCGGAAAGCATATTATAACAGAAAATTAACTAAAAGCAACAATTTTCAAGCTATACAAATTATTGTTGATTATAAATATTTGTATCTGTGGCATTAAAATGCATCCTGACAACTTGTCAGCTTTGCAAAACTCTCAATTTAGTAGCACATCTGTAAGCGTTGAACAAAAGTTTTGCTACAACTGTGTGCAGCCAGCTAACAATTAGTGAATTGCAATGCACACATTTCACAGCAGTGTACTCGACATTTTGGTATGCTATGTGCTTGACTACCCTATAACGAGTTCATGCGATGTTATGAAACTTTTACTGTGCATATTAATGTACAATTTCAGCTATATATATGTGCAAAAATATATTTTATGCTACCCGTGAGAATTCGCCGTGTTTCGCAAACAGAGAGGCAGCACTTGCACACATTGGGAGTTGAGCTTTAACCTCTTTTTGGACATAAAATATTGAATACATAAGTTGGTATATGAATATGAATAACTCAAATACTCGCACAGCTCACAACAATATTCACATTTAAGTAAATTCTTTTAAAGACTGAACATATTAATTGAAATCAAATGGACCTTTCAAAATCAGATATCTAACATGTATAGCAAATAAAACTCAGTTTTCGACTGGATCGATGGAAATGATTCATTTAACTAGAATATTCAAATTTTGAAACCAATTTTTGTGCCATTACTTTAAATGATTTAACAATTTTGATTTGACTTAGTTTTGCACTTCTTAAATTCTTAGTCTTGTTCATCAATTTGATTTTCATCTTCGTCATCCTCCTGGTTGTCCAAATCCTTTCCTTCCATCTCAGACTCCTCGTCCTCAGGCAGACCATCGTATTCGGGATTGCCGCGCCAGACACCATTCCAGGAGTTAGACCAATTGTTGTTCCAGCCAGAACTCCAACCATTATTATTAGGCACATCAATACTGCTGCTAGCAAAAGAATTCGAAAAACACGGGACGGTCGCCGAGGACGTACCGTTGGTTGATCGCGCCGTCAAATTTGACTGCTGGGCGAGCTGTTCAGCTAACTGCATCAGAGCTAACGTGATTGAACTCAGATCGGGTTCAAGCTGTGGTGCACAATTAGAATAGGCAAATATGCTGGCTAGCAGCAGGGTAACAACAGATAAGGCTTGCATGGCTGCTAGCTACTGGAGATGCAGATGCTTTAACGAGTCGTACGTAAATGTGCAGAAAGCCAGTTCGATCAGCGTTTTTATACTAAACCAATCAAGATCAAACAGTTAAATATAGTTTTACAAGCCTTCTTAAGCAATCGTGCAAACCAAAATGGTTACGGAATCTCTTCAAATTTCAAACAATAAGTTTCGATAAGTAGCAGAGCATTGCACGATAAACTTTGGCTTTGACAATGTTGCATTAAGGTAACAGCTGTTCTTAGGAAAACATTAGCAATATGTTTGTTTTGGCTCTTTGAACAGTTAAATCGTTGAATTACCTGTTATTGCACGATGTCAACATTTCGAACCAGTTGCATTAAAATGTTTGCATAACCTCATACTCAGAATTGAGGCTGTATTTTGTTTGTTTCGAAAACAGAGATGTGGGCAATATATAGAAATTACTAAGAGCACAGAAGAAGATAGCAATGAAATCTTAATTATTATGTAATTAAAACCTGTTCACTATTATGGCACACTCTTAATATGGCAGGGTTCTTGACAACTTTTATGTAGACAAATCAACATTCATGTATATAATTTCTAAACTGCCACTTTCTTGCGTATTATGCTCTCGTTGAATTGAACTATGGAACAGCTAAGTATGATTTTCTGATTTCACGATGAAATTTATACATTTCTTAATAAGACCAACAAGTTTTCTCAATGTGTGTTTGTGAATTCAGGTACAGGCGCTCAACAAAAAAGACATTTGGGCACACAGAACAAATCCATCCACTTAGCAGGAGCAGCAGACAGTATAAACAAGAGCGATTACAACTGGTAATAACACGATTCAGTCGTATAAAAAAAAACGCTCACAAATTTAATGTTGCTAAGCGAAACGCTTAGGATTTTATGTTACGATACTGTCACATATAACCATATAACAAGTCCAGGAACAATATTCATAAAGGCGCCCATCATCATTATGGATCTGCTATGCCAGAAGCTGGCAGAATGTGGCATGGGTTGTTCTGTAAACAACTCGACAACAAATTATGAGTAACGCAACAAAATTTTATGTACTGCACCGTTGATTGAAGATTGTTGGGCGGGAGTTGACCTGAGTTGCGTATACGCAACGTGTGCAAAAGTAGACTTTGAGCTAGCAGAAAAAAGTAAAATATAAAAATAAAATTATATCTTAATTAAAAAGCTCGTTGAATATATTGAAACGACACGATTAATTAAATGAGAAATGCAAAGGTGCGCTTGCCACAGGTTTATATGTTTTTGTTGTTTACCTGCCACACATTTTCGCATTTAACATTTCTTTGTAATTTGGCATTTTACCGTTCTCTCCGCAGATGGCAGCCAAAGGGAAAGTAGCAACAGTGAAAGTGGATATAAAATAAATTAACCGCAGTCAATGTACTCGTGCATGTTGCATGTGATGAGGTTTCTATTAATTTGAGAGCTCGTTTCGGTTTCATTGAATGAAAATGTGTTTGCATACACTTTTCATTTGATTTAATTAAACTTTTCTGCGCCTTTTCATTGATTTGTCACAAAGTCAGCAATCCCAATCGACAATTGCCATTGTCTAGCCCAAGTAGCGAGCACAGTGCCGAAAATTGCGTTTTGAAAACTCAACCAAGAGTAACTTTAGCCAGAATTGCAAATGTTGTTATCACAAACAAGCCGCAAAAGCCAGCTAGTCGCTGTTTTCATAACCCATACTATAACTTGCGCAACTCGCGTTCAGAACTCGGCGAAAGTTTTTTTATTATGATATGTGTAAAACTTACACTGTGCTACACAGCATCGTGACTTGTGTGTGTGTTTATTTAATATCTATGCTCGTAAAATAAATTAAACATTCATATTCCGTTTATTTACTTAGGTAAATTGAGTTTCCACAGTTGACATGCTGAATACGCAAAAAAACCCCCTTAACTCCAACCAGGCAGTGAATTGCGCGACGACTTCAAGTTATCTCAGTGTCATCTGCTAGGGCGGAGATGGCAGCATAGGGTTAAGATCTGGCATCGTTTGTGCACAGGAAACGAATGTCTGTTGCATGCAAAGCGACAAATGTCATAAAATATTCAATTGGCCAACGTTTGGCAGGGCCTGCAAGAGGTGTCTTAAGGAGCACTGCCAGGCAAGAGGAAAAGTTTCGGAATTTGCTGAAATATCTGTGTATGTCTTAAAGTGAATTTAAAGTAAATTAAACTGCGAGTTGACTTGAAGAGTCTATTCAAATATTTGTAATGGAGCCTGTATACAATATACATTTGTTTATAATATGAAAGCCCGCTTTCATGCAAACTAACAAGTGTTTAGATTTCGGTTAGACATTTATTTAAAATATGTCATTCAAGCTTAAGCATAGACTTCGCCATAGAATATAAGATATGCCTGCAAAAAAAATGTATTAAAAATACAAATCTCATAACATACCAAATCCAATTAATAACTATGATATCTATAGTAGCCAAAACACTTAAGCCTTTGTTCTAATGAGTGCTCGCCCTTAAGGGCAAGCAATTACACACACATTTGAGCAACGTACACAAACACAGAGAGGGACAGGGAGAGGGACAGGGAGAGGGATAAAACAAACGATTGTCCATAAACCCTTAACAGGTCATAATTGGCAATCGAGTATAAAATATCATGTCATATGTGTAACTGGGGGTCATCAAAAACAAAAACAGCAAGAACAACAACCAACAAGCACAACAACGATCATAAATCAAACACGCAAGGCCCCCAAAAACAATGTGTTTGTGGCTCACACACATTCATAAATACAAGTATCTGTGTGTGTGTGTGTGTGTGTAGGGAAACGCTTCGTTTCCATTGTGTAAATATTTAAGCACACAATAAAATGGAAACAATGGGAGGTATGCCAACCAAGCACACTCACACTCACACACACACACACACTTGCACCCTACTCCTTTTTGCTGCTTGAGGGGTACACAAAAAAAAACAACAAAAATAAAAAAAAACAAAACAAAAGCATAGCAGGTGTCAAATGTTGCGGCCAAAGAAATGGCAAAGTCAGTGTCGGTTCAGTTTTGGCTCACATGCAACTAACTTTCCCCCATGCAGCCCATTCCCTTCCCCGCTGATAGACGGGTTGCTCGAGCTTATGACAGAGAGAGAGAGAGAGAGAGAGAGAGAGAGAGACTTCAGAGCAGCAGACGCTCGACTCGTCTTCGATTTGCACATATGTTTAAACATTTTACGTAAGTAAAACTCAAAAATTGCGTTGCGGAACTTTTGCTACGTGCCGTTTTGGGCAGGCACGAAACGTAGCTGGTTTTCAGCTGGCAGCTGCAAGTTGCCAGCCAGGCTGCCCCTGCCATTTTTGCTCCCCACATTAGTTGTAAGCACATAAAAAACAAATAAATTGTATGCGCCTCGTTGGATTTTATGACTGCAGCAGAAATGATTTAGATCGAATGTAACGTGTTTGCTATTGGGAATTGTCATCTTGGCCAAAAGTTAGTATTCAATCAGTTGGCGGCATCGAACTTTGCATGGCCAAAAACTTTTCGAGCTGTTCAAACAGATTTTAATTAGACACTCGCTCTCAGGTACGCTATTATCCATAAAGTCGTCTATCGGATAGAGTGAGTGGAAACTTTATAATCGCATTGCACGCAACTTTTCACTCACTCAGCGCGTTCTGCTCGTTGACTCAATCAGTTTGCTTGGCAGCGTTGCAAATATTTTTTGAAAACGAATTATTGACAATTGCAATTCAATTTCACACACAATTTGGCCAAAAATGTCGTCCTTGCTTGCTTGTTGCCCCTGTCACTGCCACCGGAAATGGCACAGAAACTTTCTCCGAGTGCAGCTGAAAACTTTTTGCACTTCGTGCCGTCGTGAAAAATTTAATTCAATGCTCTCGAATGTTGTGCAATACCATTCCCGCCCACCTTCCCCATCAACCCTATCAAAGGAAAGTAAATAAATATCAGCGACTACAAATGCACAATAAATGTGCACACACACCGACAGTTTTCCAGTGTGTGTGTGTGTGTGTGTGTGCTTACCCACACAGTAATATTTTGTGCCAAAGCATTTTATTGAATGTGCCGCTGATTGAGATGCGAATTGTGAAAGCCTGAATGAAGTTTGTCATTGCTTTTATGTCAGTTGCACGTTGGAGACTCCTAATGGTGCTCAGCGCAAAAATAAGATAAGTAATACTCAATTACAACATCTGAGTGTGTAACTCAATTCAAATCAAATAATCGGCAATCAATTCATTTATCGCTTGGTGTTAAAGCAATACAACTTTTAACAAAACTTAATTACCCTTAAGTTAAGTTAAGATTAAGCTTTACTAGTCCTGCTCCTATTCCTAGTTCAATTAATTAATTTAGATTCAAAATTAATCCAGGTGATGAGAGTAGACAATACTTATAGTTGCTGTTGTAAAGGAGTTAAACACAACGTGCCTTAAGTGCCTTAAGTATTATCCCTTAAGTGAGATGAGTAGATCCAGCAAAGGGCAACAATAGGCTTGAATGGAAAAATACTTATGAAACACGTCTGCCATAAATCAATGTGTTGCTTGATATGGAGTTGTGCTCATGCTTATTTAAAATACATACAACTTATTTGATATGCAAACGCGTCGAAACCCAATCGTACCCTGGAGCACAACTTTAAAGGCAACACCAACACCAACTCCTTGCCTTGCCTTGGCTGTGTGGAAATGCAGGTGTCCGGGCCAAGCAGCCAATGTGTTATGTTTCCACGTCCATTTCGGTAGACATTTAAACAATTTTCAACATGCATAGCAAAAGTCAAACATGAAAACTGTCAGCATTGCTGGAAATTTATGACTTTGCTAACACAAAACCTATGCAGAATTGTATCTGCGCGTGTTGAAAGTATGCTACAAATTTCAAATTAATATGCAGCAGGCAAAAAATTGAAATGGGTAAGCGCCAAACCAAAAAGGAAGAAAAAAAAAAGTTCGGAGAACATGTTTCATTTTCGCGACGAATTATCGGAACCGGCAGCTTTTTCAAGTTTACGCAAAATTTACTACGTGATTTTCGTGGCATTGAGCCGAGACAGGGGGCAAATTTTTATAGAACTCATATATCACTGTAAAATGACATTTTTATTGTTTAGCACAAAATATAGAAACAAGTATTTTTCACGGGGTACAGGGAGTTGAAAAAAAATATATATAATGAATTTATTTCGGCATTAAAATGGATGAGAACCTTCATCAAGGACAAAAGTGTGGTTGAAAGCCCCCTTGGAAATTTATGAGCAGTACAGTTCTAAGAATTTCTCATACTTTAAATTTAATATAAATAATAAAAAAAAATCGTACACTTTTTTCCAACATTATTTGATGTACTTCAGTCGCCTTGGGTGCGCCACAAGAATAATATGCACATATGTGTGATGGATTAAAAAATGTTTTAGCCCAGGGACAAACAGCCGTTAGCTAACGCGGTGCAAGTTGCAGTTGCAGTGGCAGTTGCAAGCTGCTATTGCTGTTGCCACGTGCAGTTTTGCAAAGTTACTTGCAGTTAATTTAAGACTTTTCACACAATTTCACCGTCTCATTCAGCGGCACGCAAAGAACGCGTTGCAATCGCCTTAAGAACTATTTTTAACAAATGTGCAAAACGTGACTTAAGCCTGAACACAAAATCCTAAAGTGCATACAAAATCACACAGGCAGCATTAAAGAGGTTGTCGGGCGGCTAACTCTTGCGAGCGGCGGCGGTTTGGGGGATTGGAATAGAACCGCACACTTGGGACATGAGCCAAACTAGCGATATGCAAACAAGCGTGCGCGGCTGAAGTGTGGGGGGAGGGGATAAATGTAATCCCTGTTTGCAAATATATTTGCAGCAATTTATAATTTATTAAAAAAGTATAGCATAAGCCAAGGGCCGGCAATATATGTATATATAGATATGTGCATATATATATATATATATATATATAAATTATATATACCCATTGCAACAGTAGCGCAGAACAAAAGCAGCTCACGTCTCTCCCCTCACACACGCACACATGTGCAAAACACTCACAAACACACACATATACACTTACCCCTCTTTTCTGGCATGGTGCCTCGGGCACGCATGAGTAATATGTGAGCAGCGCACAAACAGAACATCCAATTGCATTTCTGCTTCTCGCACGCTCTTTTTCTTGGTCAATCGTCGCTGTGGTTGCCGTCTTCAGTGCATCATCTGCTTTTGTTTACTTTGCGCGAAAGGAAAAACCGCAAAAAACGCTGTTACTTTGTTTTCCATTCTCTTTGCGGCTGTTCGCAGCGGTCCCATTCCCATTCCCACTCCCACTCTCTGCATCCTTTGCTGTATCCCTCATGTCCTGTCCAGGTATTGGTGTGGGTCAGCGCTTGTTAAGCTGCATGATACTGTAACGAAATACTTTTCAGTTGCGATTGTTAAATTGCATTTCCACTGATTTGCACACAGCTCGTGCTGTGATTTCAGTGAACTTACTCCAACTGAGATTACTTACTCGTAAGTTGCTTAAGGCCAGATAGCTCTGCCATTTCTGGCATTGATGAAGCAAACGCTGCGCAACTCTTGATGTTCTTCCTGTTCCACTCCTTGAGCTATTGTATTTCTGCTGCTGATGATGAGCAGTATGCCGCTTACCATGTTTTCATTTTGCATTTTTCGTTATGGCCGGCGGCGTCTTGTTGCTGAAACTTCAAAGCAACTCATTTTGATCTGCTGCCGCGGCTGCTGCTGTTGCTGCTGCTGCTGTTGCTGCTGCTGCTGCTGTTGCAGCGAGGGCTTCTTGGCATTTTTACATTGCATAGCTGAGAATATTAATTTTGATGTTGGTGTTGTCTGCACTGACTTGGCATAATCAATGCATTTGTGCTGCAGCTGTTGTTTAATTTCTTTGAAAGTCCAGAAAACGCCGCCGGGAAAGTTAATAAGTCAAGAATAGCGCCAAGTTTGCTTTGATCGTTCGCGTGCCGCTTGTTCGCCTATTTAATAGCGTGCACTTAACATTTTAAGAGCCATGGCTAAATAATGTGAGAAAATTTAATATTTGCACAATTTGAAAATTTATTTTTCCAGAAGCATCAATTTGTGCAAAGTCACGAAGCCAAATGATTTGCCTGCTTCTATTGATGTGCTTAGCAGTCAAAAAGTCTTATGGAATATCGATTATAATGTTGTATTATTAAAGCGATATCAAGAGAAATTGATACTATTTATCGAAGTTTTTCTGTTGCAGTATCTGCAATCGATGTTAGCTTATTTCGTTATTGCTTTGAATACTTTTTAGGGGGATGACAACTACAACATCCAAACTTTATATAGACGCGAAGTGGTTAGATTAAAGTAGTTGAAAAAATTTCGAAAATCTTTAAAAAAAAAACAGTTATTCCTAGTAACCCAAATAGAGACGAATGAAATCGTATGCCCTGTAATTGTGACCAACTCTTTAATATACTCAATCACTGCTGCTGTGCCGGGGTCCATTATCATGGCGATAACAAAATGTTTAGTTTTTGGTGAGTAAAAACTTTTTTTCTGTAGTAAACTTTTGCAAGTGCATATAAATTGAATGTAACTTTGCACTCATCTATGCAAACAAGAACAGACACTTACACACACACACACACACACATACACATTCATACTGGTTACCAGCTATTTTGGAAGCCAAATGCAATTTGGAGAATTTCTGGGTGTCTCCCAGAGCCCAATAGAAAAACTTTGCATATATTTCACTTTAACATACATAGAGACTGCAATGTGAGACTCTTCCTTCCCATCGCCCTTCCCATATTCCAACCAACAAACTCATCCACATCCTTGTCCTTGTCTGCGTCTTATTCGTCGTCATCGTCGTCGTCGATACTTTTGATATGCAAAAGATATGAAGGGACAGCTGTTTCCTGCTCCATTTGCTTGCCAGAAACTTTTCCAACAAGAACCCGAATGTGTTTTGAAGTTGCAAAATCGGTGGACCAAGCGAAAGGCGCTTGGCATTCGTAGTCTTTTCCTCGATAGTCACTTTAAATATCTGAAGGAAAACATTTAAAACTGCATAAAGTTGGTCCATTTGATTGTTTTTTTTTTTGTTTTTTATTTGGCTGCAAAAAGTTTTCACGCTTTTCCATCCCCCCATTTTCAAAGGTGCATTTCCCAACACTTTTAATGCATCCAGCTCAGCATTTTATGATATTAGCGCTTAGTCGCCTTAACTTTGACTATTTACGACAGCCAAAGGTGACCAGGTGCGCATTTTTAACCGTGTGCCACACGACGCTGCCTATGAAAATGGAAAACTTCATTGGGCTCCTCACACAGCAATTTCAACTTTTGATATTTAAACATGCCATTTTTATTGGCGATCAACATGGATGGTGAAAAATTACGCGTATATGGATTAATAGACGGCAAATAGTTAAAGCATAAGAAAATTGTGATAAAACGAATGTAAAATTTTATAGGGAAGCCATAAGCCTTAAGGCATAAAGAGAGTTTTCCAGTTAAGAAGGAAGAAATGTTTAATAATCATGTATGCTTTATGTTTATGAATTGATTAATCGAGATGTTTAATAAGTCTGCTTCTACTATTAATTATTCAAATATTAAATATTTAAATGCCATTTATCATTATCATCTGTCAGTTGCTTTATCACCATCATCATCATTCCATCAAATCATCTAGTGTGTCATTTAGTAATGCGCTCAATCTGTTAATTAATGAGCAACTGCTGCACTTTTTGTCTTTGACACGGTGTAATTATGCTGAAAGTAACGGGGGCTAGTAACCAGCCACGCCCTGCCTTTGAGTGGTGTTGAATGGGCAGGTAGGAGGGAGTGGCGATGGCCTCGTGGGCATGGCGTGCAATGCGTAACACCTTCGCGCTTAAATGTAATTTATTTAGTCTACTTCACGCTCATAATGCCACACATCCTCCAGCATATAAAGCACAGCACTAACACAAACACACACACACACACCCACACACACACACATACCTCATTGACGAATGTAGAGAGTGTGTTGCCATTGTGATAGGGTAGAAGTGAGGGTGGAGTGCGAGGGGGGTGAGTCATTCATGTAACGCGTTTCGTCGGCAAGTCGCTCGGAAAAATTATGTTGCACGTGAGATGCTTCAGCAAATTTTCCTGCAGCCATGTAAATATATGTTTTTGTATGTGTGTGTGAGTGCTTATGCTACATGGGATGAGTGAGTGGATCACTGAGCAGCAGCAGCAGCAGTAACATCGTGCTACATACGTGAGGCACAACTGAAGATGAGTTCCACTTGGATATATAAATTGAAATCATCAACGGGCTTTTGTGCGTTTTATCAACATTTTTACGTTGCCTTCACCTTAACGTGCCAGCGAGTAACTGCAGCATGCGCGGCGTTAAGCATACACGTTACCATTCGCTTTGTCAGGCTCTGATTTCACGCTCATCCACCTGGCCCAAATCCAACACCCTCCCCCCACTCGCACTCCCAGCTCAACTCCCACCCACTACGCTGCTGTTGCCTAGCAACTGCAAATTAAGCAATTTCGCAAGAGACTTTTGGCTGCTTTTCGGTTTAATGTCTGACTGAGTGACGCGGTTTATTAAGATAAACCATGATGAACGGCAGCTAAGCCAGAATCCCAATTCCAGACACTCGTCCCACATCTACCGTGTACCATATCCCAACTTCCAGCTACCTCATAATTACTACCTCAGGTTGTTTGGCCTAGCCAGAGAGCCATAGACAGTTCTCATTCTATTAGCGCATTTGCATGCTTATCTCATTAACACAAAACACAAAAGTTCAGGACGGACATCAGTTGCTTTTTCCCTATGATACCCTGTACCCTGACCGGCTGAGTATATATCACATTTTGGAAGTTCAACTTTAATATTGCAGTTTTTAGGGTTATTCTCTTTCTGTTATAAATTTAACACCCTAACGGACACAAGGCATGCATTTAATATAATTCTCTTATTTTCGAGTAAGAATTTACTTGGAAATTAGATAGGCATTATTTTTTGAATATGCCTAGATTGCTGAATAAATGGTTGAGAAAGTATAAATCGGGAATGCCCTCTGCTTTTAGAGAGTATCTCTTAGCATATCACTCTATGCTACCATTTTGACTTTTATTTTCTTTTCTTGTGTGCTCTCAACATAATTTGCATGTACATAAATGTTGTTGTCTCTTTTTCTTCGTGGCTAGTACGTGTCCTGGCTACTCCTGCTCTCGCTCCCCTCATGTTGCTCCTGTTGCTCCTGTTCCGTATTTTGCGTTTCGCTATGTTGTGTGGAAGTTTGGTGCTTTTGTTGTGGTTTTCATTATCCCTTTCGTTTTGGCCTTTTGGCTGCTCATAAGCCGCAGCTTCAGTTGGGCGGCTGCAGCTGACACATTTGCCAATATTGACAATGCAGTAGCCGAAGCGTCACCAGCAGCGACGCCCACACTGTCCAGCCCCCCCTCCCCCCACTAAAGTTGCTTTATTTAGCATTTTCATGAGCTACCTCTCTCTTACTCTGTTTGCCCCTTTTGGCAGTGCCTAGACAAACAACTTTGGTTAGTGGACTCGGCCTTTTTACCACTCATTAGTGACAATTTTTCTTGTAGTTGACATTGCGGCCGCCCACATGCCACGCCCAAACAAACGACAAACTGCGGCCGGACAAAGTTTTGTGCCTTTTTTAGCCCGCTGACTTTTCGTTAGGCTTCTGTTGTTTTTGTTGTTTTGGCTGTTGTGTCTGTGTTTTCTTTCCAGCTGTATTTGAGAGCTACCCAAAAGCATGTTGCATGTAGTTAAAATGACGGCCGACAGGTGCTGAAGGATGCGATGTTAAATTTTTGATGGAAAACCAATTAATTGGAAAAATTAAAATCAAATATTTGCCAAAGCGCTTGAGCAACACTCAAACGAACCAACAACTGCAACAGCAGCAGCTGAAAACAACAACAAAACTAAAGGAAAATGAGACGAATGAGGTAAAAACAAGGACTCTGAAGCTTTCAGCTCGTTGCTCGCTTTCCACATCATATCTAAGCGTCGTCCTTCATTTATCCTTTCACCTCGGTGCATGAGTGCGAGAAGAACTCAATCAGCGCACGTTTCCGCCAACAAACTCACGTGCAAACACTTTACGGGATTCGTCCTCCTCCTCATCACCCCTTCAATCACCTCTTTCTCCCTCTCTCTCTCCTCTCTCTCTCGTTCTGTGCTTTTGAAGTGCAATTTAGCGATGCCACAGATTTTTTGCTCAGCTGTTTTTCAAGTGTGTGTGTGTGTAAAGAGTGCTTGTATGTGGCTGGATGTGTGTCTGTGTGTGTGTGAGTGTGTATGTATATATCCCGTGTACATCTGTGTGTGGTAATTAATGCAACAAGAGATGAAAATGCTGTACAAAGGTGTGCAGACAAATGGCAGAGCGCCGAAGTCTGTGGAAATGGAATTGCAACTGTTGCCTTAAAGTAAAAATAAAGAATTGTATTTAAAATGCGTACAAAGAGGAATGCCTGAGAAAATTGGGGGAACTGCAAGTACCAAAATGATTTGATTAGCTAAATAAAAAGAGAAAAAATCGGTATTAAGATGAATTTCAGGAAGTGACTTTGATTTAATTTACAGCTAAGAGCAAACCGCCAGCGGTTTTCAAGCTTAAAAGTATTTGTATTATATACATTTCTGAGATAAGAAAAGAAGATCAGCTATCAAGGAACGGAAAAATGGAGCACTTTCAATGAGCACTGTTACTGCAATCAAAACCGTCGAGATTGCTTCAACATGAATGCCAATTTATATGTGGACTGCCACAGTTTGTTCGCTTTTGGTATTATTTTTTTAATTTCAGCTATCTTCTTAGAAAGTGGGGCACACATTTAAGTGCCAATGCTTTCGTCATGGGTTTCCCATCATAAACCACGGTGTACACCTTTCCACTGGCGCCGAGGCGATGAGTTCAAGTGCCATTAACAACAGTTCGC
Organism: Drosophila basisetae; assembly: GCA_035041595.1. Lineage (NCBI taxonomy): Eukaryota > Metazoa > Arthropoda > Insecta > Diptera > Drosophilidae > Drosophila > Drosophila basisetae. The sequence continues at coordinate 59,403 of JAWNLB010000020.1, forward strand.
GGTTCAACGCGCTCCATAAACTGCACACGCCCCAACGCACCACCTTTAACCATGCCACCGCAGCATCCCAGTATACAACACAGTACAACATAACCTCCCCGTTAAAGCCGCATTTCAACAGGCAGCAGTCCAAATAAAAATAAGCAACGGCATTTTAAATTTTTGCGAAAATCGTATTGCATAATATAAAAGCAGGGCAACCAAAAAGACTTAAAGACCGCTCGGCCACAAAATGATATAAACAAACACACAATTTGCGCCACTTAGCAGCAAATGGAGGAGGCTATTAATAATTCTTCTTCTTTTTTGTACTTTTTCGTCTGTTGTGTTGTGTGGGCAGCCGCAAAAAGCGCAGGCAAAAATAGCCAAGTGCCCACTCCCCCCCTACCCGGTCTTCACATCTACAGAGATAATAAGAAAATATGACTTTGTGTTTGGGGCTTGAGGCTGCTGCGGCCAAGACGACCACAAAATGGCAAAAGCAGAGGGAGCCAACAGGAAACATGAGTAAAACATGCCGAGACGCGCTTGTAAAACAAACCAGCCAACAGCAACAACAAACAATACTCGACAACAACAACAAACACTAAATTGAGAACAGCAGCAACAGCAGCAGCAGCAGCAGAAGCAGCAGCAGAACTCATAAACAATGTAATAATCAGGCCAACTGTGTGCGTACGACTTGGACGCTACTTAAGACACAACGCTGCCTAGCGGCCACAGCGCCCTCTGGCGGGTTGTTTGCATTTAGCACTTATAAATCTTACTTAAACCTGCTTTGTAATTGAGCTCTATTAAAAAAAAAAACAACAAAAATAAAACGGAAAACAAAAATTGTTAATTGTCATTAGCCACTAGCCTCCGTGATGGAGTACGGTTTTGGAGTTGAGAGCGTGATTACGCGAAGAGTTCTCTACTTCAACAAGCTGATAAAATAGTAAGCAAACATGAGCTGTTTGCTCATTATTATGATGAGACTCAGAGTGACTCAGAGACTTAGAGGCTCTACATAATTTCAACTTGAGTTTGCATAACAAAATGTGGTAAGAGTACTTTGTGTTATTTTAGCCGTTTCATTTGTAAGTTTCTATAAATACTAATATTAAACAATAATATAGTTGAGAGTTGGCTTTAATATAATAAAAATTGTAAATTACTATAATATAATTTAAAACGACACTAATGGTTAACTGTTCTATATAATAATCGTTATAATTATGACTCGGCTTACCGAGTACTCAAAATGTTCTTCTTAAATCCAATTTACGCTCATCTTCAATCTGATAATTTCATTGTTTGGCCAGCAATTTCAATTCGATTTATGAAATGAATTATTTCGCAAAATTAATTGCATTTGCTTGACATGATGAGCGTCTATCTTTCCATCTGCCGGTATGGGTAGCGAGCAGAGGGGACGAGCAACAGAACGATACGTTTTTAATTAAATGCCATCTTCAGTTTGATTTTCTTGGATTTGTCTTTTGAGCCAATTGGAAATCGCTACCCAAATAATTGTCATGGCATAAATGAAATACTTTTTTGTTTTGTGCTGGATAAAAGAATCAGTTAGTGGGAAATATGTTATTGGGTCACATTGTAGCAGATGCTTATTAAATTTATTTTAATGATTTTTTAGTAATTTATCTAGAGCAGTTGTTATACATTGATGAACAGCTCGTTTGCCTGGCAATAGAAATTGCAATTGCTATAATTGCATAGCGTCTATAAAGTTGTTGCACAACAAATAACTGCACCCCAGAGCAAACTGTATAGTTGTTGTTGCTGGTTTTGTTTTTGTTTTCGTATGCATATATACAAAGTGGGTAGACCACAAGCAAAAATAACAGCAACATGAACACTAACATGGCTGACAGGCGAGCTAAAATTTAAACTCAACTAGCTGCCGTTAAAATATTGCCCACGCTTCGCCAGAGTTCAAAAGCTAAAAGTTGGCCGCTGTCCATTTTCCGCGCTCCACAATCCAGCCAACTGCCCCTCAGTCCACACAGCACAACGCCTTCATTTCCCACAGTTGGTCCACACAGGCTTTTTTAAAGGCACGCACGAGTCCTTGCTCCTATGGCTGCTACAGGTCCTGAATCCAGCCGGCTGCTGCTGCTGCTGCTGCTGCTGCTGCCGCTTTTGTTGCAGATGAAGCGTGGCATTACATAAGTGACGTGGACCGGAAATTATGTAAATATAAGTGTTTCGCCTTGTTGCTAGCGCCTGGCTGGCTCCCTGCCTGTTGTTATAATAGCTTGCTGTTGGTGTTGTTGTTGTTGTTGCTACGCCCACGCGTTTTGTTTTGCTTTTTTGCCACTCTTAACATGGCAATGAAAACATGAAAGCAAAAACGACGGCAATAACCAATAAAAAACAAACAAAAAAAGAAAAACAACAACAAAAACAAGAAAAGCAACAAGCAACGGCCGAAAAAGAAACTTGCTCTCAAAAATTTTCCACATTTGGTTTTGACTTTTTTGGTTTGTTTTTTTTTTGCTATCGTTGCTGTATTTGTTGTTGTTGTTGTTAGGGTGGCGCGTTGCCAACAAAGTTTTCGTAATTGTTTTTGCATTTGTGGCGCTCACATTGAAAACAGTTGGGTCTCTAGCTGGGAGCTGGGGGCACTGGGAGCCACGGCTGAGGCCCAAATGTGTCCTTTGGTGTATTAAAAAGTTTTTAGAGCGCTGCTCTCCGCACACCGCCTGGCCCCACCTCCACACCCCGCACCCCAAACAGCATTTGCCATTTGTATATGTGCTGGTGCTGGTGCTGGTGCTTTGGCCAGGTCCCAATGCCCGGCCGCGTCCTGCTTGTGATGCTGGTCCATTGCCCATTAACATTTTATATGCAATTATGATTATTTTACCATTGTGCATTTGCGGTAATCTTTGGGGAGCAACCGTTTGGAAGTTGAGCCACCAGAATTTAATGGGCATGTGGCCAGCCAACTGACGACTGACTTGCCATTGAAAATGTTGATGATATCGCTGATGTGTAACAAAATCGATGTGGGTGGATGAGCTGAGGGTGGCAAGCCATCATTTATGGGGACTAATGAATGCATCAATGCGCTCAATGCCCACGAGCAACATGTTGCGGCTTGGAAATTAAATTTAATTAATTCAAAGGAAACAGCTTGCAAGAATTATAATCTAAGCGAATAGCTTCATTAATCGCATTGCTATGTTATTTATAAGGGTATAAATATGTTGACACTGCTTGTGATTGCGGAAGTTTATTTATTATACAGCGATCCAATAAAGATGGAGGGAGAAACCCTCCCAAGCAGCCTTTTCAATTAGCACTAATTATAAACAGATCCAAAAATCAATTTCAGGTACATTTCAAGGACAAAATCCTTACCTGGCTCAAGTTAACACGCATCAGATAGTCTCAAGTTTAGCATGAGGTTTGACCAGTTGTAATCAGTAAAATCAAAAGCCTTGGCCAATGTAACCGAGTTATGCATCACTTCATTGTTTATTATGCGTTCAACGAAGCAATCGTTCATTTCACTTTTGCAATCTGTCCACAGAGCTCAGTCAGCACCTCCATCACTCTGTCATCGTTCATATGGCTCAGACCCATCAGGCCATCTTAGCTTTGGCAATACTGTTTGTGTAGCAGCAGCAGCAGGATTCTTTCCACTTTATTCTTTTTGCGCAGAAAACATGTTCAAGTGAGTCCTTTTGCCTTACATTTTGGACCCGGGGACAGACAATGTGAAAGGACATTGAATTTGACCCTAGCTGGCTGACTGCAGTAGCTTGTGGCTTAGCAGCAGCAGCCATTCTGTGGTCATTAGCCTAAACCAAAGCTGATTTGATTCTCCTCCCCTCTTGGCTCACTCCCTCTTTAGCTATGGTCTCGTTGGCTGAGATTTTGTGCAGAATTTGCAAAAAAAAAAATACGAGAGAGAAAAAAGTGTCCACAAAATGCGACGGCGACACAAATCTTCTTTATTGCTGGTACGTTTTTGCATGCACAGACAGGCAGAACACACACACACACACACATACACACACTTGGGCAGGTGCACATGTGTGCACTTTGACAAGAGCACATTAGGAGGCCCTAGACAAACAACTAATGGCCTTTTAAGGCATTTAGTTCTTGCTCCAGCCATACAGCAAATCCCCTTCTTCCTCTCTCTCTCTCTCCCTCACTCGTTCTCACTCCCTCTGCAAAATTCACCTGCCCACAGGTGCTGGGCTTTGGCTCTTCGATACGTCCGACATGTTGTTTTAAATTAAAAATCTACACACACTCACACACACACACACACAAACAGACATTGGAATATTGTCCATGCTTGCAGTTCTTGGTCACCCAAAATATTTTGATTTATGCCGTTTGGCCTTGTGTTCGTTTTCGATATTTTTTCTGTTGGCTTCTTGCTGCTTTCTTATGTATTTTTATTATATTCATTTCAGGACCCTAGCCGTAGGCGAGGTGCACAAATATTGCGCATACGCCGCAGTGCACGTTCACAGCAAAACGAAATCTCTCGAAATCTCTCGTTCTGACATATTTCTTGGCAAAAAAAAATTATGAAAATCAACACGAAAAATGCCAAATGCCAGATCCAGTTATAGTATTATGTGTGAATGTGTGTGTGTGTGTGTGTATGACCAGCTCGCTGCACATGAGCGGCCAATTACACGCACGTTCCACGTTATGTGAATACATTGCCCCACAGGAGGGCCAAGGGGTTGAAGCCAGTTGCAGGGTATTCGGGCGCAGTCAGTTCATGACTTGATTATCACCGCCCGCTGAACTTTGCACAGCTGATGGCGACTTCATTTGCATCTGGCATCTGATGAACTCCCATGCCACGCTCCACTTTAAGCTGGCAAGGGCTGGCAGCGCAAAAAGATCATGCCACAGCTTGCAAGGCTTCCCCTTAAATGCATTTTGAATGTCTGCCGACATTGACGTGATTTCACTTATAATGCTGATTAGATGCAGCCTCCAATTTATGCGAACTATGCAAATTTTGCAAATCACAGTTGATCAGTTATGTTAGTTGTCAAACGCAAGCTGCCTCATAAATAGAACCAATTGGCATTTAAATATTTAATACAATATCAACATGAAATTGATAGACATAACTCATAAAACTATTTCGCAGAAGTCTTTCTTTAAAGTTTTATAGGCATCATTTTCAAATACACTTTAATTTTACAACCTTTTGATTTGCTAATTACCCCATGGCTGCCATTAACTAACTAATTCACATTCTATTCAACGATTTTAAGTCTGCCCACAGGCTGGTTCCATGCCATGAACTTATGATAGTTTTCACAAGTATTTTGTGCCAACGTCAACGCAATTTTTGGCCACTTTGCCTATCACACACGCACACACAGCGGCTCAACCAAAAGGGAGGGCACTATCAGGTAGAGGGCCAACTGTGCAGTCAAGTGCGAAAAAGGATGCACATTGATTCAAGTAAAAATAAATTATGAGAGCAAAAGGTCCGCACAGGCAACGCATCGTCGACATTTCGCTGCTCATGCATTTTATGACGTTTAATGTGTTTCTGCTGTCAGCGGCAGCAGCGTCGGCGTCGACGTTGCTGCTGTTGCAACTTTTCAGCAGTGTTGAGTGCATTTTGTTGATTTATAATAAAATAATGTAAAAATATTATACAATAATGAATGCGCGCGGGGCGTATGTGTGTTCTTGTGTCTGCCTCTCTGTGTGTGTGTGTGTGTGTGTGTGAACACTCCAATGGCTTTCCCTCTCTTTTTGTCTTTCGCTCATGGTGCTGTTATCTCTTTCCTTGGTATCGCTGTCTGCGCTGCCATGAAATATGAAACAAGCAAATGTTGAGCGCTAAAAGTTGCAGAAAGAAAAAACGAACGAAACAAGAATATGAAATATGCGGAAAATAAAACTTTTAACTAAAATTATATATGTAATGGTGTCCCTCTCTCAGAGAGTGTGTGTGTGTGTGGGTGTGTGTGTGTGTGTGGGTGGGTGTACGTTGGTTTGTCGTGTTGTTTACGTTCATTTCTTGGCCATTTTTCTTTGGCAATGCTGCTCGAAAATTTATGCAGCACTTTGGACTGTTCTTGTGCCCTACATTTGAAGCTGAGAGCTGTTTGATTCTTAAATTAAATGGATAGCAAACAAAACTTGTTCAGATTAAGCTATGTGATGAAAGCTCATTTAACCGGCGTGATACATTGGTAAACAAAAAATACGCATTATTGAGATGTTTTTAACTGTATTTTAGTTCTAAACACAATCTCTTTTAATTAAAATGTATGCCTTAACTTAAAAATAGCTTATTCTTTTGCTACAAATTCATAGGACAAACACTCATATGCCAGCTGATTTTGCCTTTAGCGCCACATACAACTTTAGCCAACTGCAATCCCCATATATTCTATACATATGTATATATTAATATATATATATGTATATATTTATATATTTTGCGACACACTCCCTCATAAAGTCAACACTTTCAATCTGCTGTGAGTGTGTGTTATGACGCTTTAGTCCTTGTAACTTTATCGCGTCAGAAATTGCATCATATTTCAAGGCAGCTCGACAAAATATATAAAAATACAAAGTTCGCAAAGCAGCCAACTTTTTTTACCTGTTCCGCTGCTGCGATGAAGTCACCGCTCAGTCAACACTGGCAGCACCAACAACAATAACAACAACATCAGCAACATCAGCAACATCAACGGCAACATGTGACAAGATGAGGAATATCGCAGAAGAAGAAGAGAAGATGTTGCCACACAAGTTGTTGTTGCGTATGAGTAATGCGAGACAAAGTTGTGCAAACCTTTTAAGAAATCGCTTTCCATCGAGTTTATTAAAACGTTATTCGCCTGAATTATAATTTATAATAACGGGGTCAGGGGTCTGCTTACAGCGCAATCCTTGGCATAATTTTGAGAATCTTGAGATAAAAGCGCAGAATGCACATAATTAATGAAAGACCAAATGTCGTCTTCAGCACCGTATGCAGCAGCAGCATTCTGTAAGAGAGTAAACAAAGTGTAATTAAAAAGTACTTAGTGCACTCTGCTCTATGTCTCTTTCACTCTCTCTCTCTCTTTCTATATCTCTCTTTTTGTCTCTTTTTGTCCCTCTATTCTGTCTCTCACCTGCGATAAATAGTTTTGCGCTGCTGTAATTTATTATCGTTAGCATTATCCTTAAAGAAGTAGCGCCTGATGCCGCTCAGATACGAGTGAAAATATTCGCTCCAATTAATCGTTGCTATGTTGAACTGCAGTTTATCACGCTCCCCAACCGGCAGCCGTTCGTTCAGCTCGTCAATGTTGCGATGGGCAAACTTCCACTCCTTGAGCCCGAACCAAGCCATCATATTGATTATGCGCGAGATTTTCTGATATGCCTTCACGTAGCTAGGAACAAGACAAGCACAAAGCAAATAAAGAGCATTTTGTATTGATTACCTCCTGCTAATTGGCAGACCAACTGACTGAGCTCGATCAAGCTTGAGCACTCCATAAATAATTGTCAAATGATACCCATATTGCCATCAAATGGTCAAATCTTAAATATATCTCATCAACAACTTGTTAACCCAATTACAGTTTAAACGGATAACGGATAACGGATAATCTTGTTAATTTAGAAGATTTGCCAGACAAATTAAACAATCCATAGCTTTATTATGCGCCAAATCTGGTCAGCTGCCGACAACAGGTATTTTCATGAAGATTTCTGTATGGCTGCATTTAGAGATGTATCGCAAATCAAAGGCATTTAATATTCGCCCCACACAATGTGGATAAAAGCAGTTTAGTTAAAATCAACTTATAAAGCTGAACTGGTCCAAGCAAATGCAGTTGAAATCAATTCGATTGCCTTTCAATGTAGCGCTTAAAATCAATGAAATGTAGCAAGACCAAAACCCACAATGGCAGCAGCAGCTAACTTGGAGTGCACACAAGCTCAATCGATGTGTGTGCGTGTGTGTGTGTATCTCTGTGGCTGTGGCAGAGTGTGCGCATACTTACATGCGCTTTTGTCCAGTGGCCATGGCAATTAAATCTAAAATATAAGCTGGGATATTGTGCAAGAAAAATGCAATTGCACAATGCAGAGGCTTCGATGGTATTATAACATACGAGAAGCACCTGTGACAATAATGCGGTCCAATGGGTTCCATGTCCAATCCGAAGTTGCAGTCCGTTGTTGTACATTGTATGCGATTGCCATTCGATTGGGTTTAGTTTGACATTTTTACGTTTTGCACATTTTTTTTGTTGGTATTTTTTGTGGTTTGAGGTTTTTGTTACCCCATTGTTTGTTGTTGTTGTTGTTGTTGTTGTTGCCGACACGTCGCATGTTTCGTAGGGTTTTAAATTTTTTATTTGAGTATTCGTTTTGTTGGGTTGGTATGTATTCAGTTTCATTGTTTCAAGGTATTAGCAATCGGTAGATAAATTTACCAAAACGTTCGGCGCACACATACACAAACAGAAATAGAACCATATTTGAGCATTTGGATTAGAAATGTATGCAATATGGAAACGTTTCGTGCGGATAAATAGAAATTCAACAGAAATTACTTATGGCCCAAGGATCTTTGTCTATACATGTGCTTAAGCAGCTGCCAAACTCACCAGAGCGACTTGTCGAACGGCTCATGAAAGCCCTGACGCGACAGGTGCATGTACTGGCCCCAGGTAATATTATTCACATCGGATACGTAGTTGTAAACGGGCAGCTCCGATCTGCCATCCAATTGATTTTCACGCAGCTCAAACCTGGAAGATGTGCTTGCTTTAGAATATGTGAGTTAAGGTTCATAACTTCTAGAAGTAATTGGCTACGAAATATTAAATACCCACTCAATTTGAAACATTTCAAAGAATAAATAGAAAATCAAACAATTTGTAATAACTACTTGCGCTTTGTAGATACAATTATATTCTTCATTAGAGTCCATTAAATGCCAATGTATTTAATGCGAAATGCTAAATACTGTTTTTCACTGGGCTACTACTACTAGTAGTAGTAGCTTATAGCTAATGAAATATATAGTACGTGTAAAAGATAACTAAATTAATCTGCTGGCTTAACAATTTTATTTACAACGGTTGCCTGATATGAATAGCTTATTGAACCATTGCGGTTAACCAATGAGTCAGTGTTGATTTACTTGCCGCCCCTTTTTGCGAGTTGTTACACATAAAAACTCTTAAGAAGCTCACTTTGTGCAAATGTGGGAATCTACTAACCTTCTGGCAATGTCCCAGGCGGATGCTATCATTGCGTTTACCACATAATCGGCGGGTACCATGTTCGCCTTGCAGTTGGCCGTGCCGTAAATGCAACGTACGAGTCCCCGGGCTGACCAAGTGCATAAACCTGATGGCCCGTACAAATTATCAGTCCAGCCGGGAAATGGATCCTTGTACGTTGACATTACTGCAAATAAATAAGAATTAATGGTTGCTTTGTTTGGGCCCAGACCGGAGACCGTTGTTGATTTTAGACAACGCCAAAAGCGATAATGGTACCGGTTGCTGTTGCTGCTGAAGGAAAGAAAAAAAAACAAAAAACTACAATTACCTCCCCCTATGACTATGCTAACTGCTAGCTGATATGCCTGGCTCCCAATTGCAAGTTCTGCACTTGAACTTTTTGTTGTTTTTGGTTTGTTTTTTGTTTGCGTTTTTGTTTTCTTTTGTTTTTTTTTTTTTTTTTGTTCGTTCGTTCGTTACTATTTGCAGTTGTTGGGGACAGTCAGGCTGCAGCTTAGGATGCTACGATGCTTTGGCATTTTTGTGTTAAAATAAATGAAAATTTGTTTGCGCTTTGTTACCGAGCTGAAACTGAAGCTGAAGCTGAAGCTGCAGCTTCGCAGCTATAGATGGCGTCGAGTCGAGTCTGTGGTGGGTTGTGGGTGGCGGAGTCTGAGGCAAGTCAGGCAACCACTGACTTTTTGCTGGGCTTTGTTTTCGTTACGTTACGTTGCGTTTAGTTGAAAATATAAAAAAAAGAACATATCGTTTTTTCCACATGCATTTATCTGCTAAGCCATGGCGCACACACTCTTCGACTTTGGGGTGTTTGCTGCCGGTAGCGAAAATGCACATTGTTTGCTATTTTTCACAAAATTTTAAATATTCCATTTTCCAATGCTACAAAAGTCCTTTGGGGGAGCGCCGTCCAAGTACAAGCAGCTGCCACATTTCGTATATATACATATCTCTCGCTGCTCCCTCTTTTGCTATTTTGGGTTGTGCAACGTAAAAGCGTTGCAAGTTTCGTGTGCGCTTTTGCATGCCCTGGGGCATTTTAGGGCTAATTATCTGACAATTAGTTTGTGAAGTCAACTTTAAAACCGCACTGTCCGCAACAATCTCGACTCACATTAAGATGCAATTTTTGTATTGCACTCACCCACTTACCGATGGGTGGCCGAAAGATGCCAGCCGGCATGTGAAAGGCACGATGATTCACCAAATTCTCGGCACATTTCTTTGTCATAGTATACGTATTTGGCATTTGGCCAATTAGGCAATGGCGCAGCTTCTCCAGCGTTTCGTCATCGAAGGTGCGATAAATCTGCAAGTGAGATGATTTTCAATTTAAATAAACTGTTAACCCAATCAAGTGTTGTACGAGTATATGCACATAAAATAGTAAAAATAATAATAATAATCATAATAATAATATTCATGAGTGCTATTTGCCAAGCACATAGTGTACGAATATGTAATTCATTTCCCGCGCTGTGTCTCGTTCTCGTTTCGCATTGAGTTTGCTCGCTGGACCAACCTGCATGATTTTTTCGTAGCCAATTTCATTCTCGTACACTTGTTCCTTGATGAATTTGCGATTGCAATTGCAGTACAGTGTCGAAATATGCACGAATGACTGCGGAGTGGCAGAATGGGGCGGGGGGAGAGGGTGTGGCATCATGTCGAATGTTGATTGAATTGTGTTGAAGTTGTTTGCACGCCGCAGCCGTAAAAAATATGCAACAACAATAAAAAGCATTACAGTTAAATAAAAATAAACAGTTGTAAATATTAAAATTCATTCAAAAATATTTCTCATGCAGACATGCGAATTATGTTTCTTGGTTACTTAAATGTGGTAAGCGAATATGCAATTAAAAAGTACTCCATTACAACCACAATCTGCAAATATTGACAGCATTCAGCTTTAAAAGGCAGGTAAAACTCAATTCGCCTGTTAACGAATACGCTGCAAATACGTTCGATAATCGAAATTGAAGGTGGTTTATGGTTATGTCAATAGATGTAAGGCATTTTTAGCTCATTGAAGGACATTTGTAACTAATAACAAATATCATTCCATGAGTTTGCTTACCACTTAGAATGCTTCATAAAATATTTAAAAACCAATCAAATTCGAAGTTAAGAGTGGAGTTTCTAATTGAGATAATATTCGCAAATTGCTTCAAACAGAATTGATCAAGCTTTGTTGAAACTTGCATATATTTCTTAATGTATAATATATAAATTTTTATAAAATTTGGCAGCTCAGCAACTAAATTTCGCAGCTAGACATTGCTTACCTTCAACTGCTTCATTTGCATAGCCAAGTCGAGTATCTTCTTGGTGCCCAGAACATTAATGTCAATAGCATCGCTTAGTTTCTCATTGAATTTCACAGAGGCGACCACATTGAAGACAATCTAACGGGTTAAAAAAAATATAAGAAGTAAAGTAATACATATTAAAATTGAAAAATGTCAGCAACAACAAATGGAAAACTTGAACAACAATAGAGCATGCAAAATGCATGAGAAGTGCATGCAAAAGAGAAGCGCTTGGTGGATGCGATGTTGAGTTTGTGTGCTCGTGTCCTGTTTGGCTGCATTCTGTGATAACCTCAAAGTCAGCAGGGAAACAGGACGCAGGACGCAGGAGGAAACATGCAACTGCTGCATTGAACATCGACAACAAAGCAATTTTCGTTTTAAAACAGTGCTAGGACTAAGCGCTGCGAATCCTGCCGATTCTGCACCACATGGGAAGTGAGTGACTTGTATGCAAAATGTTTTGCAAACAGCAACAAAAAACAAAAAAAAAAAATAGAAAATATAAAAAAATAAAACTAAAACGCCAAACGGATGCGGCTGGCAGGACAATGGCTCGCGCACGCCAAACACTTGAAGCATGTACTGGAATTTTCATTTATTTATATATTGTTTTTTATAACCAGCAACAGCAACAGCAGCCGCAGCAGCAGCAGCAGCAGGAGTTGCAGGACTATCAGGAGCATGAGCGGCAGGAACACACATTTTCACAGCACTACGTGCTGGGTTTCAATTTTTGTTGAAAAGTACAAAATATATATTTTCCTGCCTTGGCTCTTCAACGTGTGAGTGTGTGTGTGTGTGTGTGTGTGTGTGTGTGTGAGGAGAAAAAATCATAAAAAGGAAATAAACCGACTGCATGCCTGTTGTCGTAAACATGGCGCCTGCCTTTGGCAGCCAACGCTACGTAGTGTAATGCACAAAGGACAAATGGACAGATAGTCAAACAGTCAGATAGACAAACAGACAGAAAGACACAGAGATAAACAGACAGCAGTAGCGGGCCCTATCCAAATACACACACACACACACACACAAAGTTTCACACAAAAGTCCATTGATTGAATTGCCAACAAAACTTCTCGGCTCGACTCTTCAAAACGGGTATGCTGGCAATGCCAATATAGTATGGATGTATGTGTGTGTGTACATGTTGCATACTCACTTGGACCTCAGACGAGAGCATTGCACGGTCGGCGGCATCGATGTCCAGGTCGATGGCACTGTAATCAGCGCGTATCGGATGCACCTTCTCGAACAACTCCGGCAACTCGTCGCGCATTGTATTGAATATCTGCAACAGAAGCAACAGCAGCAACGGCAGCAACAGCAGCAGCACCAGCAGTTTTTCATTGTTCAACAGTACAGAGAGAGGCAACAACTCATTTCCCCGGGATTGCTATTGACTTACCGACTCATTGAAGAATCCCCGCAAACGCTCCTGCACGCTCATGTTGTTCTTGCTGCGTATCAGCATGTAAATTTTACGCAAGCCAAAGGAGCGCAACAATTTTTCGGTTAGGACCTTGCCCACAAAACCCGTGCCGCCCGTAATGAGCACGGTCGCATCCCTATAGAAATCTGTCACGGGTGTTGTTGTCGGCATCGCCACCACAGTATTACCAATCCCACCAGCGGCATCAGTATCGGTTGGTTTATTTGTACTGCTGCCACTGCCACTGACAATGCAGTTGCCACTGCTCATTGTGGATGCCTCGCAGAACTCGGTGTTGCTGCCACTGCTGCGACGTGAAGAGCTGGTCGACGAGAATGCCTTGCGAGACGCTGCAATTGTTAACCGCGGGGAAGTTAAGTGGAGCGAATTTGCAACATGTGACTCATAGTTTGTACAGCATTTAAAGGTTGAAGGTTGCTTTACATAACTGACACAAATTCACTTTGAGACTTTGTCTACACACATTAATATTTACAATTTGCTTGCAGAAGATAATTATTTAGTCAAAGATTAAAAGTCGCTGCTGTTGAGGGTGCTTTAATTAGTTGTTTAGTTCATAAATGTATAATTATATAAATATGTAAAATTAACTTTCGATAAGTTCTATAATAACTATTATCTTTAATTTCCAATAACTTTAACAATCAAGTTAGTTATCTAATACCTAAATACATATATTGAAATGTTTTATTTTTAATTTACAATACACACCTTTATTGATATTTACTTCATCCATTTTGCTTATGCGGTTAAATAAAAGTGAACCACTCAGTTCCAGGGCAGAAAACATATTGAAAACCTGTATTAATTTCTTAAAAATATCACATATCCAGCGATGGGCAATCAATAACTGGCAGACATTGGCCCCCGAAGATTTTCCCACCAAATGTCAATTATTAAGCAGCAATACTAACCCAATTATTATTCTATCCTTATATATATATATATATATATGTGTGTGCATGCAATGGGTTGTGTGCGGTGTGCATACTGTGTGTGTATTATAAGTGCTTTACTTGGTGAGTTATTCAACTAAATGCGTTTGAGGTATCTGGCTGACATTGCGGTTGCAATTGACCTGCTGACCTGCACTATGCACACACACACACACACTCACACACACACACATTGACAGTGACAGTGACACCCCTTGTACATTTAGCGTCTGGCAGCGTGGCGCTAACTCAACTCAATCAACCCGCTGCAACCCCTGCAGAGCACACTTCTGTCGTTAGACGCTCTCCCTCAGCCATTTTAAACATTGTTAATTATTCAATTATCAACAGCCAATGCGGCTTCTGCCTGCTGGTCAGCAACACAAGTGTCCATATATAAAATGGATGGAGGAATAGAGAGAGAGAGAGAGAGAGACAGAGAGAGAGCGAGAGAGAAAGATAGTTTAAGCCGGCACGTTCATTTCCATGTGCATGTCCATTGCGTCAGTTCGTTGCGTGTTGTGCAGTGTGTATCTAACAATGTGTGTGTGCGTGTGTGAGTGGCTGTGAGTGAGTGTGGGTCTCAGAATGTAGCATATGTTGTTTGATTTCATGTGGCATAAAAAGAAGCGAACGAGGAGCAAGCCGCACATATGCCGAGGAGTATTGCCTTGTTTCTGCTGTCATATTTTGTTAGTCTTTGTTAATCAGAATGCCTGCGTTTCTTTCGCTTGCTATAAGGGTAGTTTAATAATAATACAGGCGACTTTTAAATAAAACTTGTATTAAGGGACCGATTGTTAACAAAATAAAATGTTTAAGCTGCTCTCGAATGGAGTTGGTTCTTTTCTCCCATGTACAAGTCTTAAAATATTTTAAAATATATCATAAATATTTATGATTTTTTCATTTATTTATTTTTTGCTAAACACAGAACCAATTTTACCCAAATAGTTTTACACAAACATTTGTAGCATAATACCACAATTCCCACCTCGAAAGCAAGCTCTAAAGTCGACTTGCGTCACCCTGTAAACCAAAGCTTTTTACTAATCATTGTTCACCTTAAAGCAAACGTTGAGCTTAACTCATGTCATCTTCAGCTTTCTGTTATTATTTCCGGTTTGCGTCTGCGCTATGCTTCAGACAAAAGCTTGCGTCTTAGCTTAAGTCGCAAGCTGTTCGTCTTGGCCAATTTACTTATGGCACAAAGTAAAATTTCTTATAGCATAACCGAAAAGCTTTGATACCATTTCAAGCTTAAAAACTTGCTGTAAATTGCTATTGACAGATCAAAGCTTCTGTTGACAGAGTTAGGTGTGAAATAATTCACAGAACAAGTCACATGAAAATAACGGGTAAATGCATAATAATGTTTTACGATATGAGTTCTGACTCATAATATTAATTGAGCTGTAATTAACAGAGAGAATACCAATAAATAGATGTATATTTATTTGCTCGATTTGTGCAATGACACGAAATGTTTATTCTTCCATTGGTAATTTAATAAAATAATTACATTTATGCCAAAACTGCGCACACAAATATGTACATACAAATACATTGATATAATTAAAAGGATATTGCTTACGCACTAATTTAATAATTTATGTTTTAATGCTAGTTAATTGATTTGACGTGCCTATTTATAAATATACGCAAATCTAAGCCGTTAAGTAACAAATAAGCTGGAATAAAAAGTACATTTACATTTAATTAACAAGTTTTGGAATTAATATTTCATTGATTTGATATCAACGCCTATTCTAGACAAAGATCCATTTAGATTACTAAAATAATGATTACAATTAAAGCTTAAATACGAAAACATGCAATAGTTGGCCATTTGGAATTTGTGAAACCCATTTTGAATATATTTATATGTATAATTATAATACTGTACATGGCTTGCAGCTAATGATATTATCTACACACTGATATATATATATACCTACACAGACACGCACACTCGACGAGCACATCATTTGTAGCATTTCTAACACTCAGCATCATTGTTTTTGTAATCACAATACATTTTTACGAAATCACAGACTTAGAGCCAATGCCCAAGCATTTCTCTTCTCTTCTCTGGGCAAATCTTACAGTGGCTGCCACAAAGTTTCGCATTCCGCCCCAATGCCGCAATCAGTTCCATTTCCGTTTCCTGCTCTCGCCGCCGGCTGCTTCACGCGGGATACTTCGCTGAGTATACAAGTTCTGTCGCATTCGGTGCGACTACCAAATTCCTGTTCACAAATGCAACTCGAATTTTCCCGCGTTTCGGCCTTCAGTAGTGCCAGCTGGACACCCGCTCCCGCACAGCTGGAGGGCATATCCTCGCTGGTCGATGGCAGCTCCATGAGCGCCAAATCATCCTCGCACTCAACCACATTGGGATGCAGCGGCTTGAAATTATTGCGTCGCCACGGCGGCATGGTTGTGACCGCACTGCCAGCAAATGTCACCACAGTCTGATGTCCGTGTCCGTGTCCGTGTCCGTGATTATTATTGTAATTGGTGTTATCGCTGCCATTGCCATTGGTATTGGCCTGATAGCCATTGCGACCAATATGCAAGCCAACCTTGCCATTTCCGCCCGTATTCCGTACACCAAAGAAATTGTTGCGTATACGCATCGATGAATTGGCATAAGTTGACCTCAAGGAACTGGCTCTGGTGTGCATCGAAAATGTGCGTTCGTGTGGTTCCAAGCTAGTCTTGAATTTGCAGAAACAGGCCGAGAAGCGTTTGTTGAACTCCCGCTTAAACTTCTCCTGAAATACCAAAGAAATAAAATTTTAGTATGCTTAATCAAATTAAGGACGCTGCGCATATTATTTTAAAATTAATGGATATCACAAAAATACTTCAGATATCAATTATATATGGGATGAAATCGTATAGGCAAATTTAGAAAATAACCGCAGTAATTCGTCCCTGGCAGTGTAGACAAGTAGCCGAAAAGTTGCTAATGAGTGGCGTGTTTTGATTATACTGCTTGTTGACAGATGCCAATCTGTCACTTAGGTTTATCAAGCAGCTCTTTCACCTTTCTCACCACCAACGGCCTAAGTGGCAACCATTTGAGACACACTCCGCCCTCTTCACCGCGCGCACCACCCTTGACATTTATAGACATCTGTCGGCAAAGTTGTGTCTGACAACATCTTGAGTTTATTGGCTCACGCCCACACGTGGATAGATGATAATATCTAACGTGCCTTTGTTTGTTTGTCTCTTTATCGATTTTAGGTCCGTCGTCTACTGCCAAACTTCGACAAAGAACTAAAATATTTGCGCTTTATGCCAGCGATTTACGGATTTTAGTATTGTGTGTGAACCTGGCTGGATTTCTGTAGGTGCTTTCTATTCTTCTCTTTTCTTTTTCTGATTTATGGTGTACAGTGGAACGTGCCTCTAATTATCTTAAGTGGAGTACGCATATTCAATTCAAGGAATTTTTGCAAATATAGACAGATCTATTTATAATAATAAACTAGAGGGGAAAATTATTGTTCAAGAATTGTGTAAAATTGTTGTACCTATTTAAATTAAGTCGACGTTATCATGCATTTAAGTCCCGTTGCAGATAATTGAGATAATTGATTATCAAAGGAATACCAATGCAACAGATCAAACTTAATAAAAATATACTATATACTTTAAGGTGCGTGCATGGAGTGTTTACTGTACGGCTTCTTTATGGGCCATCAATAAGTCTTAGCTAAGCCAGAAACTTGATGGGGGGATCAGTAACAATCAAATAAATATACAGATGGGGAAATACATCAGCGATAAACAAATGGAAAGCACTTAACACTCACATTGTATATGCCATAAATAAAGGGATTATAGCAGCTATTGCTCATGGCCAGCCAGTCGCAGCAGAACCAAACGATGCTAATGAAATGATAGTCATTGATTTCCGGAATCGTCACATACAATATGTTATAGAGCTGCAGCGGTAACCAGCACAGACCAAAAATGACCACAACGATAATTAGCATTTTAATGACCTGCAAGTAAGACGATTGTTACATTACGGTAATTGAGCAGCTTACGCACATTTAGCTGCAACAACAACAACAACAACAACAGCAACCCAACTGACCTTTTTCTTGTTCTTTAGCAGCGTAATGTCACGCGAGTCCTGCGCGTTGCCAGGTGCCCGTGTGCCCCACAATCGAACGGCCATTTGTATGTACACAAAGCTAATGACGCAAAATGGCACCAGATATTGCACAAAAACTAAGGCGTATCGATAGGCCTTCAGCTGCTCGTCGGATAGGTTTTTGTTCATGCAAAACGGTCGAGTCAAATTAAAATAGACATCGTTTTCTGTGAACAAAACATATACATACAGATGTACACATAGAAGACATTAATTAATGACTTTCCACTTCATAGACTTAGCTGTATGCTTACCACGGAAACGGTCCGTTATCTCCTCCACACGAAAAGCAATTGGAAATGGTGCGGCAAACACAAAAGCCAGTATCCAAATTCCCGCAATTATGAATTTCGATATGAACTTGGTGGGACGTGCGCTGCAAGCGAAATATATGGAAATATAAATAATCACTCACATTAATGAAACAAATTTCTATGCCATCAAGTCATCGAGTGTGTTGTGTGGCTTACCGCAATGGATTAATTATGGCCCGATGGCGATCAATTGCAATGGCAGTCAGAGTAAAAACAGAGACATTCACGCTCAGCGCCTGCACAAATGGACAGAAGCCGCACATGAAATATGGCAGGTTCCAGCGTTGCAGCAGTGCTGCCTGAAACTAATATAAACAACAAAAAAATGATACATAGATTAAATAATTGCTGTTACATGTGTATGATTAATCAAAATCCCGCCAGTAAATCAGCCAAAGCGCATCACAAATATCATTAAAGAGGAATTTCCGGTTACGCCGGCAATTGTCCAAAATAAATTGCCAAAATTGTGGGTTCGTGTCCATGATTTGTGTTTTCCATGTGTGTGTGTGTGTGTGTGTGTGGGTGTTATTGTGGATGTGTAAATGAGTGGTAAATGAATAGTTTGGTTTGCATTTGCGCTGACATGTTGAGGAGCACATACGAGTAATGTGGTCTTGTTCAGCGTTCAATTCATGCGGCTACGGTTCAGTTTCCCAGTGGCGTAGTTGAGAAGGGTATTCAAATAATTAAAGCCACACTCTGTTGGTAACAAATGATTATGTGTTCTGACAGCAGCTGTCATTTAATTGTCCAGTTAATGAATATTTACTGCGCTGTGTGTGTGTATGAATTAAAGTGTGTCTGAGTGAGAGTGTCTGTCCACACTTCGAGCCCAAAGATTAAGTGATATCGATTACTGACTAAGTGGCATGTATTAATTATACATATTATATTGAGTAGATATCAAACAACTGAGTGAAAAGACTTGAAACAGTGACTTTATAGCTGCCAAGTGTAGTTTAAAAACATGTTGGAGTGTTATAACTGAATTTATTACAACTGAACGTGCTTTTAGCCCAAAAGTCAAGTATGGAGCATCTTTCTCCTTTGAAATGCTACCCTTACTCAATAATGCATATGCACTTAAACTAGGCCTAGATTTGATATTCAGTTTGTGTGCCCAGATAATTTTCACTTCGAAATGCAAATCAAAATCAACAGAATCATGAAAACGACAGCGGCAATTGTCTCGCCTCTCGGCTAAGCTCATGAAATCATAATTTATCTGCTCACAACAATTTTAATATTCAGCTGGAAATTACTTATGGCTTTTAGCACATATTGGCTTGCCTACGAAATGGTCTATGCCCATTAACACTGGGTCCAAAAATGATTATTCTATTATCAAAATTTGTAGACAACTGGACACCAGTCAGACCAGACTGCAGAGTAGACTAATATTAGCTGGATATCAGAGATACTGTCAATTCTCTAATCCGAATATTGTGTAGGGTGGGCTGCAGAGGACGACAGTGTTTAAGCTCCGGAAATTAAATCGATGCCCGATTATAGTGACATCGAGGTTGTGGTTGTGTGTGTGTGTGTGTGTGTTTGTGTTTGTGCGTGCGTGTGCGTGTGCCGGTCGCATAAACGGAATATTAACGTGCCGGCAACGGCAGCAGCAGCAACAGAAGTCAAAAATGAAACTGGGCTAATGCCATTAAACTGATTTATGTGCACAAAGTGTTAACAGCCAGTCGAATATCAGTGAAACTTAATTTATTTTGAATATATCCGACTGGACGGACATACATTGCGTATACGCGTCTGTTTAATTAATGCAATACCCATTTAAATTTAAAACTTCAATTGGTATAATGAAAATGTTTTCTGCAGCCATGACTAATTTGGTTTTTATCAACATTTACATAATTAGAAAACACAGAAAAAAAAAATTCCGAATGGGCGAATGGGAAAATTAATTTATTAAATTGCATTTGGAGCTAACCTGAAATGGTATGCTGAACAGCCCAATGATGACATCCGCAAACGCCAGATTTGCAATGTACATATTTGTAACGGTGCGCATTTGACGGGTGGTGGCAACAACCCAAATCACCAGCGTGTTACCAATGACAGCCAGAATGCTAATGCCACCATAAAAGATGGATAGCAGCGCCACAATTTCCGCAGGTGCAGCATACAGGCGTTCTAGAATGACGAGATAAATATAAATAATAAGAGCCAATGCATAATTGAAATAATTTACGAGCTTTCCAAGTGACAGGGAATGTTTAATGGAAGCCAGTTGTCAGTTTGTAGTGACAGTGTGTCATTTACATTTCCTTTACCATAATAAGATTTAATATTTGCATGTGAAAACGACGAAATTATTTACAAACGATGAATGGCATCAGGCTGGCCAAGCGGATTGAGACACTTAAAAGATTGCATTTTACTTTTCCAAGTTCGACGGCATATCAAAAGACCTGTTAGCTTTGACAGGCACGTAATAAATCATCGTCCAATTGACTTATATAGCTCTCAGTAAAGAAAAATAAACAAAAACATTAACAAAGCTTACGGTTTGTTATTCTTTCTCAAGATTAAACTATCGAAACTTGTCTTACTTTAATGAGGAAAGTTTTGACTGGAGCAAGCAAATAAAAATATTTAAAGTAAAATATAAAAGTTGCAAAATAACAACCACTAAAAAAACATGATTAATAAGCATCTGCACTCAAAGTTTATAAACTATGTATTAGTCCGTTAGGTGTCAGGTGTATTGGAAAAAAATTAATTGATTTTGGATTTGGATTGAATTTAAGTGAGTTGGCTTTCAGGCTTACCAAATTCGGCTTCTTCCTCGGCGCCAGGCAACAGCTCCTCATGTAAATGTTGCTCATATATTATATCAGGTTCCATGCTGTTTTTGTTGTGTAATTATTATTATTATTTCACTTGAATCCCCAATAGATAAAGTGACTGTAATTTATTTAGGCTTAATCAAAAATGCTTCTTGCTGAACGCGAACGCGAGTTGATTTATATGGCATAATTCATTTTAATGCTGGCTGCAAATAGATAACACAAAACATATATATGAGATGAGAAATCAGATGCGAAAAGTTTAATTTAAACAAAATACAATTTCAAAAACAATTTTCATGGTCTCAATAATCAAAAAAAAAATTAAACTTTAGGTAATAATTATATTGAAGTCCTTCAAACTATCCTGAGCAGGCTTCAGTATCAAGAACAGCTACTAGCAAAGTGTGATGAGTTATGGACAGCTTTCAGCTTCCACATGACAAAGTTTGTTTCAACCATTCAACATCTGTCCATATCTGTTCGCACTGTCAATTTGATACTGCCGGAAGTCAAAATCTATGCAAATTTAAATGCTGTCCAATTTTGGTTAACCTTTATTTTGTTGCCAGTGGTCAGTTGACACTGGTGACCCTTGGGAAATTGGGTGCGGGTCAGATTATTGCTGTCCTTATAACTAGTTGAATACATATATTTGTCTTGGAGGAAGGATATAATCCTATTTTCTTGTTTTTATAACTAACTGAAACTATAAGAAGCCAAGGCAAAGTTGATAAGTTGAAGCCAAGAAGCCAAGACAAAGTTGATAGTTGGAGTCGAGTGGACCTTAATCGTAGACCTTTATAGATCATATCCCTTATACACCTGTACCTGTAAAATATAAATTTACAAAACTCACGCTATGTTCATTTATTGATTTCAATGATTAAATAAAATATATTTTTATTATTATTTCATAGTTTGGCCTCGGTGAAATTCATGTTAATTTTTCAATTTTACATTTCTCTGTCATGCCACAGACATTTCACTTTGTGTTTGTGAGTTTAAGGTCCAACCTGAAATTTCGCATGTCACCTAAATGAAAACATATAAATTCCATTTCGTTATAATAGCCCCACATGTAAGCAAATGTAACCCATATGTGAAGACCGTGTACTATTTAGCCAACGAACTCCATTTAATAAGTAGACTTTGTTACTTTGCCCTTTGTATACACTTCGGTAAACTCTTTAATCGGCTTTTACTTGAAATCAAGTCCTTTATTAGCTCTCGGCCTTAGTTCAGCTTCGAGTTGATTAAATATGTGCGTAACCCAAAAATAAAACCTATTTTGCTTTTATTTTGTATCCGAAAATGGATGCAGGCTGAGAAAAAGAGTGAAAAAAAAACAAATATCGGCTCATTGTTATCAGTTCAGATTGTATTCAAAAGCTTATGGCAACTACACATGTTGGAGGTTGGTTAAAGGTGTTACCTAACAAGATACATCAGCTATGAGCAAGCAACTCATTTAACTTGATACAAACAGTACTTTATCAGCTGCAGGGAAGCATAGCCCTGGAACATAACGACGGCGAGCGCAGTGCTGTGTAAATGGCCGTGTTGATAAAGGATTCATGCTGCAATCTGTAGACCATAAAATTCTTTTATGTTGCCTGTCGAAGCACAGTACACAACTCATTTTAAGTAACGGACTTAATGGGATATTTGCGAAAAATATGAAATTGTGCATTTTAAGGTCAACATTATTAAATTACACAATCAATTAGGTATACGAAAGAGCAAGCTTAAATTTGTCGACAAATTGTGTTGCTACGCTTTTATGGATACCATCGATTCGAATATTAGCCAACAATTTTGTCAGCCTAAGTCATATAAATGTAAAGAAAAGTAAGCTTATTTGTTAAGTCAAGTTATTGAGCCCAAACTCAGAGTGTAAAGTCATTCAATTCAAAAGTGTACAATTTATATTTTTTTGATCTAAATAATAGAATTTCTGTCAGCGCATCGCACAGGAATCTGGGCACCCAAGGGTCCTTTAAATTCACATATAACAGACATTTTACGGCCCAGGTGGGCGGTTTTGTGTTGCTTGGACGTGTTCGCATGTGAAGCTCACGTCTATAATTCGAAAAAGAATATTGAAAATATTTAAATAAAATATATTAAAATTTAAAAATTTTGTAATAAACAGAAATGACACATCAAAGTGGAAGTTTGTGAACTAATAACAGAAGTACTTATCTCAGTGCATAATAAGAACAGCAATCATTTCCAGAAAATTCGTTTAATAGAAATATTGCGCATACGACTCGTGACAACACGGCCCAACGAAAAGTAAAAGTTCACAGTACAAAAAATTTTAGGTATCGCATCTAATGCGATTTTTGTGTACTAAATAAATGGAAAAGAGCACAATAGAGTAAACCGACTTTGAAATTGAGGCTAAACTTTATTCTTAGCCTATTATGTGTGTACACGCTTCCCTATACCCTAGAGTGAATTGGGGGAAAGAAGGTGGCATGAAGTGTGTAAGACCAGAAGCGTTAGGTGCTCTTTTCTTGGCGTATAAATATCTAGACCTCAGTTATGGCAAGCAGAAGTAGCTTATTTTGAATTTGCTTCGGGCATTTGTCGCCATTACTGAAAACATTCATGAAATTCTGATGACTGAAAGCATTAAATCCTTTTTGGTAGGTATACACATTTACAATTAATATCTTAACACTACAGGTCGTTTATATTTTTCGTTTTTTGAACCCACCTAAGCCATTTGTTCTGTCTGTTGCGTTTTCTTGAGAGCTCAGCATTTAATCTCGGATCCCGGAGCACACTTTAAGCGGCTAACGTTAGCTTAGTTCAGCTGTGCAGAAGTTTCCAGGTGAATTTTGATTGATTTTAATTGACGGCCTCTTGGCGCTTTTTGCACGCTCCCAACTTCATTCCTGAACAGCTCATTAAATATTTTAATTTACTGTTGCGCACAAAAGGGACTAGGTAAATTAAATGTTACGTCAGCTATTTAAAAAATGCAAAATATGTATAAATAAAATATAATTAAAGCTTAGTATATGGGTTACATAATTATCCTACTTTATATGAGTATAGATACAATTAATTTGTTAGCTATTCAGCTTAACTCTCTTTCGCATTCAAAAGCGTAACACTGTTTTGCTACTAATTTTAGTATTTTCTGTTGGCACTACAACGAAGTCAAAAGCAAAATTATGTTCTCTGCTTGTTGCTGATTACATATGCATAGTAGTTTCTTTCTGCTTTATGTGCTTTGAGCCAGAGTTTTTAAAATTTTATGAAACTACTCGCAACATCATTTCATATTAAGGAGACACTTAAGTAATTATCTCCGCTAAATCATACGCCTGACATTTACAGCGACTAAGTACAGAGTCCTATTAGATACACCAATTAAATGGAGTCACAGGCATATACAATTCGAGATGATGTCAACAAAAGTCTAATCAGAGACAAGCAAACAAAAAAAGGAAGAAAAGTCAGGGAAAACAGAAAAACACATCTCGAGTTACACAAAGGAAACAAGATTTGACATGGGCTTAGCAATACGAGTAGACATACACGGTATGAGAATGCGTGGTTGTAGGCATTAAATGTGATTGTAATAAATGCGAATGTTACCCATATGTGTTGTAAGTTGCCGCCCCTGGCATTCGGCTTTGGCCGCAAACCCCAGAAATTTTATTAGCTTCTTCTTCTTTTGATTATTTAATTATGTTCCCTGGATTTAGCACGAAGTGTGGCGGCCACAAAAGGCGTGAGCTGAAACGGAATTAAAGGTTGGCAAGGTTCGTGTGGCTAAAATCCCAAAAATGATCATAGTTCAGATAAGGCACCACTTTCACTGTCACTTTGTCTGTTTATTTTCTGAATATTATCCGGTTAATATCTGGTATAATGCCCGACCTAACCGCGCGAGTGTGCGTTATCAACTGTGCAACAGAGTTCGTCTTCAGTTTTTATCAGCCGTGCAGCGCAGGCCCGAGTTGCAAAAACGACGGCAGGATGCGTGTACGACAAGCTAAAGGAATATAACTGCAAATGGCAGCTCAAGCTGCCGCCACTTCAAGCCAAAATACAACAAGTTGCAGAGCAACTTGTTTGCCACACGAACATGTTGCAGTTGCGTTTGCGACTTTTTTGCTTCCGTCAATGTATTTTTTTTGACATTTTTCAATTTCCTAACCCAACAAAACCAATTTATAATAATTTTCAGCAACATAAGCAATTTTATAATTACCTTTCAGTAATATATATTGTTGACTCAAGCGAGTGTATTTAAATTTCATACAGATATCTTAACGGTCTGGCTATATTATGCTTTTTGAACTCATCATTCATCATTTCAATTTTTTTTTGATTGGCTGTCAATTGTATTTAGTCAGAAATAAGACATTTACTGCGCACATATTTTAAAGAATTGGTATTGTAAAGTGGCACTAAGCAACGCCACTGCTAAGTGTTTTCGGCTTAGGATTTTTCAGTAGAGAGATATAATTGGTATGAGCGAAGACACATTTTATGCAAACTCTAAATACCTGGAAAGGGCACTCAACTGTGAGTAAGTAAGTAAGAGCTTTTTACTAAGAAATACTCTTTACTGAAGAAAGGAAAATGTAGAAAATTCATACATTGATGCAGACTCCTCCTTTATATCTACAAGGAGAGCACATGAGCCATTCTACAACTAACAAGGGAAACATCATTAGAAACGAAATGAAGCGGATATGTGGTCGAAGGTTTGGAAATTATGAAAACAGTTCACGTTTGGGTTAAACTACATCATTAAAACATGAAAAGGAAACCATAACAACAGGTATAAATGCTGGTAGAACTGTTACCAAACTGAAACTTAAGTCTTCTTGGAATTCAGTTGCTTCAGCGTATACTTGCCTTTTCAGCATCCTTGGAAATAATTTGATTGACTGTTGTTCCAATTCTGAGGACAGACGCTTTTAGTCGAACTATATTTATATTTCAGAAACTTTTAAATTGTTATTCCACTCTTATGTTGTTCTTTTTTTTTTTACTTAGTCTCGTGCCTCAACGATGCAAATAACTCGCTTTTTATTGCGATGAATAGCGCATAAGAACCTGCTTTCAGAATTATTTAAATTATTTTGAGTTTCTCGTGAAATTCAAATACATATTTATTCTATAACTTCAAGGGCTCAGATTTCGAGATAAGCTCGCTCTTCCATTCCCCCCATTGTTCGCTGGCCTGTTTATCACTCGGACATTGTGGCCTCTGGCGGTCTGTCAGTCTATCTGCTTGTGTGTGTGTAAAAATATATTAAGTGATAAGTTTTTGTGCTTATTACAAACTCTTGGAATGTAATCAAAATTGCCTTTTCTCAGCTGAGCTAGCAAAAATGTAAATATTTCAAACTACATAGGGCACTATGCGTAATCTGATGCACGAAATTCCATTTATGTTTCATAATATAAGCTTTGCAGAGGGTATTATATAGCCATGTCGGCCTTGTTTCTGCCTGTGTCATGAACTAGTCCCTCAGTCTGAAGAAATATAATGAAACATAAATTATATCCGTTGTTTGACTGCAGGCAGCACAGATCTTGGAGCTGGGGTAAAGAGGAATTTTTGTAAAAGATACTTTCTGATTGCCAAAATATCCGGACCAAATTCACTTGTTCACTTGTCTGTATATACAACTTCAATTCTTCAAGAATGACAATGTGAACCTAATTGCAGTGTAATAGATTTTGATCAGTACTTGGGGCTATCTATATGACACTTGGCACAATAGAGTTTAGAACACATTTAAATGCAGAACAGCACTAGCAAAACATCCAATCAAGCAAATAAAGCCTTAGGTCTAGACATCTCATTTATCTGCTTGCACGCATCGAGTAGACAAACCTAATAAATTTTTGATGTTACTAATTGTTGGCATTGCGACATTTGTGTTCTGTTCTGATAGCAATCTTATAATGTGAACACGGTAATCAATACATATTTATAGAGCCGCCGGACAACTCGTCAATTTCTGCCGCTCATATTTTGTTTTATCGGTGCGGCAGCAGCTGCCTCTGACATGGGTCAAATTTTGCATCTATCAGTTATGTGTAGTATATACTCGTATAAATAGAAATAAATACCGACTACAAAAAGTTTTTTTTATGCTTCAAGTATGGAAGCGTAAATACCCTTGCATAACTTAAAAACTGAATTTAACCAACATCTTGTTTAATAACTAAGAACATGTAGATCAAAGAATAGTCAAGTTTTATGCTGCGTATATATTTCTTGATATAACGATAATACTACCTATGTAATAGTAAAATGGAAAAATAATTTTGAAAGCAAGGAAATTCATGAAGCCCAACTAAATCAATTATTAAGTAAAACTTTTGCTTTTATTACGGTAAATATTCCGAAATTTCTTCATCGGTTTTGACAAGTTCATCTTAACTTTTGTCACTTCAAAGGAATATACCAAAATGATTTCAACAAGGCCGAATAGCACTACAAAAACAAGCCACCACCTGCTCTGCCAATCAATTTTCTTCCCAATCAATTATTCAGGAAAATGTTTCGCAATGCGAAAGTCGGGCACGTGCTGGTTTTTATAATGATATTGTACAATACTTTAAAAAACAAATATTTACTGCCTTCAACTGCTTCTGAGAAAATCCCGTACGGTTTTTATATTTGCACAAGCACCAATTGTTAAATGGGTTTGGCCCAGCGTATTGTTTGACTACAAAAATCAAGTTGGCAAGGCGACTGCAGTAGAGTAGTTCAAAACTCTTATAAGAAAGTTATGTGATGTAACTTTTCTATGCGATTACTGGCGGGGCGAAATTAAGTAAGTTGAACAATCAACAGTGTATTACTTTAAATTGCATAAATTATTATCTGCTATATATAGAAGAAACTTGTACTTATGCAAAATAGCAATGTACGTAAATGATTTCAAGAGAGTGTTAAAGAGCA
Source organism: Drosophila basisetae (assembly GCA_035041595.1). Classification (NCBI taxonomy): domain Eukaryota; kingdom Metazoa; phylum Arthropoda; class Insecta; order Diptera; family Drosophilidae; genus Drosophila; species Drosophila basisetae. The sequence continues at coordinate 87,622 of JAWNLB010000020.1, forward strand.
GGTACCCTGTAGTCCGATCTAGGGTGGCCTTTGTTTCAAATTTTATGAAATGCCCTTCGAAGAATTCAAACCCTTTTTTTTTGACTTAATGAGGGCAGGGTATTAAAACGTCAAATTTTGCATACATTTGCAAATAATTACTGTTTACAGCAGACACATTCAAGAGCGTTCCAAGGACATATAAAATGGTGTCCTTAACATTATAAGGGTCGCCCATCTCTTAAGAATATTCGCATTGCTGCTCTTCTGATTTCTTTTTGCTGTTATATTTTGTTGTTGTAAAGAACGCGAAAATCCATTTGCATATTTCAATAAGTGTCAACAAGGCAAAAATGTGGAAATGTTTACTTGCCTCGGTGAACTTAGTTCCCACCGTTGGAAATATTAAAGTGTGCTCGCCAATCGTTTGACAAATTAGACATAACATTGAATACTCGTATATTGATTATGTTAGTTTGACAAGTTTCAAAAACTTTTTCAAGTAACTACATCAAATTTCAATGTATATTGAACTTTGGCTATCAAGTTATCTGTTTGTAATGGGAGCTGCTATTAGGAATGACCTCTTAACAATGATTTTAACAAAACAATAAATAACAACGCAATCTGCACGTGCCAGATTTTATTAAACACATCGTCGGCTGCAGCCAAATTGTATTTTTGACGAAATTCGCCTATTTTTTATATCGATTTTCTGTTCTTTCACGCATTCTGAGGTTTTCGCGTAGAAAATAAATAAAAAGCAACTTTTTAATGAAATAAATTAGAGAGAGCGAGAATCCTGGGGGGTATTCGCAAATAAAAATTAATGAAATATTTACTTATATTTTTAACGCTCAAAGGAACATGAAAATAGCCAACCGTTACAGTTCTTTTTACAGAGTTTCAATTTTCTTTTCTATACTTTGCTATTTTCCATTCACCAAATGATTTGCCAGTGTTCATGTGAAGAGTCCATGCCCTTTCCCAAATTTGTACGTGCCGCAAATGGAAAGGTATTTCATAATATACGCAGATAAGTAGACTATTAAATTTTGAGCATCTTCTGCTTATATGAGATAAATAGAAGACGAATAGGTCTTAAAAATCGGTATATATTAGAATGTCAACAAATGTTGCGTTCAATCGTGTGGCTTCGCCTCTATCTTTCGATTAGTGGCTTTTACCACGCTTCCTTCTTCATAAGCCATAAATTCATTTAATTTCAATTTTATGTATTTTAATACTTGCAATATGGATTTTGTTATTTTTTAATAATATACACAAATATTTGCGTTCATAATTAATTCCATTCACGCAACTACTCAAGCGTATAATTATTAATGTCTAATTATTTAAGTGCCATGCGCAAACACGTATAAGGTTTTCAAGTGAAATGTAATTAAGCTGGTTAACTGAAACATAACATTAGCCAACGGCAAAGAATCTGAGCATATTTCAATGAACATCACTTACCTTACGTCAGGTGCGTTTGTCTGTAACATGAGTTCAGTTGATAAACTGCCGGGTCGTAAATGAAAGTGAACTTAATTGAAAGGATACGCTACAAAGAAAACGGTAAGTTGGTATATTAGGAATTTCAGGCATTTTGTACCAGCGTTCATAAAATTATAAGGTGCTCAAAAATGTTTGGCCTTAAACCAAATTTGCTTTGCTGAAAACTAAGAAAAATTGCTTGCATAAATTAAAAGATATAAGCTGGCAAGCAACGTGAAAATCGCATTTGAAGAGCATGATATTATGGCTAAATAATTCTTAGGAGCACACGAAATTTCCTTCCAAGTTTCATTCTAAGACATTGTTTGGGGTGTTGGGTCCCAAGCGTGTCCTTACATTCCGGCTGCTTGTTCGCATAATTACAGTTCGTTAAGCGTACGTTGTAACTGTATTTTCGCTCTTATACTTTTCATCATTTGAGGCTTGGCTATTATAGTTTACCTGCTGGCAATTGGGCGTGGCAAGAGTACGAACACCTGGCGACAAGACAATTTGTTCGCGTAATGTGAAGGTTCTGCCAAATGCTGACTTTTATTATTTAAAATTATTTGAATTTCTTTGTGGTGGCATGTGCTCTATATTGATTATACAGTTGAAACGATGTCGTTTTCGTGTTGTAAATATAGCATACAACTGTTACAATTTAAACCCGAAAAGCAATTAACTTAAAAACAATTGCGAATACATTATAACAAATTGAAATAATAATTCAATTATTGAATCCAAAGATTATCATATATATTAAAATGAAACAAAATTATTGAACACCTTCGACTTCAATTAACTAAATCACAAGTGCCAATACTTTATACAGATTTAAGGTATGTCTAATTGAAAGTTCAAATATTTATTGCAAATATGATCAAACATATTAAAATGCAGCTAACTTGTGGAGTAGTTTCGACTACATATAAGCATACATAAGCAAGGTTGAAATGTATTTATTTTATTTGGTGAATCTTTCCATTATATTGTATCCGCAACAAAGTGCCAAAAGTATTGCGCTGAAAGTAAATATTAGTTGTGGCGCTCTCTCGTCTGAAGGCAAGTCTATTATGGAAATCGCCAGATGCTTAAAATTCATTGATAAATTTTTCCGAACAATAAAATGCTCGATTACTTAAACAAATAAGGACAAGTAGGTGTATTTTTAATAGTTTTCTTTTTTTGTTGTTATTATTTTTTTTATTATTATTTTATTAGCGGATACGATCGGAATAGTCGATGACGAACTGTTTGACTACTTGCATAGTTGGTTGTACTTAGTATGCGGATTGGGTTGTCAACTGAACCGAGCGCAATTGCATTTAATGCTCTTAATTGTAATGAATATTAATTTAAATGTGCGCGCTGCTTAAAATGCTTAAAATGTAATTGAAATGCATTCATATGTCATCAACGGAAACACATTATTTTTTATTAGTGGTTCGCTTCAATAACAAATTTCAACTTGTGGTGTGAAATATCCATTTGCAACTTACCCAAAAATTAATTACTGCTACTGTTGTTATGCATTCAAATATTATAATAATAATTAAATAATAAATGCTCAATTTTCAGTTGTTATTGTTGGCTGTCGGTTGGCCAAACGCAATTAGCTCTAGTTTTTATTGCTTTTTTATTGATTTTGCGGTCAAACATTGATAATCACACAATCACAAATTACCCATCGTTTTTTGCCGTTATGTTCTTAATTACTGTATATCTCTATTCAAGTATGTTTAGTATCTTTTTGGGCACTCGATTGGGCTGTTGTCGTTGCTAAAAGTTAAATTTCATGCAAATTGCATGCCACTGCCATTTGATGGAGAGAAAAACCCAAGCAAATAACCGCCACAATAATTCACTTAAGCACAGAGGCGTGTTGGTTCGTTTTCGATTTCAGTGTGATACAATTTATTAATTTTAAATAAACACACACGAAGCTGTCGGCTCGAACGATCACAGCGGAATGCCGAGCAACCGCACAATGAAAGCGCTCAGAAGCAACTGATGGGCAACGTATCCGTTTTTTTTGGGGACCGGCAAAGCGTATACGCTTCTCTATTGATTCCTCGCATTCACACACACACACACACTCGCGCACTCACACTCACAGGCGCACACAGGCACAGGCACACACTGGCGCAGGCATAAACAAAGGCAGGCGTGCGCACACAAAGACAGTAAGCTGAGCAAGTTATCGTACAAGAATACGCATACGTCACGTGGTACCTGCAAAACCCAAAGCGAAAATACAGGTGCAGCTTCATATCTCAATCAATTTTCGCAGTGAACACCTATAAAAATCACATTTGCGGCAAACAACAACAACAACAACACCCCCCAAATCTAAGAAGATGGGCGTGTCTCTGCTTTATATCAGTCCAGTGTCATGCTAAATTCGTATTTATTTACTACGCACCAAGAGCACCTTCCCACTTTTATATACATGTTGTTTCGGCTTTGATTGCCCCCCCAAAAAAAATAATACTGATACCAAACAAATATTTTGTTTATCATCTTTGGCGTTGCACAGCAATTTTCATACGATTAGGGTTTAATATGAGATAAAAACATCATAGCGATAAATTATTTGTAAGATATAAATACGATTTTGTTCAATGTGTAGTTTGTTGTTTCTTAATTTAATTAGAATGTTGTGCCAAGTCAATCGGCCAAGATTTCGATGTTATCTGTGCAAAAACAAACATCACTATCTTTATGTTAGGTAATTAAATGTGTCAACTACATCTATATGTTTAATTACTGATAAAAATGGGTCAGCACACTGGTTAACAATACAATAAGATGGTTTAAAATGATGGACTAGAATATACCGTATCTAGGAGTAAAAGAAAGTTATGTTTTCAATTATATTGTATGAAAACTACAAATTAAGCAGATATTCTCAATAGTTCTTCATTTTACTGGGTATATAACAATCGAATGTTTATTAATTTGTATACAGGCAATCAATAAGATTCAATTGCTCAAGCCACTCTCATGCTTTATATAATATAATTGACTGTATATTAATTTGGCAATCAATAAGATTCAATTGTTCAAGCCACTTTCATGCTTGATATAATTTGTATTGATGACATTTTATATGAGTTCAATGTTGTGGTGCAGACAAATTGATTGCATACATTTTAAATTGAGTTGTGATCGGCTGCTAACTTAAAGAACACTTCCATTAAGAGCATTTTTACCATATTAATAGCGCCACGCCCAATTTATTTTGAATACTCAAAATAGTTTCACAAATACGCATACATGTTACAAAGACGCACGTGTTGAGGATCTGGAGTATAAAGCAGGTGAACAGACGCCATAAGGCTTTTATTACTTACTTGTCAATTGAATTAAATACAAACTAATTAAAGTAAATTTGTGCCTGGCTATAAAACTCAAGTTGCTGAGGCGTGGAGTTGGCAAATTATTTTCACACCAAAAAACACACATAAATATGTTTTGTCTGAGTTGTTCCGTCTGAGTTTTAAGTCTTCTTAAAGCAGATACCAGTTTCTTTTAAATTCTAAATGCGCAAATCAAATTTATATCTTTTTTTAGGCGTATGCGATATTTTTAAATTTGCAGTCATTAAGGCTAGCGATGCTTGCAATAGGCTTCAATATGTGAAGTTAGATAAGCTCACAAATTTTCAATATGTGGTCATATATATATATATTTTTTTTTTAATAAGTATAGATTGAAGCAGCTATTTAATTGATAGTGTATATGTAATTATATTTCATCTTTTGCTGCAGGTTTTTCACCTGCACTTTAATGGTCTCTGAGTTATCGTTTGTTTTGGTTTCTGAAGTGCTCTTTTTATGAGCAGTCATCCCTTGATGTATTTGAATTATTAACGCATCTATAGACTCACAGAAATTGGTCTTCATTAAAACGCATAAAATTACATTCAATTATCCATAAATTCCGCTTGAGTGCAGATGGCAAAATATTAACGAGCTTTTCGACTTGATTTATGCACAATAATTTGGATGCCTTTGGCAGCCGGCAGCCGGATTTCGATGTTTACCTCCGGCTGTTCAATAAATGCCTGAAATCGAAACAAAGTGTGATGTGATAATGATTTTAATCATTTATAGTTGTCTGTAGCGTTATTCTGACAGGCTGGCACGTGCTTTTGATAACGCATATTTGCTCCGGATGAGAATTCGATTCTTTTGGTTTGTTGTCGGGGCAAAATGTTTTTGCTTAGGGAAATTGATTGATAGCCCACGATGATAAGCCAACAATTTACATGTGTTTTCTGAGATTGATATCAATTCAACTTTAGTTAGCTTGGCCCTGTACTGAACTCATCAGATTTGCACTACCAAAATGTGGGCACGTGGCACTTTTTACTAAATCAACTTAACTCACGCCATTCAACTCGCCGAGGTGCTAATTAGGTACGCATGCCATTTGATCGCTTCTATAAAAATACAACAGTGTATGTACATAAAAACAAAAGCGAGTTGAGTTAATTAAAAAAATAAATGACATTACGTTTTTTTTTTAATCGTGCGTCAAATTTAATGAAATCATTTTGGATTTTTAACATTTGAATCGCCTTGAAAGGTGCTCAAGTGTGTCTGGCATCAGGCATTAGAATGTATTTACTTTTGCTCTAGAGGGGACGGAGCTTAGAAGAAATTTTAGCAAATATGCTAATACTTAAATCCAGTCAAAACGGATCAAGAAAAACACCTCCCTGAAGTATTACGCTTAGACCAGGAATTTGGAAATCAGCATAATTATTCACCTTTCAGATAAATTGCTACAAGCGATTTATGTGACAGCATAATTATTAAACTTTTGTTTTCGCCGACAGCTGCCAACAGTCTACAAGTGTAATTTTCATATTTTTAGCCGAGTTTTTGGATGCTGTTTATTGTCTGACAGATAAAATATTTGCATTGGAAAACATAAAACATAAAATTTAGTTAGCTGAAGCTTAACAGCCACAATTGTAAATATCTTAATAATCTGCATGCTAAATAAATCTTTCTGCTTGGTTCTTAACCGTATTTTTATATGCCAAGTCAATTTAAATCGAGACCGCAATAATATTGTGGAAAAACTTTTGCTGTTGCCAAATTGCTGAAGCGTTCCCTGCGGATGCAGCTAACTAATGAACTGTCTTGAAAAGTTTAGGGCTATTTAGCTGCAAGTCAAACTCTTTGCCTTGAATAGTCAATGTTTTTGGCTCAGACTAAGCTCAATGGCTAACATTTTAGTGTTGTTGTTGGCATTGTTAGTGTTTTTATTTGCCTCGTTGATGTTGCTGTTGCTGCTGTTGTTGCTGGCTTTTCCAGCTAGCAGCAGGTCCGACACAGGTTCACATGGGCAGACAATTGATTTTTCCTTGCCAATGCAATAAAAAAAAAAATGATTAAAAAAAAACACTGTTTTCAACTTTTGGCTGGAACAAGAAACGGCTTTTTTCGCAACGACAACAGTGTTGTTGCTGCTGCTGCTGCTGCTGCTGATGTCGTGCTGTTGCCGGTTGTTGTTGCTGTTGCCATGACAAAAGAATGCGGCACTCGCCATCAAGTCTCAGTGCAAAGTCAAAATGTTATCTTAAGACCAAGTCAACTAGACCCCCAACTAGAAATTTCACTTCAATTGACAACTTTAAACTAATTTCAAAAGTATTTTGTCGAGAAAAAAAGATACAAATCTATAATCAGCTGACCCCGGAAATGCCGAGGAGCGACATCACAACTGAGAAGCTTTATTTAGCATTTCCAATAATAGAAAGAAAAAATATCAACAAATTTAAAAAAAAAATGTAAATAACAACAGTAAACATAAACAATAATAATACTTGTAAACAAAAGTTAAAAAATAGATAAAAAGATACAAATCTATAATCAGCTGAGCAGCCACTCAGGCGGATCCCCATTATGCGACCTGACAACACTTGGTGTCGATCGGATGCAGATATTGCATCGGCGTTTGCGGACGAGCTGCAAAGTCGCTTCACGCCCTTTGCACTAGCATCGCCCAGCCGGGTACAGGACACTGAAGCATTTTTAAATGCAGATCTAGATCCTGTACAACCGGTCACCCCTATCGCCCCTACTGAGGTCCGCTTACAGATTCGCAGGCTTAAGTCCACTAAGCACAAGCATTTTCGAGTATTTGGCTTACATTTATGGGGGCAGCAGTAAAAATATATGCCAGGAAAATATTTACACTTCTTGCCGGTAAGACAACAACTCGTTGGCCATTAATCCAATAACAAATTAAAATATGCATTAATTTGCTTGGCGTCGGTGTTGTTCTTGTTGTTGATTTTGGTGGCGTTAATTAAAATGTTGTTAACATTAGATTTGAACGCGTGACAGTATTAAAGCCGCTTGCCAAATAAATAATTCCATTTCTTTATCATTTTATTTATTGTGCTCGCCGCATCGAGCACGCGTTCTACGTACTGTCAATGTTTTAATTATTTTTATTATTATTTGCGTTCAATGTGCTCGCAATGCCAGCCGAAAACATTTCCTCTAAACAACAACAAAACATTGCCAAAAAGCAAACATATTTCGCCAACAAAATTACGCATGCGAAATATTTATGCTAAGTTACCATTTGATCATAATTTTAGTGCACCAGAAACATTTTGCCGATTCCGGTGTCTTTTTTATAGACACATAAATGTGTGGGAGAGTCGCTATGTGTGTATGTGAGTCAGTTTTAAGCAATCTAGCGATAAATAAAATTCCGCACAGCATTCGGTTTGTGTTGTGTCTGTACACATTACATTTTTTTATGGGCAACGCGCAAGGAAGCAACGCATTCATTGGAATGAAACCAGTTGAAGACTAGCTGACTGACTGAATGAATGTGCACATTAATAGATTAAAGAACCGACTTTAGAGCTGTGGAATATTTTGTCGGGGCCAAAATTACGTTTTTTAATTGCCGTCATATGATACGAACTTTTAATTTAAAGATGCCACAATTTTTCCATTAATTATACAGTTTCCGAAATTTAACTACATTTTAGCTTGGTGCAGAATAAACATACGTACATTTCTAGAATATTTCCACACATGTGTTTTATCTTAACGCTCTGATGGAAAAATTTTAGTGGATGCTTTCTTTATGCTGGCATTGGCGAATTTTGGAATTTATCAACAGGTAATGGTAGACAATTTGAATATATAAACTGAGCAATTATCCACAAGTAGTAAAATACAAATATTCAGTTTATTTTAGTATGATTAACAACAAATCAATGTATTATTTTCGCAGCTTCAAATCGATTGGGTATTAAATTTCAAAGACTTTGTATGTATGTACACAGATGTACGTGTACATTTGAAGAAACGTAGACAGATACAGTTTAATTTTATTTTCTTGAGCGCATGACAAGCGCAAATGGTTTTTAGCTTATCACAAGGGACTTAACACTGTCAACACCCGTTGTTTGGGGCAACTAACCCACTGAAATGCCGAAAGCGGAATTACGGCGAGACAAAACACACGCTTCGCTGCATTGTGTGTACACTATTTACGCTTACAGACACGCATATACATATACACATACATATATACATATATACGATACATAACAGCAGCTTTGACCCTTTATTGTCCCAGCATAATGCGAGACAAAAGCATGATTGAAAGATAAACATGACTTTAATTTCAAGCCAAGAGACTCAAGCACAAAAAAAGTAAACACAAATTGTTGGCCTTCAAATTCGTTGGCAGCAATAAATGCTTTATAACTGTATCTGTCATTGTCTTTTATGCTTTTCCGTCAACGTCTTCTTTTATTTGGCTTTTTACATTTTGCTTGCGAAGCTGCAAGTAAAATTGAAAGTTGACAATGCGGGCTGCACTTGTTGCTGCAATGTGCATGTAAAAATATTTGTGCGGGAAATTGATGTTATTGTTACTGTTGTTACTTTGTTGCTGCCGCTGCCTGCTGTTGCATAGCAGTTGCGCAAGTTCTTGGTGGGCGTCGTTCTGTCTCTGTTTCGCTGCCTTAGCCGTATGTATTGCGCACATAGCCGCCTGTAAAAGAAACAAAGTGGAAGAGACAGAGATAGAGAGAGAGATAGAGATCAGATGCAGATGCTGTTAAAAACGAAAAGGTTGGCAACGCGATAAAGTCAAAGCTTAAATAACGTCACATACATTTAGGCAGCAGCTGAAAATGTACTTGTCATGCAAATTACATGACGGGACAAGATGATTAAGACAAGAACAATTACCGCCCATTAAGCCCTGTTGCCCACAAGCAAGCACACATAATTAAATATACGTAAGCTGGCATGAGCTGGCATAAGGAGCCTTCGCATATGACACCCAGAATGAATAATTTCATCGTGCAATTGGGCGTAACCCCATCCAACCAGCGATATAATTTTGTGCTTGATATAACTGAAATGAGACTTTGTCAGACAGACAGATGGCAAATTGATTGATTATTAAAATGCTGTTTAAATTAAATTAGTAGACATTAAAGTTTTATTGCTATGTGATTAGCATAAGCCAGACGTTATATACAAAAAGCAGAGCAATAACACCAAACAGCAAACAGCAAACAACAAACAACAATAAACAGAACAAAAGAATTAGTCATAGCCACGATAGCCGCCATAGTTGTTGCTGCTCCGATCGCCATAGTAATCACGATCCCTCACCGACGGCAAGCCATAGCGATCGGTATGCTGATAATAACCATAACCGCGATATCTTTGACCACTATACTCTGGCTGCCAATAACCTGAATATTGTCTCAAGCCGCCATTACCTCCATATCCGCCATATCCACCATTGCCCAGAATATTGGTGGTCGGATAATAGCCGACGTTGGGATAGTAACCACCTCCTGTGCTCGAACCGCTGTTAGGATAGTAACCACCTCCTGTGCTCGGATAGTAACCACTGCCCGTGTTGCCATAGTAGCCACTGCCGCCATAGTAGGTATTGCCTGGATAGTAGCCAGTGCTGGGATAATATCCAGTGTTGGGTCTATTGTAGTAGCCAGTGTTGTAGTTGGGAGTATTATAGTGCGGATAGCCCGAGCCCTGTCCAAATAAACCGCTCCAATTCAACACTTTGTTGGACAAAAACTGATTTAGCTCTATTAACAATATTAAAAAAATAAAAACCGCTTACATTTCGCTGAGGTCTCAGCTGTGGCCAAATCGTTCGGCTTGGCATCCTGTGCCGCAGACTCTGCTCTACCATCGACAGCACCACAAATGAGCAGCTGCGAACGATTTTAAGGTACAATCGTTTAATTTTAGCCAGCTTCAAATTTATTTGTTGACTTGCTGTTCTTTGAATACTTACCAAAAGTGACAAGCACTTGGCGTTCATTGTCATTCTTGTCCAAAGTGTACAAATTGCAAAGAAAAAGAAACACAAATTTACTTGACTGGCAGACGCAAAAGAAGATAGAATGAACGGTGAGAAGAGACAACCGCTTGACACGACGCTTGTACGTTAAATAATTCTGTTTCCCAGTTGAGGGGCCAATTTATATTTTTCATTTTCCGGCTGAGTTACTGTGCCGCTCAACGTCAGCGTAGACGTCAACGTCGTCGAAGCAAACAAGCCAAAACAATAATAAAGCTTGGGCCAGCTTCAAGTCCCATTTCACAGACACCAGTTAAAATGTGCGGATACGTTTATTTTATTGCTCATACGACACGTAAGTCACAAGCCCGGCGCCATAAACCAAAATTGAAATGCTTTTACGTTATCAGGGCTGGCAGTTGCCTTTTGAACGATGAGTTAAAGATATCCACTATTAAACATATATCTTAAGCAACAGGCTGTCGATATTTATTCGAAAATTGATTGTTATTACTGTTCGGGTAAAAAATATTTACAAAACTCTTAAATGTGCTTATTGTAACTGAATTTATTCTACCATGAATCTAGTTAATAATTGCGCAAAAGTCTCAAACATCCAGTTACGTCTTCTAAACTATTCTTGAGCATTATACATATGTTTAACCTCAAATTAAGCAGCACTTGTGACCTTTTGTTGTCTGTGGATGATTATGTATTATTATGCATATTTGTATGGGGCAGGTGACAAAATAAATGCCTCATTTTGGCTGTCTCTTGTCGCTTGCTGTTTGTTGGCAGTGCGTGAGTTTAATTTTAGATATTTGCGCCTTAAACTTTAACAAACACAAACACAAAACTCGAAACGCTCGAAATCGGGTTTGTTTAACTTTGTTCACAGAGATCGCTTTCTTTCATGTGGGCCGACGAGTCGGCGGTTTTTTTTTATGAGAACTTCAGACCAAATGCAAGTACCCATATTGTTTGCATACTATATCTTTAATTCCAATTATCCACACAAATACACACGCGCACACATACAATTCACACAAAATCAGCGGCAGGGGCCAAATGGTTGAGCAACTTGTACTAATATTGACCAGCTATTCTGGCATGCTCTTCTTCTTTTTCTCCTTTAGCTGGCCCACTACTAACGTCTTTTGTTGCTGCTCTTGCAAAAAAAACCGGGCCAGAAAGATAATTGCCTGTCATAGAAAAACTTTGCTATACACAAAACGCACTCAAAATTCTTTCATGAAACTTTGGAGGTGTGTCTGCTAATTGCTCAATTTTGATACAAGTACGCAGGATATAATCGACAGACTGCAGACTGCGGTGTTTTCCTCAAATTAAGGATCCACTCTTAGTTCCGATGAAACTCAACTCTTCATATGACCATAAGCTGCCATAAGATTATGCCGACCTTGCCTTATATCTAGGAATATACATAACCTCCATGCATATCTTCATTTTAGCACTCGCTAAAAACGTGTGAACAATTTTTGGGCTTGTGCGATGCGGGAATTACAACTGTTCAATATTGACTTGTCACAGTCGTAAACTAAACAAAAACTGGGTTACGTAGCACGTAACTCAAGGTAAGCGAATTGCTGCTCTTAAAGATGTTAAACACATGCCTATATTATGGAATAGCTATTACCTCAAGTCTAGAAAGCGAAGACAAATGAAATTTTATATTTATACTGTATATTCCAATCTGCGGCTTAAAATGTAAATATGCATTGCAATTACTTTGTATAACTCCATGGTCATGCCATCAATTCTTTAATTGACGGATGTGCAAAAGAAAAAACAAATCTCGACGAGATATTTGTTTGTTCTTAGTGTTGATGTTATTTCATGGCTGTAAAAGTAATAGACAAAAAGGGTACATGTAAAATCAACAATATATAAAGCTGGCTGAGGCTTATAATGAAACACACTTGAGAAAAAATAATTATTAACCTCAGTTTCAACCTTAACGCAACTGTAATATAATCTGCACATAAAAACTTCTCATAAAAGGTGCTCCAATCCTTACCCGTAATAATAACCACCTTTTCTCTGAGTGTCTGATGGGTTATCGCAGTTCTATGATGAAACCCAAAAATTCTTATTATTAACATAATTTCCTTTAAATTTGTGTAAAGATTCCTATCTCACAAATTGTTGTGCGAGTGAATTTGTAAAGATTTATTTACAAAAGGAGGGTGGTCTTATTTCCAGCAATTGTTGCTCGAACATTACATAATGATGTCTGGCTGAAGGGTCTTTTGGATGGAACAATTTATTTACAGATGTATTGCATACTTTTTGGCGTCGCAAAAAAATATTTATTTATATTTTTTAGATTCTTTTGAGCAATAGAAAACAACTTTGGATATATGATTTTTCTTACATTTTATTTAATTCCATAATTTCTCTTCAAATATAACAATTCATTTTTCCGTTTCAAGCGTTATCAGAATAGAGATTAAATAAACTATCAACTAAAATCTAATGGAAGTGAACAAAATACAAATTAATACATAGAAATACAAAAATGCATAATAAACAACATGTCACAAACAATTTTTTTTCCATCGTTTATCATAGTTTTCCTTCTATCTATCTTATTGTTCTTAGCCAGTGTCTCACACTGCCATATATCAAAATGCTTAGGAAAAACGTGAAAGAAGTGAAAGATTTATCAATAGTATTTTGGATAAAGAAATAGCGTCATAGCGTCATTGACAGGAAGTTTAGAGTGCATTTTTGATTATTACGCGAACACAAATACAGTGAAAATATTTTTTTCAAAAAATAAACGAACACATTCAATGGGCACTTATTTACATCTCTCTTTTATCTATCTTAATTGTGTTTTATTTTTTTTTATTTCATTTTTCTTTTTTGCTATTATTTTCTTGTTGTTATCCTTTCCTGGCTGAGAGTAATCTCGTTAATAAAAACACTTAGACTAAGCTGTTTGGGCTGGTAAATTGGGTTAGTTGAGGTGCTGCGGATTAAGGGAATCAAAGTGCAGGGCTTGTTGGAGGTGCTGGGAGCGGGACTGTAAGCTTGAGCTGGGATTTGGGAGGGGTAGACTCAGTGATGTCCAGACGTCAATTTGTTGTGTCTCTAGTTCGCTGTCGGCGTGGCTACAGTCTCGACATATGGCTTATCGTCGGTGACAGTAGCTGTCGCTTTGCTCTCCTCGGAAGCTGCCTTCGCAAGTGACGTGTCTGTCGTGACTTCGGTCTTGACTTTGGCTTCCTCAACTTTAGCTACAGGTGCCTCAACCTTGACTTTTGTGAGGGTGGCTGCTTCAGTTACTGGAGTCTCAACCTTGACTTCTACGGGTTTGGCAGCCTCAGCTACTGGTGCCTCAACCTTGACTTCTGTGGGTGTGGGAGCCTCAATAACAGGTGACGCAGCGTTCACCTCGGCAGGATTATCAGGCTTAGCAGCAGGTGTCTCAACAGATGGCTTCACCTCGACAGCATCCTTAGCATTAGTCTCGCGCTTCTTGTGGTATTTGTCCAGATTCTGGGTACAGGAACAGGGGCACATGCATTGATCCTTCGGTCCGGCGCCCGAGAATATCGAGTGTACACTGAAGCTATTTGGTATCGCTGCTGGCTGTACGCCCAGTGGGAAAGGATCGATTTGTTGATATTTGTTGGCCGTTTGCAGGTTATTATCATCGCAGTTGGCGTAGTACTCTTGTGGCAGTATTACCACCGGCATGAATGCAATCATAGCACCTTTGGGTATCTTGTCGGGTGGATAGAAGGCTGGGTGGCCGGGTGCCTGCGGCACGACAGGCAATTGTGTTAGTGACATGGTGTTCATTATGCTGCCGAAATTGCCATTAAAACCGGAGAATTGTTTGTTAAAGTCGACCGAGGCCGGATTCGAGTTAGGGTAGGTGGAGGAGGAGGAGTAGGTTGATTTTGATGAGTGCGTCTTATCGGCATTACAAACGCAGGTTTCGCTGCTTGACGGTTGCGACGGCACATGCAATGGGGGAGAGGGACGTGGAGTTACTTTCTTGTTGGGCTCAACATAAACAGTGCTCGTCGGTATCGGTGCAGTGTGAATGACTGGTCTGGCTGTCGGTTTGTATGTTGGCGCTGGCTCAAATGCCCGCGGTGTCGATGGCTTGTAGGCCGGTATATTGATCGTGTTTCGTACGGGTTCGATTGGTATCGATGCCGTTGGCTTTGGACTGTATGTGTTGACAAAGTGTGGCTGTACTGGCTGTATCGGTTTATATGGGATGGGTGTGGGTATTGGTGCTGGTGCATATGTGGGTATGGGTGCCGGTACAATCGGTACAGTCTTATGGATATTAAAATTACCAGTGTTTATAATGCCTGGTCTATCCGTTTTAATAGTGATAGCCGGGACCTTTGGCTGGGGCTGTATTATCGTCGTGGTTTTAGTTTGGGTTGGCGGTCGTGGTGTGGGATTCGCAGGAACATGGATAGGAACGGTATTTGGGAAAGAAGGTGGAATATAGGTTAGTGGTGCTTTTGTTGATGGCGGCACTTTCTTATGCACAAAATTATCATTAAGATCGTAATTTGGCTTGAAAGTTTGCGGCTTTTGGGTCGGTTGAATAACTTTCGATAGCGATGGTTGTTCGATTTTACCCAAATGAACTGGTGGCAAGTAGCCAGGTGTATCCTTGTCCGAATGCCTGGGATCGTCTGGTCCTTTTTCATTGAATGAATAAAACAAGTTACTTTAAGCATCTACAAATCTAGAAATTTGTCATTTACTTGGTCCTGGTGGTCCTGGACGAGTTGGTCCGGGTGGTCCGGGTGGTCCAGGTGGTCCTGGACGAGTTGGTCCGGGTGGGCCTAGTGGACCAAGCTCAGCGTGTCCGCCATGTGCGTGTGGTCCAGGTGGTCCGGGTGGGCCTTCAAGAATTTTGTTTAAGAACTACCATGCACCCAATTTTTAGCGAAAGGCTTACCAGGAGGTCCTTTTGGTCCTGGACCAGTGGGTCCCTTAGGTCCAGGTGGTCCTATATTGCAAAAAATCGCATTTAATTTGTACAATAGCCCATTAATAACCCATTATTAACACTTGCGAACAACCATAGCTAGATATCTTATCACATCCCAATTTTATCATACCTGGTGGTCCGGGAGGCCCGGGTGGGCCAAAGGGTCCCTTGGGTCCTAAAATATAAAAATTCACAAGTTTTTAAGAACTAGTTCTGCATACATTTTGTAGGCTCCATATAAAAAATATAATGGATTGTCCACTTCAGCACTATAAAAAAAAACCTTCCACTAACCGCCTGGTCCGCCAGGTCCTTTTGGTCCGCCGGGTCCGTTAGGACCAAATCCTCCGGTGCCGCCGCCATCGCCATCGCCGCCAAATCCGCCATTAGGTCCAACTACATGCACATATGGTGGAGCTGGAGGTCCAGTTGGGCCTTCAACGTGCACATATTTCCCAGAATCATCATGATAATATTTACCATCGTTAACACCTAGTTTTCAATAATGCATACAAAGTTAGCTTCAGCTTAAACGATTTCATATTTCTTGTTGTAACTTACCGTAATAACGCCCGTCGTTAGAATTACTATATTTACCGGAGCCTATGGGGAATAGAAAGTAATATGATGCAAAACATTCGATTAATAAACTTGCAAGTATAAATTGATAGGATGCTTTTTCGATTCGAAAACTACATACTACTTGTGTAAATTAGCTAGAGACTAACTACAAAATACAGTACACAAAAAGTACTGCATACTGGTAGATACAAGTTTTGGTACTACAAGGAACATTTAGGTAGACCTAAAATACTTACAGCTACGGGGAGTGGTCAGATACCAGCACCAGTAATAACTAAAATGCATCCGTTAGGTAATTAATAATATTTATTAGGGATTTACACAAGGTTACAAAATTAAAACCAACGTTACAAAACAAAACCAAACCTTTATTAGTTGTTATTCATGAACCGTTAGTAAAATTGCTTAAGCATTTGGTATGTGGGCGTGACGAATGTGCAGTGTACATAAACATTTAACAAATGTGCCGAGGCTTCCAAGAAAAGGTGGGCGATCTGTGTATTTTGCGTGTGTGTGCGTGGGTGTGCGTGGCTGTGTATGTGTGTGTGTGTGTGTGTTGTGTGTAGATCTCGTGCATGAAAGCATGAGTGAGAAATAAGAGGGAAGTAAATGTGAAATGCTTAAGATTTCTCAGCCATAATGATGAGCTAAGAAACGAAACAGAGAACAATGATAAATGCAGAAATAAAAATATATATAATTGGATTTTATTTTGTTTTTTTTTTATGGAAATAGTTCTCGTGTTTGAAAAATCATGGAGTGGGGAGTAAATGGTAGCTGTGTACAGACATAGATATAGAAATAAACAGAGATGGATAGATAGAAAGAGAGAGAGAGAGAGAGAGATAGAGATAGAGAGAGAGAGATTTATTGCTTGATTGTGCGCTCTTAACAAAAGTGCTCTAATAACGATAAAGATAACTAGGGGGTGTCCTAAAGTTGCCCTACAGTAGTGCTTTTGCCTGAATATTTTGAGAATTGCGTTAGCAAAGGAATATGACAGCGAAATTATAAAAATTATACATCGATTTAAAATTTGGCTGAAAATAAACAAGACTGCTTAAAATAGATCACAGATCAATGCATATTAGCGTAATATAGACATAAAAATATATGTTATTTAAAAAGAACTTAAAATCTAGGCCAGCAAAGCAGACGAAAATTTGAACAAACCGTCTTTGGCGAATGGGTGGAATTTTTTTTTGCAAATAGTAACTGAAAACTTGATGTGTTCCGCAAATAGATCTGCGCCCCGCTCAGCGGCTCGTTCAAATTTTGATCTATGTGTGCGACGCAATTGCAAATCTCAATTTTTCTAACCTGAAGTGTATTCCACGGCCCCAGGAAAACCGGTATTTGAGTGTCCAGTGTAGGCGCCATTACCCCCGCTTTGCGGGCCATAAGGACCGCCATCACCGCTTCCCCGATGGGCACCGCCACCGGCACCACTGCCAGTGCGATCACCATCCCTATATACCGGTTTCCCTGAGGCTCCGGATCCCACGCCGACTGGCCCATTAGGTCCAGGGGGTCCTGGGGGTCCAGGTGGTCCAGCTGGTCCAAAGGGTCCCACGGGTCCGTTAGGGCCTTTAGGGCCATCAGCGCCATTGGGACCGTCCGGTCCGTTTGGTCCAAATCCTCCATTTCCTCCAAATCCACCATTATTGCCGAAACCACCGTTGGGTCCGCCATTTGGACCGAAACCTCCATTGCCTCCAACACCGCCCTGAGAGCCCACAACATGCTTATAAGGACTATCATCTGGCGTGTAGCCTCCATCATCTGAAACACAAATCTTTTTGAATCCACCCCAAACATTCCATTTTGGCAGACAAAATCTCACTGCCGCCAGCCGCTCCGGGTCTGAGAGTTTTCACTGAATGGAAGGATGGCGCCTGATCGCCAGGACCTCCGTATGTGTGTCCGCTGTCCGTGTGGAATAGACCCTTGGGTCCCTGCTTGTGAATGGGCAAACTCTTCTGGGCCTCGCCCTTCACCAAGGGTATGTTTATCGAGGAGTGTGCGAAGCCATCGCCCTTGTCCTTATTCTAGAAATATGATCACACCATGAGTAAGTTGCAGCCACATATCATCTGGCACTGCTCGGCCTGCTTACATCGTCTGTTATGAAATAGGGTATGTCATGGACGGCGCCTCCCACGAACTTGCCGCAGCCAATGGGGAAATATAGTTCGCTCCACTGCAGCAGGATGCCCGGTTCGGATGGTCCACCCCTTGTCTCATTGTACAGACCGGGTGGGAAGGTCTCCACTGGCATCTCCGGCTCCACGGTGCGGTAGCCATGCACATCAGCCACATAATGTGTTGAGCGGAGCAGATGATAGGGATCGATCAGACCATAACAACCGTAGGTGACGCCATCGGGGCCACGAGTCTCGTGGTGGAAGTTTCCAGTCTTCCCCACATCATAGCCATAACGATAGGCGTCTATTGCGTTTCAATTTGGTATTTTGTTGTTATTGTTTTCGACGTGTTTGCGATTGAGTTGTGTGTGTTGTTTTTTGTTTAGGTTTTGGTTTTCGTTTTTGATTTGTTGGAAAAGGGGTTTTGTTGAAAGATAATGTTTTTAGAGTATAACGTTTTTGTTGTGGTGATTTTGAGTTTAGCTGAAAATTGCGCTGTGAAGTTGTTGTAGAAGTTTTCTGTTTACGACCTGCTCTTTAACTGCCTAACATCAATTTATAGCCTGCCTTTGGGCGCTGAACACTGCAAAAATTGAAAGTAAGCCTACAAATCCGTACATTCACATATGAAGTTGAAGAAAATAGAGAAAATATTTTTTGTGGTGTTTTTGTTGTGTGTGCTTTTGTGGGTTCGTCTTTTCTTGTTTGTTTTTATTATAATTGGCTTCTTTTTTTTTGTTGGCTCGGATTGGGGTTGATTTTTTAATGGTGTGGAGAGTATGAGTATGCAAAGCCTTTTGTTTTTGTATTTTATGTATAACTTTTTCCACTAAGAACAAAATAAATACATAAAAATATATGGAAATATTTATACATAAGAAAGAGATAGGAGAGATAAGGAGAGAGAGAGAGAGAGATATAGAGGTCTGGAGTGTGAAAGTAAGAGAGAGTAGAGCTTAAATAGAGTAAGAGAAGATAGATAGATAGATAGAAGATAGAGCGATTTTGTTGTCGATTTTTGAGCATATATACAAGTTGAGTTTTAGCTACGACGCAGACTACGATTTCTACGGTGAGTTTAGTAAAGCTGATCTACAAGGGTAAAAAAATATATATATATATATAAATAATAACCACTAGAAGAATAGTGGCATTTTTTGTTGTTGTTGTTGATTTTTTGTTGTTGTTTCGTTTGATTCTTGATATCGGGGTATTAATGTGTAAGTTTTTGATCAAACGGCTAAAGTTGGTTTTTGTGGGTGGGCTTGGGGCCAAAACGATTACTTAAAACTACTCAACAATACAGAAAAAATATATTAAATAATATGTAAATTGGTCAACTACTTAAAAACAAACAAATTACAAATACAAATTGAGCTACTTGGTAAATACGATTAACGAGTTACAGGGCGAAACAATGTAGTACACAAAAAACTAACAAACTGCATGAATGGTTTTGGCAAATAGATTTAGTCATTATGATAACGATACGATGATACAAGTTTCAATCTAATATATTACATTTTCAATGTGTGGGAAAGAAAATTTGGATACAGTTTTGGGTTTTCTTGAATGTGATTAAGCGAATGTATGATGCAAATTGTTAAACGTCATTACTTACTTGTGTCAAAGTTTGAGGAATAATATTGTTGGTTCGTTGTCTTTTGATCATTGATATCGAGAATTAGACGTCGATTCTCAGAATCAAATTTAGCAGAGTAAACGCATTGCAATAAAATGCAAGCGACGACCTGAAAATAAATGGAAAAAATAAAAATAATCGTATTACATAAGAGTTTATAAAATTCGAAAAATGTCGAAGACCAAAAAATGTGCAGCTGTCAAGTGGAGCAGTTAAGATAAATTGTCAACGCCTTATTGTCATTAAAAGTCATTCACGGTATGCCCACAACTTTTGCTTTTAACAATCAGATTTGCCTCTTGGGTATTAACTTCATTTACATAGACCTGTGTGAGATGACTCAAAAAAAGATGTCACACTCAAGGCATTTAGCCTGAGAGCTGAGCGGCACTGGTTTTTATTGTTGTTGTTGTCTGTGTATGCAAATTAGCAATGCTTTTAGATCCGGTTCGATACGTCTCGTTTGCAAAAAAGTAAAGCAACGAAATAATGCCCAAAAATTCAACAAATACAAGCAAACGAAATGTCAAAGGCCTTATCCATGTGTACTTTTGGTTGTATGAATATTTAAATCATACTTAAATTCTTATTTCGCTCTATTGTCAAGAGCCAGCAGATGACAAACTTTGTATCGCACTCGATCTGTGGCCCACTTGGCTGCACCTACTATGTCAAATTTCATGCGACAAATTGCTCTACGCAGATACATTTGTATCTTTTAGTTGCTGTGATGCATACAACAGTTACGCATGTATGTAGCACAAATGTCAGCGGCTGGAAAACCAGTTGATTTTTAGTCGCTCTGCTGACAGCTATGGCCAATTAGCTTAGATATTAATGTGCACACAGAATGACAACCACATCAATGATAATTTAACAACTGTGAATTTCTATTAACGTCAAGATTGCATCAGTTGGCAAACTAAAACTATTATAATTTGCTCAGACAGTGCTTATTCACTTTCAGCCAAATTGAATATACTCTGAGAACATGCATATTCTTTATAAATTAACACAATATCTATTCACATGCTTATATGTAGCAAATAAGTTATTTCAAGTTCCGGGAATGATCAAAAAACTTCCTTATAAAGAAACCAGTTCCATGATATTCAAATTTGAAACAGTTATATGTTTCTACTAATGTAGTAGAATTCATAAGGCAATAATTCTTAAATATATATCTCTTTGTCGAAAATTCTCCAAGGCAACTAAAAGAAAAATGTTTAAATCTTTTGACCTTCACATTCAGCCAAATAATTAATTGGTTTTTACAATTTTTTATGATCAATTTATTCAGTAAATTGTGTAGTTTTTTAC
Source organism: Drosophila basisetae (assembly GCA_035041595.1). Classification (NCBI taxonomy): domain Eukaryota; kingdom Metazoa; phylum Arthropoda; class Insecta; order Diptera; family Drosophilidae; genus Drosophila; species Drosophila basisetae. Next base: position 109,115 of record JAWNLB010000020.1, read on the forward strand.
ACTGACTGTGATTTGTATCTTTCATTTCGTTCAAAATAAATTGACTTTTCTAAGCGGGACTTGACTGGGTGTGTTTCGGTGTGTTAAGGTTAACAAAAATAAAGACATAAATCAGAAAAATGTATTTATTGTTTGAGCATAGCCAAGTGCACCACAATAAAATGCAACTAATACAGTTTATTTATAAATTGTGGATACAAATAATCCTTAGCTGGCGGTCGTACGGCCTCTTGCAATAAATTAATGCCAATAAAATTTGAAATGTGATAAGGTCAATCATTTTAAATAATAATTGTATACACCCATATCGAAACGATTGATAAATTGGTTGGATAGGCAAAATGAAAACCAAACGAAGCCAAATGAATCAAAACTCAAAAGGAGGCTGAACTTGATCCACTCATTGGGAATTTTGCTCAGTAGCCATACGGCCATCATAGACTCTGTGGAATCGAATTCATTAATGCAAATGGTTTTAATGGCCATCTTAATGAGGCTGAAAACTGCGCTATGCCATACCCTAAGATTATAACCGATTCCTATTGTTGCTAAATAGTTGCAATAATAAATTCATAGCCATTTATGAGCTGGTGCTCTTGCTGGTGTATGTTACCTGTTTGCCTGCTCCAAAACCTCCACAAATCAATATTTGCAGTCAAAATGATGCAGCAACCGCCACAACAGCAAATCATATTTCAAGAGATGTTGGATTTTTATTTATTTATTTCAGCTGCTGACAGTGGAGGTCGCAGTGTCATCCACATATCAAACAGCAACTTCAACGGGTATTTCTTTTATTTTTGTCTATGCATTTTTTTTCTACGTTGCCCGTATGAATCATTTTTAACATTGACCTTTTTAGTACTTTCTGTTATTAATATTCAGGTCCAAAAAGTTTGCAGCAGCACACACAGAAAACTTTTCATCGATTTTGGCAAAGTGTAAATTCAAAAAAAGGAAAATGCTCTGCGTACAGATTTTTTATTTGCAGAACATATTCAGATCAGGACACACCTTATAAATATATTTAGTGAAAGTTGCAGAACTCTATCGTTGCTGAGAAAGTTGTTTTCTATGCTGAGCACACGACTTGACATTAGATATTATTGATTGATATAACGAAAAAGGTAAACCCTTTTCAAAACTCTTTTCTAACCACCTGGTAATTTTGAGCAGAAATCAAAAAGGGCTTTAACTCTTGTGGAAATTTTCAAAGGAAGTGCCTCTGAACTGTTTGATGTGGTCTTTATGATAACAGGTACACTGAAATTCACTTTAAATTGAAAAATTGCATTATAAATAATTTGCATTCATTCAAAATAAATTAACGCCACGGGGTATTAAGGTAAGCCGCAATTAACTAACTCTCATACTCGCAGACATCATAATTGAGTTAATTAATTGGCTAACCATGCCCATTTATTGCCACCCACATGTGCAAATTATATAAGCGTTAAGCCAATCAGCTGGCTGTAATGGTACAAAGTAAAGCATAAAATCATTTGTTATACTTAATTAGTTATTGAAGCTCTTTGGCGGCGACCGCACCCCTCAGCATGCCAGACAGGCAGCCCGCTGGCGTGGCATGCCCCACATTTCAGTTGACTAACGTGTAATTCACGCATGACGCAAGCAGTCAAATCGCATTTCAAGTAAAATCAATTTAAGAGACAATTTAGTTGCCAGTTGCGCCGTATGAGTTTTATATGAGGTGCGAATATGCAGCATTTAAAAGTTCATTTTGTACATTTTCATTTTGTACGCAACGGTGTGTGCAACGTTCAACAAGTTCTGCTGCTCGTATATCATTCAAGTCAACTCGTCTTTACAGGTAAGACATTAAATGAATGTGCTGCTGTCGCCGTGGCTGACCCAAAAGTTCTGCCAGCCTTGTCTCAGTCTCAAAAACCATTACAATGCGCCATGAATCTTGCATAGCTTTGCATAAGTTGTCAGATATCTAGACAGGCATATGGGTATATAGAGAGAAGACAGCTGGGCGGTCTTACAGATGCGAACAGTTGCCGTGCCATCTATATTAATCGAGTCGTTCGCACGCACAGTTTGTTTACATGGCAAGCTACACAATCATAACGATCATCAGCATATGCAATAATGAGCAATCCGTAGCATCCCAAAGTATTATGGCCCGTTATGGAGGCAAACTGGTTTCGATTTCAATCTTTCGCTCACACTCTCTCTCTCTATCTCTCTCTCTGTCTCCCACTCTCTCTCTCTCTCTCTCTCTCTCTGGTTTGCTTTCAATTTGGTTGCCCTTTTAACGTCATCGAAACTCTTTTTTCCTTTTGATTTTTTTTTTATTAGTATCTTTTGGACTTACACCTCAAGGTCAATTGGTATCTGGTAACTGGTGCTGAAACAAAACTGTGCGCAAAGGCCAAAAGCAACAACAGCAATAACTACAAGAAATATACATATATATTTATATATATATATATGTGTTTTATCATAAAGTGCAACTGCTGTGGGCTGTGTCTGACCTTAATCGATGGCAACACAACGCAGCACAACACAACAACTGCATTGTAATGAAATTGCTCAGCTGCAACTCATAAATTTGACTGTTTTATCGAAATTGTGAAATTTAATAAAGGTATACATTGTGAAAAGTAAAATCCCTGAAAAGATAACCATGTTCAGTTCCATTTACATATAAAAAAAAAGAGCCCAAACAAGAAATGTATATATATGAATCCTAAAATAAAATGAACTCAAACAAAAAAAGAATTAGTATTGCATAGCTTCGCTTCGCTTCGCGTTGACTTTGCTTATTAGCGACAAATTCTAGCAGTTTGTTAAAAAGCGAACGAACTACAAAAAAAAAAAACAAGTATTACCAGCTCTGGGCGATGGCCTTTTTGGGTTTTCCTGTTAATCCAGATATTGATTTAATTAGCGCAGAATTTGTTTGCCAAATATGAAGAACAAACTAGAGAATAGCGCTAATGAGTTCATTGAGATCATTGAAAGTCACCGAGGCAGTCAAGTGCAGATAGCTAAGACATTATATAACACATAAGGCAAATCAACAGCAACTCTTAATAATTGCTATATTAATGCGAAACTATTCTGATACACTAATTTAAACAAAGCCAAGGCTGACATCATTTGGTTACCACATACTTTCAAGCACATAATACTCATAAATTATATATATTATACCATACAAATAACTCTTACTTTCTCTTAGTCACTTTTGACATTTAGGCAGGCCACATTCTATCAAACATATAATAATACTCTTATAATTATATTATACTATACAAATCACTCTTACTTTCTTTTAGTCACTTTTGTCATTTAGGCAAGCCACAATCAAATATCAAATATCATTTACGTAAAACGTTTTCATTTTTATTTAAACGAGACAACCTCAAGTTGTGATTCAAACCCAACCGTTCTTTGCGTATTTCTTTGTGCTTTTTAGGCGCTGACGAATACCAAAAAGCAAATTTGCATTTCTAGATTTTGTATTATAGATATGTATATGCAATATCCAATTTTTGCGAGTTTTGTCTTTTTTCGTAGATGAGCTCAAACCAACTAACTGAACGAGCCAGAGACCTTTAGCAGCGCCTTCGAATACCATACTGAAAGTGAAGAAACTCGCAGCAAGCATTTTTAAAAGTGAATCTGAGCAAATTTCATTCCGATCAAATTATGTAATAAATAATAGCAAAACGCATTCTTAAGATTTTAAAGCTCTTGAAGATTTTAAAGCTCTTGAAATAAGGTAAATAACTGTAAAAAGCAGCAAATAGTTTAACACTTGACTTGTAAAGTAAACACATTTATGGACCCCAATAAATCCCATAAAACGAACTTATTTAGCATGCTAAACACTTGGCAGGGGTCTCGACTTTTATGAGTCACATGGACTGCTTGCAGACCCCTACAAATACAGATACTCACATATGACAATACTGAGATATCAGTGCAGGAATGCTGAATAGCACGCACACGCTCACGTACACAAAACTTAAATCTATCTAAATGCGAAATCTTCAAGTGCAGCGCAAAAAAAGTAACAAAAAAGTGCCCAACTCTTTAAAATTCCAGTGTTATAGGAAATAAAATAAAATACGGTAAGAACTTTGTGTGCCACAACGAACAACAGTTGCTCTTTCCTAATATTTAACTTATAACAGTTTAATATATATTTAAAATAAACCCAAAATTCATTTCCTTTTAGCAATCCGCTTGGATGAAAATTAAGCTGATCAAATTAATTTGTTCCTTTTGCAAAGAGTGTTGAAGTTCTATAAGCTAACCAGCTTATTATCAAGTCCTAAACTCCGCATACGTGTCTGAAAGCCACAGCAAAGATTGAGCCCAGGCGGACCAAGAAATTGGCTTAGCTGGCAGTTGATGGCAAAACTCCGCGTACGTGTCTGCAAACCACGACTGAGATTGTGCCCCGGCAGACCACGAAATTGGCTTAGCAGCCTGTTGATGACAAACATAGATATCTTTATAAAAGCAATATATAAATCAAATGGGAACTGGCGTCACTCCAGTTCAAAGTCAAGTCCACAGGTCAAAAAACTGTGGGACGTGCCCCAAAAAAAGGCCTGCCACTTGACTTGGTGACAAAACAAAACACGAACCCCAAAAAAGTGTCACTTGTTCGTATGTGCAAAAGGTGTTGAGGCTGCTGCTGCTGCTGCTGTTGATCATATCGCAATGCTCTTATAGTGTCATTATGACACCTTTATGTACAGTTTATATTTGTTTTGTTTTTTTTGGTGACTACCTGTCATAAATTAACTTGTAGGCCTTAGATACGACGACTCTTACAATCTGTTGATTCAACTTAGCCCTGAGCACGTGTCAGATTCATATTTTCACGCACGGCGTGAAGAATTTGAATAACCCCAGCCGAAGTTACACATTTTCCTCTTTGGTTGCAATTATATCAATTAGCATGCGCTGGTGAAAAAATTAGAGTTTCTAGATGAGTTTAGCAAAGTTAATGAAGCATCGCTATATCCTTGAAACATTCGTGATGTGAAAACAATAATGAATAACATAATGGATTTGTCATTTTATGTGTGTTGCCCAAATGTGTCTAACCCAGCTGGAGTAACAGCCAATCTTATATTTGGCAACCATCGATAATTGTGAACAACGCAATTGGACATTTGCATAAAAGTAAATAAGCGAAACAAAAGACCATAAGTAAATAATTCATTCAAAACAAATATAATAAAAAACAAAAATCTGTAGCTAATTATTTTTAATGCGATTTGTTGTGAAGACCCACATTTATAATGCTGTGGTTTTTTTCAGTGAAGTTTTGTCAACTGGCGCAAATATCTCAGCTGACAAAATTGCAAATAATAAATATACTGAAATATTTATATACTGTATCAACCAGACGAGTACTTGTGAATGTACACAAAGCAGCAAACAAAACCTAAGCCACTCAGAAGTCGTTTAAGATCTCCGGTTTTTGTTTGTATTATGAGCAAAAAGCCGGCTATTACCGAAGCCATCACTTAGCACCTGGAATGCTGTGCAAAATGTTATTCACAGTTACAACTTGACCCGGACCTGAAATTCAATCAAGCGAGTTTTTCAAATTTCTGCCTACAAACAAAGATTTGCAAATAAGCCTACTCATTTTGATTCCATCTGCAACCTCAACCTTGGAGCTCATGCATTTCTTAGCAACTACAGTCTGAACTCATATTTCGATTATTTATTTGCATTTCTCATCTACCAAAACAACTTTTTCAAATATTTTATCTTTTATGTTAGCTAAGCGCTAAGTGCTAATATGTACAGATGGTAGATTCAGTTTTGGCCATGACTCAAAACGGTAGCTGGCAATCATAATACTATGATGGTAATCACTGCATGTGATAATAGTTAATTTTATTTCATCGATAGCTGAAATCCATTTGCATTACGTTCGTATAATGAAGATAAATTGAAGTTTGTCAAGAAATTAATTTTTATACAATTAGATAGTAATATGAATAGTGTTTTATCTTTTTTTATTATTCATATTTTTTTTGCTTAATTGGTATTGAAGAATTAGAGTCAAGAAAAATGTTTTTTTTTTTTAATGATTATTGATTATGAATCTTAGCTTAAACACTCACCATGCAAAGAACTGCACGCGCCATTTTGCAACGAACAATTGAAATTGACACAAGAATCGCCAGTAATTATTTATTTTATATTGATTTTAACAAATTTTGCAATTGAAAATACTGTGTTATCCAATCTTAAAATAAAGAAAATTAAGAAAAAGTTTTTAAAATATCTTTTGTATTTTTGCACATTCTTTATATATATATATATATATATATATATACATATATTTTTATATATAACACTGAGATATTTATATAGCGAATTCCTCGCCAAAATGTTTTGTTGTCCTTCTGATTAGTACAGTATGATGAGTTCTTGATTCAGTTTTGAGGTTTTGTTTGCAATGAGTTTAGCGTAGATCACTGTATTTACTTGGGGAAGGGAGCCTAACTAGAGCTCATACCGTGGGGACCGATGTGGACGAACTGAAGATGAACGCAGCTCGTCTTTGCCATATAAACAACGCAGTCGAAAACAAAAAGTTAAAGACCAAAAGGCCAGGCTGAGAGCAGCTCCCCACCAATACAAATGAGTGGGGGAGCAGCTACAGTGACAGTTGATTGTCAGCATCTACGTGTGTATGTGTGTGTGTGTGTGTAAAACATGGCTTAAAGTGCGTGCCTCAGTATGGGTGTATGTGTGTGTGATTTGCGTAGCTCGAAACAAGTTTTGTTTCGTCGATAAATTTACTAATTTATATGGGCAAGAGCAGCAGATGAGCTTAACTAAGTTGCAGCTGAACTCAGATTGTATACTCAAAAAATGTACTCTCTCAGAGACTGACCCGAGCAACCGGACAACCCCTACTAAGTTGGAGCGAGGACCGCGCTGCGTGTTTCAAGAATTCCGATTCACTTTCAGGTTTTTTCTTCATTAAACAAATTTAAAGATTTATTGTTTTTTTTTTTAATTTTTTAGCAAAAATAATTTGGGGTTCTTATGAGTCTTTGTATTTAATTGAAAATTCGTGTTTTTCCTGTTTTTTTTTTGACTTAATTTTTGAGCATTAATAGAAAACTGATCTATTGGCAAAAGATAGTAGCCACATAGGAATTTTGTTTATGGGTTTTTGTTACTAAAGATTATTTAAATATCAAAAGTGTCCAGTATCTTAAAAATAGTTAGTTAGTTTAATTAATTAAATGAATGCTTATATAATGCGGCGTTTGTTGGTTTTTTTATTTTGGACATTTAGACAGAATGCGATATTTGATTTCCGTATATATTTAATAGTCTCCACGTCCAATAATTAAAATAAACTACTAGCTCAAGATGAGAATATTTTCTTTGTCACGCATCGTTTATAATTTCATTATGAACTCACACGGTAACCAACGCTGAGATCATATGGCTATTTATATACTTTATAAGTATGTATAGGAAATCGATTAGCCTGATCTTAATCCATTTGGCTTAATTGAGACACCTGAAGTGGCAGCACTTCATAGACGACATGCTTCCGTTTAATGATCCGCTTAAGAATTTAGAATTTTGTGAGAAGTTGCTAAGCTCTGGCTGACATTTGGCTACAACGAAGTCATTGCGTATACGCAACGCTTTGCGGATTTGTTGTTCGCGGCTTAGGTAAAAGGAAACACTTTATTAAATTTGAAAAATCTCACTAGAGTCCGGTTGTTGTTGCTCTTGAAAACTGCAATTGACACCGATAATAATAATAATAATAATAATAATAATAATAATTCTGTCATACAGAGGATGCTGTTAATGACAATGCTTAATTCAAGGCGAAATCAACAATCGAGGCATAAAATATGTATTTATAAAATTTAGCTGCAAAAAAGAATAAGAGAAGCAAAAAAAAAATGAATCACAACATGTATCAGCTTTGGTTCAGTCTTTTTTTAATTAAAGCAGATAACTCGTGGGCCTGGTCAATGTCTATAACTATGGAGCCACGGCGACCCCGGTGTGCCCTCTACAATACATTTTTAAATGATTTTATACATAAATATATATATAAATTTTGAAATTATTATATTATTATTATATATGTATATAGATGCGTTGGTAAAGTGAGATGTACAAATTCTAACCAAGCAAACAAAAATACACCACAATTGTAGCGCATCTTTACTTCATATATATTTATTTTTTCATTACCATTTCTAGTTTGCTTTTGAATAAAATATAAAAGAGGCAGATCTCATAAGCCATATATTAATACATTGGACTCCAATCAGCTCAAGCTGTGCCTTACACATAATTGTAAAGCCAAAGTGAAAAATGCAAGTTTATGAGTTTTTTATGGATTCATATTTATTTTATTTTTTCTTATACTTACTTGCATATGTAAATGTATTTTTGACAGCGCTTCATTGAGACAAAAAATAATATAGGCGATATCTTTTTTTTGTCAAATTTATTAATCATAATTTTTGGCAAGCCCCAAAATAAATGTAATTTTGTTTATCGATGAAAAATGCGAGAAAGAACATAAATTTGTGACTAAATGTTTTTCAAAAACCCACGCGTCTCTTATTTGTTGAAACAATGCTGAAAATATTGGAAATGGCCATTGATGAGAACCACAAAACAAAAAGAGTCAAAGGCAGAGTTGAAAAACAAGTTGAATATTTATAATATATGCAGAAAATAACAATAACCGAAATACGGCTGACAAATATGTATATTAATGTTGAATCTATTTGACAAGCAGTCAACAGTTTAACACAAAATCGTTTATTTTATGCGCAGTGAGTTTTTGACCAAGTCTCAGCCATAATTTTTCCCAGATAGTCGGTCGAGATTCTCAGCTGGACAACATTTTACAGGCTGACCAAATTTAGAAAGCCTGCAAATTGCAATCGCTATGCCGCCAGAGATGACTCCAAAATATCAAATGTCAACGGCTGCCTCAGACTCTGGGCTTAAAAAAATGATCATCAGATAGCACTGACTCAGACGGTTGAGTCTGGGCCTTTTACCGCATAATATTCACAATATTGTGAGGCCATCAATTTAAAATTTAAGGCAACATGGCTTACAGCCTTAAAATTTCTGTGCATGAATCACCAGCTTCCCGTCGGCCCTTCTGCCTTTTACATAAGCTGACAACATAAATTGACCTTGATCCAGCTGGAGACATCCAGCTGTTTCCCCTGTGCAATTCTCGTTGCATGCCTCACTGGTGACATGCGGACATGCTTGCGCAACTTGAAAGGCGAGCGCTTGCAAAAAAAAAGTTGAATGACTCTGTGATGATGCTGACGATGCTGAACTTGAAGTGGGGTCGTCGCATGCGCGACCTTGAGCCACTAAATGGAAGCCTGTGAAAAGTAAATTAACTATGAAAGGTTCTTGGCCTGATGCAAGTCATGTGGATGCAGTTCATTGCGGAACCACAACGAAGATAATCTTTTGCATTATTCAACATTTAAGAATTTTTTGAAACGTGCTACGCTCATCGATTTTCCCGGTCTTCAGTTTGAATCAGATCAAAACATCAGATGATGTAATTATGCTTCTTTTAGTTCATTATAAATGCATTAACCAAATTTACACAAAACACGAATTAAAATCTAACTATACTTATGACGTGTGCCTATTACACTGTCCAAAACAATGCCATCAGCCTATGTGAAAATTTGTTCCGAGCCTCAAGCAATATGCGTGTCTTAAAATAGCCAATTAAAATTAAGATAATGGGAAAACAAATGACAGAGCTGTCAAAATGACAGCTAGTTGTTTGGATTTGATATCTTATCAATGATATCAGAACAAGAACTTGTTTGTCACAGTAGCTGGCGACCTCATGGAGTCATCATCATAAATACCTTCAAATAAAAACTAACAAATAGTTTGCATATATTTTACTTGTCTCAATAACTTAGCATATGCTATGTCTACAGTTTCCAAATAAAAATAAAATAAAACAACAGGAAATACACGACGGATTTGAGGAAAAAAATAAAATAAAAACAAAACACATGCCCATCTTTACTGTGAATTCTTTTGCTTAGTTAGAAATTGCATTTGCGCTAACATGAAGGCTGTTAAGGCGGTGAAAACATTTGGACAAACTGAATACAAATTTCACATTTTTCTCATTTTGCAATCAATCAATAATCAAACGAAGTCATTAGAAGGCTGCTGCAAAACGGCGCTTAGTGTTTTGAATGCTAATATTGTTGATCACATATTGTTTCTTTATTTTTAATACATATATAAAAAATATACATGTATTTGGTTTTTGGTTTGTCTGTGTCTACAAGTCGTTTGACAAGACTGCAGCTACTCAAACCAGAAAATAATCACAGTTTTTGAGTACTTCCGTCAAAAATTCAGCTCACGTTCATTCTTATCATATTCAATTAATTCATTTAACACACTGCATACAATGCATTTTAGATTATCCTAAATAAACTAATTTATTCAATAGCTCTTATGTCATTGAGCTTTTGAAAGATATTTCAATCTGGAAATCAATCCTTAATTAAAAGATCAGGATTTTTAAAATCTAATTACTTTTGACAAAGTTGTGACAATTGCACACTTTAAATTAGTCCAGAAGTTATTTTCGAGGATACATTTTTAACATGAATTTCGACTTAGAATCACATTTCCAACTTTAAATGTAGCACACATCTAGAGGTCAAATCATGATGGAAAAGCTCTGCTTCATAAAAATCAGCTCAGATTTGTCGAAGTTATATTTAACCACATTTTTTATTTGTATCATTAATAATTCTAATTGATTAAAAGAATGATTAAGTTATAATTCGATTAGTTCCAATTTATATAATAATTTCAAATTTACATTCAAGATAATTAATTATTTATAGGTATTTTATTATGAAACATAATATCTAAATAAACAATAAGCGTCTGCTTTAAATGTGTAACTACAATAATGAAGAAGATATGTTTCGCATTTCTCTTAATATTTATTTATTTATGATTGCTTAAAAAATATATAACAATCGATTTTTGTTTTATTCAAATAATCTTGTTAGCCCCGAGGGAATTCTTAAAAGTAAGTATAAATGTCAAAATTTATCATCAATTTTAGATAGGACAATGGTCATATTTATACGAAATTATCTATTTTCGTGCACTTTTTTAGAATATTATTTATTCAAGTTAAGCTAAGTTTAGAAACCCGTTGACAAAAATGTATTTAAAATTCGACTCGCATGACTTTTAAATTAATTTATTTATGCTTCATATGCCAAAAATTGTCGCTTCATTCAACTGACTTTATTGATTCAAATTTATTTATAAACAGCTCAGTTGACTGACTTTTGGCATTTCACTAAAGTGATAGTGCAGGAAATGTAATCAAATTAGAGCAAATAATAATAATAAAAATCAATACGAAAAATAAGGCCAGTGGCATTGACGCGTCGCAGAAACAAAAACAAAGATTAATGCGATCAAAACTAAAACTAAGACAAATGCCAAATTAAATAACATTTCAACTGGCAATTGTTTAGCAGGAGATTGTGATAAATTTGCAGCTAATGTTTCACTTTTATAATTTATGGAAGTTTAGAAGGCGGGCTTTTAAATTTGTACGGATTTGTATGGAAATCATTCAATTAGTTGGCCTTAAGCTATTTTGCTTTTATACATTCACAAATAAAACTCAATTAACAGTCGCTCGTAAAAGCAGCACTCCAAATCTAGTCAAACAGGCCAATTTTTTTTTTATTTACTAATCATAAAAATTGAACTTTTCGGCTAGGACCAGAAAAGTCAACCACATTCTTGTATGCCAATTTCATTTGGTTGTCTTATGTCTTGTCTTATTAGTCAGCTACTTTCTGGCCAAAATCCGACGTGTGCGCACACATTTTTATTGCTATGTATATTCTAATTTAGTATATCAACCAAAAGTGGTTAGAAATTCGTACTCAACAGGTCCAAATATGAAGTGTTAATGTCTTTTTACTTTCATAACTCTTCAAATTTCATTCTTGACTGTAGTTCTTAAGTCTGCTAGCTAGTTTTACCTGTATCAGACCAACGAGCCATCATAATAATATTTTAGCATAAATTTCAAACAAGTTAGATCTTTTTTCTCTAATCCAGCATACATTCGCTCAGCACTATTTTTATGTTCCCAATCTTGTTTCAAACAACAAACTAGCGACCAGCATTTGAATGATAATGTTTCTCACACGCACAGGTTCTATTGTCTGGTAAATATTAGGATCGTATATGTATTCATACCTTTATTACTGATTTCGAGCCTATGTTGGGTCAACATGCTTTGTATCCCGAGCAGTGGGAAGTTCAAGGAACCGGCCGAGTTGCGACAATTCGCATAAAAAATTAAGATATTCGGCTCAGTATGCAAAGCAACATAATATATTCGCAACAAACATATTGAGTCTGAAAATCGTAAATAAAATGCATGTTTACAAATATGAAATAATGTAACTAACTTAATACACTTTGGAAAAACTGTACTCACACGGATTTTTCCTGGGCGGTTTAATTTCCAATTTCTTCCAAGCCTATTTTGTTCTCTATTTTTTTATGAAAATTTCTCGATAATAAGTCGATTCCCATGCAGGTTACATTTAGCATATCGATTTGTTCTTAGTATTTCATAGTTAATCTAATTCCGAAAATGAAACTTTTCGATTTCAATATTAAGAAAGTCTATTGTGAAATTAACATATTTATAGGTACACACGCAGAAACACGCATAAAATGCTAACCACATAGTTAATTCTGGCTCCTGCAGAGCTGCTCCATTTTAGATAAGTTGAATTTGCTTTGTGGCTGCTCCGTTTAAAATATGCAAATTTAAAACTATTAAGGTGTTTTTTTGAGGCATGCATCATTAATAGCATATAAATAAGCTCTAAAGACGTCAGAGGCGTTTAGGCTAAACAGCAAACACTGCTTTTTTTGTCCTGGTCAAGCTCAAGGTCAGCGGCAAAATCGCATTTAAAATCATTTAGTAGTTATAAAAGGAAACCACTTAAATAAGATACAATAAACAAGACAAGTTTATCATTTAAGTCGCCATGTGTTAGCCATTTTATTGTTCTACATTTTTGAATGACAACAAATATTTTGATTAAGCTTTTAATGTAACACACGGATTCGAAGACCTTCAGTTCAGAAAGTCAGCCCACTCTTCGATATCAATCAATATTTAGAGTTAGGTTAACAAAACAACGAAAATTTGCGTGACGCAAACAATACTCAAAACTAATGTGTTTATCTAAAATCATTTGCGTAATCGAAAGCGCACTCTCGGTTTCTTGAATGCCAAAAACTTTTGTTTTCGATGCGTTCATTCACTTGACACACGCAGCAGTCACAAGAAACCACAAACAATAATTGTATTGAATATTTATTGAGATTTTTTTGGTAATTAATCTCTGTGCTTGGCGCTTGAGAACAGGTCCAAAATTCCATTGTTAATGAAGCTCGGCTCAAAAATTAATTTGCTGACAGGCTGCTGTGCTTGGTTGGTTAGTTGGTCGCGCTGACCGTCTGTCTGTCTATCCTTTAGTCAAGTTCTTTATGGTTGCAAAAACATTTTATGCAAATGAAAACGAAATATGTTTAAAAAGCTTAAAACTTCCTAAACTTAGACACAAATTAACATAGAATTTATTTATATTCAAGACTGGAGATTGTGTTTAAATTGTTGTGTATGCTCGACCTTTTTTTTTTTTGTATTTATTTATTTGCATTTGAATAAATACATTAAAATTTGTTTAAATCATTTTATTTAGCACAAGCTCAAAATCTTCCGCAAAATAATTTATATACTATATGAAATATGTTGAAAAACAAGCCAAATTTGTAATTATGACTTGTCTGAAATTAAAATGTATTAGCATTCTATGCTCAATTTAAAATTTGTTCTCGCAACTGTCATTTCATGACATTTATGCCGTCATGCGGTTTGTTGAACCCTCCATCCAACGTCGACAACTTGGCAAATGTTCTCACAGCATTTTCAAATCCGCTCCGCTACTTTTTATTAGTATACTTATTTTGCACTTGTAATCGGATTTATAATATGCTTTACTAACGGCATTTGGGTATTTTTTAAGTGTCTGAGGTCATGCGAAGTGAGTTTTTCTGATTTTTATTTGGAGTGTCATTAAATATTCATAAATATTTGTTCGCTTAGCACATTTTTGTATATATCATCAAGGCTACAACTATATATATATATATGTATGTATTTGTATATGTGGTTGAATAGGCTTATCCAATGAGTCAGTCTGTTCGTCCGGCATCCGGTTCGGCAAGTGCTAATCAGATTTATGGCGAATCTTTCCTTATTTTTGTTTTAATTTCACTTAAATTGCCATCCATCAAATGCCAATAGATATTTTAATGTAGATTGTGATTTTTCACGCTTCAAAAAGTTCATAGCTATTTTTTGACACGTCCTCACGAGTTTCGAAATTAGCTGCCGCAAAAGCTGGAGGCTATTTGTGAAGATTGAGCTCGAATGCGTGGGCAACTGACTAAAATCGGTTTCATAATTGATTCGGTAACTTTAAGCCTGACATGCTGACTAATTATGACCAAATAACATTAAAATGTCTTCAATTAAATAACTTAAGAACAATATTCAAATATGAGTTGTTTCTCCCCCTTGAGCAATTCTAATATCATCAAAAACATGTAGATACATCCAGTGATGATTGCTACAATTCCCTATGCAATCCGTTGCACATTGCCAAACTTTACACAAATCCAAAGTCTATATGTAAACTTGTTTACCCAACAACTCAGCTGAATCTCATGTGAAAACTTTACACAAAGCTCTTTCGGCGACTATTGTTATTGCTTTTGCCGCCTTGAACTCGCATTATAGATACAAAGATAAGTTGGGGCACAGCAATGGAAATGCAAGTGGAAGCGTATGCATTTCATTTTTTGATTTGTATACTCGTACAATAAAAAAATCTTTATTATTCGTCGCTTTAGCTAAAAAAATCATTTGTACAAAAATTTTACATATGTTTATGTATATAAATTGTATGCATGTAGATATGTAAAAGGTAAAAATGTTTCAATACTTTGCAATTATGATACACCATTTGTTAAATAGAGTGTGTTACAAGATGCAGGTTAGACAAACACTATAATCATTTGTTATTATATTATTCGAATACAGAAAATGGAATGTCTTAATAATATTGGACGCTATCGATTCGTTTAGCCTATGCTATGGTTCTTTTTTTGGGCATCGAGTTTCTTAACTAAGGCACTAGATTAGTAGAAGTTTATGCAATCCAATCGGTAGTCGTCGCAGTGCACGTGCACAGGCAGTATTATAAACTAACAATAGTTTTGTAAGAACTAATCATAAACTATAGCAGAGCTGTCTAATTTAAGGCACGTTTGTATTTTTTAATATCTGTTGCTAGTTCTAAACGCATGCGACGACCAAAATAATGAATTTAACGGGAGGGTGTTGAGAGAGGGTGAGGGAAGCCTTGTGTGTTAATTGAGCGCAATTTGGTATGCAAATATTGATATACACGCGATAATGATTCATTTGAGTTTCTAGCTTGTATAATTAAGCTTCATTGATGTGTAGCTTCTGTCGTTGTTACTGTCGTTGAATTAAGATGAAGCATTGCGAATTCTGTCAGTCGTTGCTATTGCGTGCGTGCTGATAAGCTGCAGATTAGATGATTCATAAGTACCAACTGATAGTCTCTTTGGATGATGGTGCGACAATGCGGAAAGCTGTCTGACAATTGCATAAACATTCAACTAGCGGCTCATTTTTTTGTATTCGCCAACTAAAACTAAATTTAATTATATGGTGAGAATTTTTCGCAGCACTGTCGTGGGACGGAATGTTTTTAGTGTTGTTGTGATAATTTGTGTACTGCTGCAAGTAAACAGAATTTTTAGATGGAAGGTCAGTCTCTGTTGGTATGCCATATATACTTACCGAAAATTATTGTCACTTTGTGGGGGTGGGAGGAGGAAGACTAAGGCAACTAGCGCTAGCCACGCACGAGCTCAAATCGTGTCTGCGACTCCTTAAATTGCAAACGCTTGCGATGCTGCACATGGGCCTCGGTGAGGAATAGCGTGGCAGCCACCAGTGTCAGCACAGTTCCCACACATGCGAGCACGAAGGACCAGCCGAACCAGTTATTCGCATGCTCCGGCATCCAACCGTTGCGATTGCCAAACACAGCAAATACAATCACTGCAATGGCAGCACTGACGCCAGCAGCCAACAAAACATATCCAACGGCACGGATTAGAGTGATGAAATGGCGCTGATCAGGTCCGGCGCATAGGAAAAATACCAGCACACCAATGGCACTGACCAGCATGCCAATGAACGCCAGCGTATAGAAGAACTGTGTGGTTATCATGAAGGCAGGCAGCAGGAATCCTTTAATCTCATCGTAGCCCGTCGTAAATGGGTCATACACCCAGCGGCAGCCGACAAAAAAACGTCGCTGGCTGTCATCATTCACATCGGGCAGTGAACGGAAACAGTTCACCCAGAGGCCCAGCCTGTCCAGCTTGGCGCCCGTAATGCGATAATCGCTGACCAGCCAACTGGGCGTTGCAAAGGCGATTGCAATGAAGGCGAATGCAAAGATGAAGACGCCAACGCCACAGCTGCCAGCGAGGGTGCGACGCTTCATGTTTACTGTGTTGTGGGGACTGGGTAGATGCTCCTGGGAATCCTCGCGTGCAAAATGTGGCGATTTTTGCATGCTTTATATGATAAATCTAGCAACGTATTTTTCACTTCAAATGTTTGTGTTTCCTGGGCTTAGGGTGTGGACTGCAGAGTTGTATTGAATCGGTTTGAACAAGCTCAGCTGAACCAGCGATTCAATGAACTGAATCACGGAGCTAAGTCGCTGATTTTACAGCTAGGTCGTTATTAGAATTCATTTCTTATTTTTTGACTTAAGTTCTCAATTTAATGCGAATTGAATTAATAAATTTAATTAAAGCTTTTCGATATCATAAGATGCAAGATAAGCATCGAGTACCACTCAAAAAATAATTTAACAGCAAATTGACTCAAAATAACAGAGCTACCGATAAAACTAAGCTGGGCCGTCGATAAGGCAGGGCTGCAAGAGCTTGCTGTTAATTAACAGCTTCTTGTAGCGCGCAACGCTCACTAAGCAAATTCGTTTTTGTTGTGGTATATAATGATATATACATACGAGGTGTGTTCAAAAAGTATCGCGAATTTTGAATTTTCGCGGGTTACGTATAATCGAATTTAGATTTTTTTGTAGCGTTATGTTGGTACTCATGTCTCTCATTTATGCCGACAAGCTCGGCCATTTTGAATGTTCACTTAATTGTTGACAGCTGCTTTGCTTGCACGTGTTTTGGATCGTCTTCGATTTTTACCTATTCAAAAAAATGGATCAAAGAACCTGTATCAAATTTTGTGTGAAAAACGAAATTAAGTGCGCGGATGCATTCCGAATGTTGATTGTGGCATACGGAGAAGCTACCTTGGACCGTGCAAGCAAAGCAGCTGTCAACAATTAAGTGAACATTCAAAATGGCCGAGCTTGTCAGCATAAGTGAGAGACATGAGTACCAACATAACGCTACAAAAAAAATCGAAATTCGATTATACGTAACCCGCGAAAATTCAAAATTCGCGATACTTTTTGAACACACCTCGTATGTAAATATATATATATATTGTCTTTAAGTCTTAGAGTATAGAGGCATTTCATGTATAATTTATATGTCATCGACGTTTAAATGCAATGTGCGTCTTGACTGTGCGGAAGCTACTGTAGTTCAACTTTATAGGGCAGCAACTGCTTTTTTGGCGGCATCATCCAAATCGCATGCGGTTTGTATGGGCAGACCAGAATTCTTCAGAATCTCGCGTGCTTTGGTCACATTGGTGCCTTCAAGGCGCACAACCAGTGGCACATTTAGCTGCAACTTCTTGGACGCCGCCACAATGCCATTGGCAATGGTGGCACAATTAACAATGCCACCAAATACATTCACCAGAATGCCCTTTACCTTCGGATCGGATGTGAGGATTTCAAATGCCTTGGCCACCTGATCCTCCTTAACGCTGCCGCCAACATCCAAGAAATTTGCCGGCTCGCCGCCTCTCAACTTGATGATGTCCATTGTAGCCATGGCGAGACCGGCACCATTTACCAAGCATCCAATGTTGCCATCCATAGCCACATAGTTGAGATTATATTTGGTAGCCTCCACCTCACGGGGATCGGCCTCCTCCTCGGTGACATCCATGGCGAATATGTCCTTCTGTCTGAACTGGGCATTATCATCAAAATTGAGTTTGGCATCTACAGAGATGACTTCGCCGCTATCGGTTTCGGCCAACGGATTAATCTCAATTTGCAAAGCATCCACAGCCTTAAAGAGAGTATAAAGCTTTTGAATCTCATCTGCACAACGCTTTACAGCATCGCCCTTAAACTCCAGAAATCTGGCCACCTCGAGCAGCGTCACCTCCGGTATGGGTTTGCCAATATCCAGCGGCACAGTCTTTATCTTCTCCGGCGTTTCCTGAGCCACAGCTTCAATGTCCATGCCGCCAGCCGGCGAGGCAATTAGCACGGGTCCATTGTGCTCGCGATCCAGCAGGAAGCAGATGTATGTCTCACGGGTAATATTCACACTACGCGCCACCATCACCTTGTTGACGAGGATGCCCGATGTGGGCGTCTGTTTGGTAATCAGACGATTGCCAATCATCTGTTTGCTAAGCGACAACACATCTCCCTTGCTGCAAAGAAATTTTCAATGTTAATTTTTATGATTATTATGTATTATTTGTCGTCGTTCGTAGCTCTTATCTCATCTGTGTTATCAATGGAATGAGGTACGAGATATATTTTTGGGCGGCCACTTACTTTGAGGTTATGTGCACGCCTCCCTTGAAGCCATTATCAAAAGTACCTTTGCCGCGCCCGCCCGCCAAAATCTGTGCCTTCACCACATACTCGGGACAATCTGATAAATGATAATTAGCAATAATTCTAGTCAACGATTACATAAAGTTCAAACCGGTTTGATTACCAAATGATTGAACCACTTGCTTATCGCTGCTGGTGTTGTCCAAAACTTTGAACTGTTGTATGGCTACGCCATACTTCTGCAACAGATCCTTCGACTGGAACTCGAGCAAATTTAGATAACGCACCTGCTGCTGCAGCCCCGATGCCTAAAGAAAATACAGATAAACCAAGCAAAAGGGAGTTTGAGACAAAGGTCAACAACGTTGAACGATGAAATTTAACATATGTTTAAGAAACCTTATGAATGAGCTGGCGTGTTGTTGTGGCGGCTTTTATTAATAGCGACATGTTGCAGTCTAGACTAACACTGAACTGTAGGGAAAATTTAATTATTTGAATAGCGTAGCAAATTTTTTTTTTATTGATAGCAATTGATGCGGTTGGTTTAAATAACACAACCAAACGCAGTCGGCTCCGCCGTTGATTAACAGAGACGCACTTATGTTATCAGACGACGTAAGCGCAAAGTGAGCAACGTATGCAGCAAAGTGAAACATTTAGCTAACAGAGTTATGTTAAGTGAGCACTAGCAACGCTAAAAACAGTTTCGGTTATGCTTGCATCGAACCAACAGCTGTTTTTGTATATCTTTTCTTCCAAGAAGAAACATACAAATTTCATGACTAATCTTGTAATAAGTAATAAATGGACAACATGAGTGAAATGGCTGCTGAAAGCACAACACTGCCACACATGACAGAAGCACTGCCCCAAATTCCAGTGCTACAATCGGTTGGCTGCAGTTTTGGTCTGGCAGTCATCTATGTGGGCAGCCTCTACGTGTGGAGCACCAAACACAATCGCGATCATCCGACGACGATAAAGCGCCGTTTCACAAGCGTCTCGTGTGTCATGTTGATCGCACCGCTTTTCGTATACTTCTTTTCGTCGCCGGAACTGCTGCAGCGAGAGCCATTCCCAAAGCTGCTCGGCTTTCGCTGGCAGGGATTGTGGCAGGCCATTGTTATACCCTATCTGCTGACTGTACTCCTTTATGCGGGTCCCATCTTTGTCAACATGCAGAGCGAATCATGGTGCTCGTACTTTGGTATGTCAATTGGAATACTCCCAAATCAATCAATATTGCTACACATCTCACTTTCAGACGTGGACTACTGGCGTGGCTCAGTTGGGAATATTATCTGGATACGTAACCATGTGATGGCACCATTGAGTGAGGAATTTGTGTTCCGTGCCTGCATGATGCCTCTAATACTGCAGAGCTTCACCCCCCTGACGGCGGTGTTTATAACGCCTCTATTTTTTGGGGTTGCCCATTTGCATCACATCGCCGAGAGACTGAGTCTGGGCGTAAACCTGAGCACCGCTTTGATGATCGGTTTGTTCCAGTTCACCTATACGACCCTCTTCGGTTTCTATTCGGCATATCTGTTTGCCCGCACGGGTCATTATATTGCCCCGTTGTTGGCCCATGCGGTGTGCAACCATATGGGATTACCAGATGTGCAAGATCTGTGGCAGCAGGATCTGTGGCGACGCATGGTTGCCTGCATTTTATATCTGGTGGGACTCGCTGGTTGGATTTATCTGCTGCCCATTGCAACTGAACCGTCGCTTTACGATAATAAGCTTTATTGGAATGTTAAGTAGTCGAAGCAAAGAAATAGAATTAGTCTAATAACTGTTTTGTTGCCATTCTAGTTCATATCACGTTTAGCTGACTGTACATTGTGTGTAACTAAGTCTTCCGTTAAGAATAAAGCATTCAACTATTTTTACATCACATTAAAGTCGTTTTAAATTTACCAGTCCTCTTGTACAGCAGCAGTGTTGCTATCCCACAACTATCGAGAATAAAATTATCACGATATGTGCGAAGGTCTGGTTGCGATAACGATAGCTGTGCACATATGTGTAAAATGATTTGAGAAATTTAGAAGCATGGGCGATGTGTGATAACATTAAAACACACAACAAACTGACTCTGAAATTAGCAACGATCAACGCAGACAGCAGAGCTTGATGTAAGTGTCACAAAAAAAATTAAGAAAAAGGAGAAGGAAACATTTCTGGGTAAACAACAATAGAGGACACAGCAACAAATGCGACAACGTCAAATACAACAAGAACGGCACAGAAATACTGCTGACGTCTCGCTCCTTCCAGGACAAAACGATTATCGGAATTATAGATACAATTTCTGTTCTTGCAGCTGCAACAAGAAAACCCAACAACAGCAATAAGCGAACACGTCAACAACACGCACAAATCAACAAAAAATAATGTATTGCCTGCAATGTTTACTGCCAGTGCTGCTGATACCGAAGCCCACTAATCCAGCTCTGATGGAGACGCATGTCATGTTTATAGTTCTCTATTTGATTGGCTTCTTTCTGGAGAGAAAGCCATGCACAATCTGTAGCCTGGTCTTTCTCACGGCTGTCTCGCTGATCTGCTACAGCGGCGTCGGCAACTGCATCTTCTGGGGTAACTGTGAGGGTCATCTCTGCGAGAACGGCTAAGACCACAAATACGGAATACAGAAGTGCTAAGTATAAATTTCGTTCGCGTTGCTACAGCTTTATACAATATATACACAATTTGCATGATTAACAAACCAACAAATAATTAGTGATAAAACTGAGTGAGTTAACAAGAAGCAAGAGCTGAAGCGATTTGCTTCTTCCACTGCTGCTGCCCGTAAGTGAAAAATAAATAAATACGACGAAGGAAACTTAAACTGCATCTGCCCCACTTGGATAACCAAAAGAATAGAAAGAAATCAACTCCATCCCAACGCGATCGATAGATATCCCGTTTCAACTGCTGCTGGTACTTCACAATGTATTTTAATATTTAATTTAGCTAAAAAATTTAACCACAAACGAGTAGGGACGAGTTTCGTTTTTACCATAAGCGCCACAAAAGCAAAATAAAAATGTATTGTAAATTTCTGGTTATGAGAGGCGAGGTACCACGTCAATGCAAACTTTCTATTACGATTAGTCATATGTTATTTAAATAAACTAACGGTATAAAAAAAGGAAGTAAATACTAATGCTGTGCGTCCTTGCTATGCCAATGGATGTTGATATCGGTTGTTTCCCCGTCTTGTGCACATGCAAATTGTACATAAATACACAAAACACCCGTATATGAGTGCATACAGATTTACATCATACACACATTGATTGATATATATATATAAAGTGTAAAGAAAATAATCAGATACAAATTGTTCGATTTTATGTTACGAATTGCAATTCGTAAACCTAATTTAAGATACAACAAATTCAATTCAATTTGTTAAACATGAGATTTAATATATTATAATAATAATAATACAACTAAACAAACGTACCGAAAAGACACGAACCGAAAATGATGTTTAAAACTTTATACACAATCAAATCAATTAAAGCAATTTATTGAAGCTATAGCTATCGAGTTGGTTTTGATCTCAAGTAGAAATTACAAATCGTAATCACAGGTCTGGTTACCGTTAGATGCGCGAAGAGACTTTGAACTGCGGTCAGCTCAATATTGTTGTAAGTTTTGTGCTGTCTAATTGTTTTATAAGACTACACTTTTTCCTAGCTACTATCCAATATTTTCCATTCTAATATATTATGATGTTCCCCATTGGCTGTTGAAGACACGTCCCTAATCACCATTCTCGATTCTAAGGCAAACATCTTTAAAAGTTAATTTCCAATTTTCCACAATTTTATTCGCTTCAAAATGTATGTATATAAAAAAATGTACAATTTGTTGGTTTTGTTTTCATTTGTTTTTAACTTACTAAAAGCTACAAAAAAGTATTAAAAATAAAATACAATAATTTATGTACAAATTTCATCGGATTTATTTGTGAAAAAGAGACGAAAAGAAAAACAAATCAAAACTGTAGACAAATATTTATAAAAAAAAATACACATACGATTTCGCTTTTGCTTAATTTTTTGAAATAACACAAACGTCAAAGGACCGATTGGAATGTTATACATACAATATTTATACGAAAATATACAAATACATATACAAGTAGTAGATATAGGGTTAAGAGATACAGTGGGAACCATACACAGAGATTTCTTGGGGCCAAAACACAAAAATTTCTAACGATTGACGGTCTTCATTTTATTTACTTTTTTTTTGTTGCTTTTTTTGGCGTTTTGGGGCTGCTACACATGCAAATATGCAATTAGTTTTTGAGATGTTCTTTTTTAATTTCGATGGAATCGAGCAACGGATGACGCTAAACAGTTACAACTTGATTTGTAGAAACAATACGACAACCAGATCCGATTCGCAGAGCAGCAATCACAGGCGTGTTGTTGTTGTTACTTAAACGGAACGAGGCTGGACGACTGAAACACAGAGAGAGAGAGAGAGAGAGAGAGTGGGTAATAATTATAGGTATATTGGTGGATTGGTAATTGGTATGTGCTGCTTACAGTGTGGTCGCTGCGACTCCTCGGAGGCGGCGCCGCCTTCTGCTGGCTGCATCATGGGCACTGGGATGCGCACCGGCTGTGCCAGACTGCGTCCAAAGAACATGCGGTTGACTGGCACGGCTTGTGCGGACTGATCGGGCATGGGTGGTGTCATTGTGTCGCGTGGCTGCTCTGGCAGCGGCTGCAGGATCAAGCGCTGAATCTGCATATGAGGCAATTGCTCCTCCTGCTGCTGCTCACTGGATTCCTGATCACGCTGCTGTTGCTGCTGCTCCGGCTGCTGCACTGGCTGCTGCTCCCGCTGCTGTGGCTGGTTCGAGGACTGAGTTTCTGTGGTGGTCGATTGCTCGCCAGATGGCATGGCCGTCTCAGAGTGTTGCTCCTCCTCCTCGCTGGAGTTGGCGCTGTTGTTCTCATTGGAGTCGGCTCCCTCCCCGGCGGTAAAGCGGTGCATTTGGCCGGCGAAGCTATTCATGGCCATACGTTGAATGTTGCGCAGATCGTCGGCGGTGATTCCAACGCTTTCCAAAGCCATGCCCAGTGGCATATGCTGGATCTGGATCTGGGGCATACCGCGTGGACCCATCTCGCGTGGACTCATCTCGCGTGGACCCATCTCGCGTTGACCCATCTCCCGCTGGGCCATCTCGCGTTGGGCCATCTCGCGCTGAGCCATCTCGCGTTGGGCCATCTCGCGCTGCAGCAACTCACGTGGAGGCATGTCGCGCTGCGGCATCTCTGGCTGGTGCTGAGCGGGCCTGGGAATATCGTTGGGCATGTCGAAGGTGGGGCGGAAGGGCAGCTGATGCATGTGAATGCGCACGGTCTGTATCTGGGGCTGATGTGGCTGCTCCTCCATGCGTGGAGCCTGCATCACCTGTGGCGGCATTGGTGGACGCATGGGCAGATGCTGGAATGGAGGAGGCAGTTGACGAAGGATGATGGATGGATGACCCTGCTGGGGCAACTGCTGTTGCATCGCTGGCGGCATCATGCGCTGCGGCATATGGGTCAGTGGCATCTGGTCGGGTATGCGTCCAAATGGCATTGGCACACGCTGTAATGGTATGAACATGGGGTGCATTGATTCAGTATCCTCCTCCGAGTCGTCCTCCTCCTCACGCTGACGCTTCGCCTCCTTCTCCTCCTTATCTTCGCCGCCATCACAGAAAATAGAAATGCGTTCGCCGGTAATGCGTGCCTTCTTCGGGTCGGTGGTCAGATTGACGCCAAAAGGCAGCGCCACAGTCTTCGAGGGCGAATCGACAATCTCCTCGGCATGCTTGCGCTCCACCACGCAGTTCATGCGGGATCTAATAAGGTCACAGATTAGTTACGGTTACAGTTAAAGATATTGGTTGTGCTTTACTTCTTGTTGTTGCGCAGAATGGCGGCAGCCAGATCGCTCAAGTCCAGCTCGAGCGGCATCTTGCCGGGGAACTTTTGCATCTCCTCGGTCTCATCGCTGTCCGAATAGGAGTTGTCGTGATCGTTGACGTCTTCGTTCTTTGACACTGTCTTCTTTTCAGCAAGTGTCTCATCGTGGTCTAGATTTTGCAAATCCTCACCGGCTTCTGATTTGCCCAGCAAAGCTTCGGCTCTTGGTAGTTCCTGTATGTGCCAAAAAAGTTATGCAAATTTAGACCAGGAAAAAAGATACTCGATTCTAAAGTCATTCGCAATAATATTTATTCTCTGTATTTCCTACAGTATAACAAGTTCTCAAATTTAGTCTACTATTCTCCATGACCAAAAAACTACAAAATCTAGAGAATTTCAAGGTTTTCTAGTATATCTCGTGTATTTTATGTGACAAGGAAATGTATTTGACGTATTTTTTGTTTTGTGTGTGTGTGTTTGTGCGCGGTTTGAAACCACTTAAAATGCTTTGGGCCAACAGGCACGTAGTGGCAATATAGTATTCTACATTCTACAGTGACTGCAATTGTTATGTTCCACTAACAATGTGCAGTTATCGTCAGAAGATGTGACCCCAACCTACATGTATAAACAAATCGACGTCAGACGTCAGACGCAACTGTGACTGAAACTAAAAGTAAAATGCCATAAAATAAAGCTTGCTGTTGTTGTTTTTGGACAAAACACATATTACATAAGCGGACACACACACACACACACACATATATATATATATATATATATAAGCCGCCGAAATTGTGCGTCTGTGTGTGAGCGTGTTTTGAGCCGTGCTTTGTGCTTGTGGCTAAGCATACTTTACGCCACATCAAAAAAAATTAAAAAACAAAAAAAAAACTCACACACAAAAGCAAAATCTAAATAATTTGTTGAACAAAACAACAAAAAATGGAAGAAAAAAACCTCATTAATTCAATGCGACTCTGTTGTTGCCGCTGATGATGATTGATAGTGGAGCCAAGTGGCTTTGCTGGTGGTAGGGTAAGGTGAAGGCGTACGTCGAGTACCTGCCCAGGGGCAGATCGCCCATCAAGTGATGTGGCCAAAAAAATAATGTTAAATACTATATGTCGTATCCGGTAAATTATTATGGGTTTGATGTGCGACGCTTTGGGTTCTGTTAGCTCGTTTTGTCCAATGACATTCGACCGTAACTTGAGGTAGATAATTGGACAGCTGCAATTGCAATTTGAATTTAGATAACGACTGCTCAAGTCAAGCGCATTACCACATTTCCTATGAAAATTCCACTGAGCTGCTCTCCACTATTAGGAATCTTCTAGTTATGTTATCTGTGCACTAGAAAGACTCATTAGCGCTTAATGAGACGACTTATTACTGCTTAACATATTAACATATGCAAGTACTATTTCTCAGAAATCGTCGCTTTTTAAAAGACGCAATAGCTTTTATAGTTACACAGTTGTTTTAATGCACAGAGAATAAAATGACGTTCTCATTACCTTGAATAAATTGTTCGCAATTCGAGTGAATCATTCTTGTGATCTGAACAATACTGAGGCGCTTTCGTACAATAAGATACAAACATAATCTTAAACTTGATCTATTTTTCTCTGCGATCACTTTAGCATGTATGTGTGTGACACATAATTACTTTTCGGATGAAATAAAATGTAAAAATTTCACTACAAAAATGAGCAGCTGAAACTAAAAACAGAGCCAACCAATACCAGTTTGACAGCACTGGAATCCAAGTCAGCAAGTCGCTGTTCCAGTTCCACTTAGTTTCCACCCTGCGGCGCCATCACTTCGTCAATTGCTAAGTATAAACTTTGGTTTACAGCTCTATTGTCTATTGTATGTGTGTGCGTATTTGTTTTTTTTTTTCTGTGTATTATTTCTGATGAATTTCAAGGCCAAGCCACACAGATAACTTTTACACAATACACTATACTACACAGCACAGAGAACGGTTTGCGAAACAAACTTATTTAGTGGGCTTTTAAAAACAAACTAGACACGTGGGCCCCATCAGAAGATGACAATTAAATGATTACAAATTGAAAGCGACTGCGTGCAATTACTTTTTGTACGAGTGTCAGTCGATTAAACCTATTTTTAGCATTGACGCAAGTGCTGCCTTTGTGAAATTGAAATTCTACAGGCGCCGAATTTCCTTTACGAAAATGCCAAGCATTATTAAAATTTTCATCAGGCACACATCTGCTCAAAGTGTTTGGCAAATTTGCACAACAACAGCCGCATAAATTATAATTCATCTCTTTCCAGGTGTGCGTGTGTGTGTGTGTATATTGGCATTACATAATCGTCAGTTGGGGCCATAAGTTTTGGCTTTGTTTGCGTGCCCAAAACGAAAGACTTGAGCGCGCAACTTGCCTTAAATGGCAAACAGTCAACGCGTCTTCGACTGCGTCGTTTGTCTATATATACTTTTATATGTGTGTGTTGACTGCTTTGTGGGACGGTGCCAAGCGGCGCCAGCCGGCAAGAAGTGACAGCCAATGCATTATGGCTGCTGCTGCTGCTGCTGCGACTGCTGCAACCGATGATCTCTGGCATTTTGCCGCGCCTACGCCCGCTGCTCCGCGCTTCAGCGGACTACTATATATATTTATATACATGTATACATATATATATATATATATATATATATGTGTGTGTGTGTGTTTGTGTAAAGCTGGTTTTTGTATTGTTGTTGCAACATGCAACATTGCAGTTGCTCTCTGTTGCTGTGTTGCTCTGCGGCTGCTGTGTTCCGTTTGCTGCTTTCACTTTGTATGCCATTTGATTTGCAATTGTTAGTTTTGTTGCCACTGATGATTATGTCGCAAGCTGCCAAAGCTCCCAGAGCACCCGTCTCCCAACTCCCATCTCCCATCACCGCCAGCTGTCCCAGCTCCATTCCATTTTGGTGCCCAGTTAAGCGTCAAATTATGGGAATTTCGCTTGATTGAATTTTTCATTGCAACGCCGCAAACTTTACATAAGCCAACAAAGCTTTTTATAGAGAGTTTGATTTTTGTTTCGAGTTGAATAACCTGCTCCGATTGGCAGCATCATCTGGCGGTCCTATTGTTGAATGCAACTCATGTTGTTGTCTGTGTTTGTGTCTGTGTTTGTATTTCTGTATTATCATCATTAAATTTAATTGCTGCTGCATTTAATTAGTTTTATTGTTTGTTATGGGTACTTTCATTGCACGATAATTGAATATTGATGATGCGGCATAATTTCGTATGCAAATGTTCAAATAATAAAAAAATACAGTTACGAGTTATACAAATTATGGATAGACAACTAAAAAAAATCTCTATCTTTATATGTGCATACGTTTGACGTCGGCTACAATTGAATTATAAACGCTATTCAATTTGAGTTATGTGGCATGTAACAAAACTGCGCCGTCATCAAGCTAGTGGCAAATAGTTGCCTCTATATACCTGACCCATGTCGAACATTTTAGCATACTTATGTACATAGTATGTGGTTGTTATGGTGAGGCTATAATGGATTTAATACGCTATTTGGTTACATGGAGTGAAATTTCTCAAGGAAGCACGCAACACGCTAATTGAATTTGCACTTATACAATTTTTACGAATACGAACACGAATATGAATATGAATATGTGAATGCACAATGAGTGCCCAATACTTGCTGTGCATTCAATTGACTTAATTGTGCATGCAAGTTGGCAAACATTGCGATATACTACATATATATTAAGTATGTACATACATATACAGCTTGTAACTCTCTAGACATCAGTTATATTGTTTTGCGCTGACAGCAAAGGTTAAAGTTGATACCCTATTGATATTCCATCAGCCGTTGATCTATATCTACTTGATTTATGGCTTCATGCAGCTATTGTCTAAGTCCAACAGGTAGCCCTTTACATATGTATATATCTGTATATATTATATCTCGCTAGACACTGTAAACCTTCAAGCGAGAAATAGTCTAAATACAAATGCTGCACAAACAAAAATTAACGTTTATCTTTATTTTTTTATTTCATTTTTAAACAGCGCATTTTCATATTTATTTAAAAATAATGCATTTTTATCTTGTTTCCAACATTTGTGTTTAGATTATTTCTTATTAAGTTTGTACAATTTCATGTATCAACAGCGCATGGTTATTTATTTGCAAACATCTGTATTTGGATCATATCGCTTGGGTTATTCCAAGTCATTAACTTTAGCAATAAATATGCGGGTAAACAGCAGCTGCTAGCGCATGTCAGCAATAAAAACAACACATCATAAATAAATACTTGCACATACGTATATATATATATATATTTATATATATATATATATATATATATATATATATAGAAAATATGTGTATATATCGGGAATTGTCAGTAAACACGCATCAATTCGGCAATCTATTGGTGTAGGCAGTGCGGCCATTTTCCGGTAATTATCAATAATTTACAATAATAATTCGAGTGTTGCGGCTAATCGACGACTCTAAAATGCTGTGGCATGTGCAACGAACGATGCAAAAAGCAATAATGACCATATCAAATTGTAGGCATTACCTAACATTATAAGTTGTACTTTGACTCTATAACTCCCTTTCCCCCTATCTCTCTCTCTCGCGCTCTCTCTCTCTCTCACTCTCTCAATCTCTCTCTCTCTCTCTGTCTTATCCAAGGTGTGCATTGAGGCGTGCAACAATCACCAGACTTACCTTGTTCACCTGCTGCAGCGTTTCTAGCATTAGCTCCTTCTCCAGCACCGAATCTAGCGCCTGCACCTGATCACAGGATGCCCTGGCCTGCACATAGGACAGGGCCAAGAGGAAGGAACCCAGGATGAAGGAGGAGACGATAATGGTGAAAGCGGCGATTTTGGCGATTTTCACCGAATTCGCCTGACGCTTGTACGCCTGCAAACAACAATAAATTTTAGATTAGTTTCAGTTTTTTGTTTGTATTTTTTCATTTATCATTTTTATATTAACTAAAAGTAAAAGTGTTACGTGCTCTTTTGGTGTTGACCTTTCGAGCGAGTAAAAGCGTTTTTTGACCTTGCAATCAGCCAAGTCTTTGACTTTGTGGCTAAAAAAAAAAACTGCAGTACAAGGTGCAAACTACAAACAGAAAGGTTAAAGAGTTGAGTGTTAAGGTAAAATATATATATATATACATTTACAATAATATTATAAGAAAAAGATTTGAGTTTCGACTGAATCAGCTATTGAGGCAGCTGGCATTGCCCAATGTACCCAATTTACCAAGTAGTTAACTGAGTTGGCCATCAGTAACTGGAACTGATTAGATAATTCAGCAATGTGGCTCTGTTTTATTATGCAAAATATTCAGTTAAGTGCTACGACAAATATTGTTTTTGTAGGTGCCAAAATTGACAACTTCATGTCAAAAATATGGGTTGAGAAATATTTTTTGGTCAAAAAACAAACCAAACTACCACCTATAAAGCAACTTGCATAAGAGGAAATGCCAAACTACTAAAAAAGACGACCGCAAAAATGTAAGGAAATGAAAATGCCAACAGAGCAGTGCCGAAAAAAAGAAACAGGCAAAAGACCAAGGAGAGTTTTAACGCCTTTTCGAAGTCTTTGCTGTATTGTGGGTGTGGGCGCAGTCAGTCAGGTGAGGCACACACACAGCTGTGTGTGTGTGTGTGTGTGTGTGTGTGCCTGTGTGTGCCTGTGTGTGCAGCGAAATGTGCAATTGTACACCTTTAGATTGCTATAGTGATGTGCTACGTGTTCATTTTTTAGTAGTTTTCAAATGCAATTGCGAAAGTGAGTCGAAGTCGAAGTCATCAGCAGCAGACATCGTGTGTAAAAAATGAAGTGTGGCAAGTGAAGTGAAGTGATGTTGTTGTTTTTTGGCGATGTTAGAAGGCAACAAAAGCTACAATAGAAACAACATTAAAGAAAAAACAGCTGTAGCTTGTTACTGCTGATGAGTTTTTTGTTGTTATTGCTGTTGGCTCATTATTTGTGTAGTTGGTGTTTTTTGTGCAGTTGAAGACAAAAGACTTGAACGACAAACCTGATGATTAAAGTGAAAAAATCCCAGCTGTGGTTTACATATTTGTTGTTGTTGGTTTTTTATATTTGTGTGTAGTGCGAGGGGGAAGAAATACATATATATATTTTATTTTTATTTTATTATTATTTTGGTGATTGTCAATCGCGATTTCGATTTGCATTCACAATTTTTGGTTGAAGTGTGTAAAAGAAAAACGATTTTTGTGGTTGTTGGACAAAGGCAGGGAGACACACACACATAACATGGGGAGAAAAACAAAAAAATAAAAGGTTAATGAGTTGGTTGCATGAGGGTTTCAAATGGCTTTTAAAGTAAAGTAACGGTGAAAGCTGGCCGTCTACGTAAATTATTTGAAGGCTGTCCCAAGAGATGAAACGCGTAATTTAAGAGTCATCAGCAAATCAATAACTTGAAAACTAGTTGAACTTGTTTTTAATCTATCATTAGGTATAATAATAATGAGCAAGAAAGTTCAGCTCAAGCTCAACTAACATGTATTGCTTTGCAAATACACTGGGAAAAAAGACAGATGTCTTGTTTTAGTCTTTAACCTTGGCATCAATCAAATAAGCATGTTAGATAACTGCCAGCTTTCACTGTAAGGGGCACCCTGTAAGTGGGTTGGCCGCTTGGCATTTGCTGAGTGGTGCTACACAAAATGCAATTTATGGCTGCTGATGCGGATGTTCAAATGCAAAAATGGGTACAAAAAAATACAAAATGCAAATGCATTATTTATGCAAATTTCAAATCAATTGCGGCCCACATAGCGCACTACACATACATATATATAGTTCTTCAAGCTCGAGACTTGGAGAGCCCAGTGCAATAATTGCGCCAGTTTCAGCTGCTGCTGCTGCTGCTGCCTGATGTAATTTGTTGCTTGTTTTTTGTTTGTGTTTATCATTATGAAGTTTTGTATTTACAGTCGTGACTTTTGTATTAGATCTCAAATTTGGTATTCAACTGGTTTTCTATTGCCAGCTGCTGCGGCTGCGGCGGCGACTGCTGCTGCTGCTGCAAATGGGAACAAATCTATTCACACTTTGCCGAGAATTGTGCGCTGTACCTATTTGGTTAATGGCAGCCCTCTGTCTGTATGAGGTGATTTTGTTTCTGTAGCTTTCAAATGTCAACGGTGCAACACACACACACATACAATTGTCAAAGCCGTGCATGCTGCATGCAATTCGCAATGGTCTTGTAATCATAATAATTATTTTAAAGATTTCATTAAAATTATCAGCAGCCGAATTGCTTATGCATGCAGTTTGCAGAGGCCGTATCGCAACGTCGACGAGGACTTCGTTAGTGAAACTGATCACGTTTGCAGCTGCGTGCAGACAGACAAACAGAGAGGCAATCAAAAATACAAAAGATGCAGGCAGCGACATATTGCGCATACGCATAGTCTGCCCGCAACGGATGTGCTGGCCAGCTGAGTTGACCCTGGCATTTTTTTTTAATTGCTACCCGCTAATCTGCAGCTGGGCTTGGGCCAGCAGGTAACGCTTGGATCGCTGCTGACCTGCTTGTCGCTTATATAAAGTTGGCGCAAATAATTGCCAGAGCTAAATGACAAATGGACATTGTAATTAGTTGCGCCATTCAACAATGACAAACAGACGCATTAAACGCATTCGACCAAATATACATATAAATGTGTCCATTGTTGATTGTCCTAGTTATTAGTTCATTGCGTAGTTTACTACTCACCGGTGGCGGTTCGCTGGCGGTGCTGTAGACCTCGCTAGCCGCATAGTCGGGCTTCAGTTGCACGGTAGCCATCGATACGTTATCCTTCTCGGTCATCTATGTTATAATGCACTATAAGATAAATACATATACATATATATATAAATGACTTGATTCATCATTCACATTCTTCTCCTTGAAATCATTGATTGATTTCTTGGAATTATACATTCTGTACACAGTTCGACCATTTTTCATGCACTTTCGAAAACGTTTCTTGTTCATTCATTAATGCATACATAATGCATACATGCAAAAATTTCACTTTTATGACATTTGTATTGGTTTTTTATTTTTTTCTGTCTTTTTTTTTGCATTCGACTTCTTCACTTACATTGAAACTTATATGTGTTGTTTTTTTTTAACAGAAACGCCGTTCCGTAACGAAAAAGTAAAAGGAGCTCTATTTAATTTGACTTTTTTGCTTGCTTGCTTGCTTGCTTGTTGCGCTTAGTAGTGTTTTAACCGTTTTGGTTGCTTTATGCGGTTTTTTTTAAAAAGTTGTCTGACCAACTTTTCAGAGGTCCGCCAGGTGGATAACGAAAATAATACGTCTTTATTGTACGACTGCCACTCGCCGTCTGAGGCCTCAAACGCGTTTCGTTTCAGATTTTTCTACCAGATTTAAAACTTTTTTCGTCTGCCAGCGTCGACTGCCAGCGCCGTCACACACACACACACACACACACACACACAGACACACACACACAAAAGACAACCCCGTACACGATCGACGATCGGCGGCAGCAGCTGAAAAAAAAGCGAACGAGAAACAAATAAAAATAAGAGTAAAACGCTACACAAATAGCATTGACAATCGCATGTCTGTGTGTGTGTTTGGGTGTGTGTGTGAGTGTGTGTGTGAGCCCGTGTGATAGTGTGCTTTGCAGTCGAGCTTGACTGCAAGCTTAAAAGCTTTCGGGTGCGGTTTGTTGACTTACCAAAGCAGCTACGCAGCACTTTAGATATATATGTATAAATATATATACATATATATTTGTTTTTTTCTTCGTCTTTTCTAATTGCCTGTACAGTCTTTTCCATTCGTTATGGAGTTAGTTCTTGTACATATTGTGATGAATTCCTACGTTCCGAGTATTTGCACATTTCTCATAGACCATAGCAATTGCGATTACAAATCTAAAATCAGCAATCACAATAACATTACATTTAGTATTACACACAGTTCTCGTACTACCTATTAATGCTAATATAAAGATTGTCGTTCATAAACATAATTGACAGCTGTAGCTAAACTGCAAAAAATAATTCCAATTTGAACACATAGCTTTTTAATGATACAGAACAGATAACTTCATATTTGCCAAGTAGCAAGCAATGTGTTAAGACCTATGGGTGATAACTGACAGAGCATTGCTCGAAATTCAAAAGATAACGTTAAATTTGTATTCAATTTTTATACTCAAGTCAAAAATGCTCAATATTAAATTGAAAACATGCATCAAGCTTATAAAACTGATTATAAGCTTGATCAGGGAATCTACTCCCATTTAGCTTATCAGCTTGATTAGCTTTTTAGAAATACTAGAAAACACACATCATATCAATAGATTAAAGATTCACAAATGCTGTCAGAACGATCAATATTCTGAGAAAAATTGAATTCAATCATGGCAGCTGCACATTTTTAACATACAATAAAAATAATACGAAAAAGATTAGCAACTGCCTAATGTAAAAAATGAATTTACAGATAATCGAAGCAAAAATGCTCTTGGAGAGTCTGATCTTTTGCCAATAATCATTCCACATTGTAACACTATTTTCAGAAGTGATTTCATCATCAAAATAAAGATGTTCAGTGAAAATGTTCATAAAATATACAAAAAGGATTGGTTTATACAAAGTATAAATAACAGTGTATATATTAGGCGTATTATAGATTATAGTTAAAGAAATGTACAAACAATGAACTGAAGCATGGCTTACTTTTCTTATATTGAAAGATTGCTGAACAACCTGATTCTGAATCAAACTTGGCTGAAGCTAATAAAAACTGTGGTTCAAAAGGTCATAGTACTTATTGAAATGATCGTTCTACATTGCATATATTATATACATATAACATCTGAACTGCATCGGATGACATGCTCGACTTGTAGCGCAGCGTAAAGCTCGGCAAGCAGCAAATTAAAGGTGCCCAACACACTCGCACAGACATAAATTAAACCTGAGATATCGTAAAACTCGCTGCGGCTCAGATTTGTTGTCGACGTCGGCGTCGCTGTCAACGGCGGCCTCAGCGTTGCGTCGCTGCTACACCGCAATCGTCGTTGTTCAAGTCGGCTTTGTGGCAGCTGTCTTTGTTGCTGCTCTTGTTGCTGATGTTGTTGTTGTTGTTGCAGCTCTCAAACTTGTTGCTGCTTACGAAAAACAAAAACTTTTCGCTTTTGCTGTAGTACAGATTTGGTTTTTGTTGCTGTTTCTGTTTTCGTTTCTTATGCCGCTCAAATAATTGCAGTGGCCACAGAAAATCATTGCACTCTGCAATACACACTTATACATATATTTATAAATATATATATTTATATATATATATATACAAATAGCGTATAGTTTGTTGGCGGCCTGGGTTCATCTTGATTGCTTTAGCAGCTGCCGCTGTGCGCTGCCGGCTTTGCTTTGTCCATTTAACCTCAGAGTCACTTGAGCTGAAATCCAAATTTGTTTGGATCAGCAGCAGCCACAGCAAATCTAAGTATGAAATGATTTAGTAATAATACATATATATATGATTACAGATGTGCATAATCTGAGCTGATAAAAACGCAGTGGCCTGCAAATTGTATTGAATTGTAGAAGCAAATAACGTTGCTTATACGCCACGTTGCAAATATCATTGGAGTGTATCAAATCCAGTGTCCGAATCATTAACCAATATCATTTTTCATGTCTGTATACGAATGACTCTCATATAACCGCTCAAATTAGTCGCTACCTTTTGATTATTATTATTATTATTGTTCCTCTTATAAGCCATCACAGCAATAGTGGAAGTTTTTTTTTGTATTGTATTAGCGTATATATATTGTTTATATTGCTGCTTTATTTTTATGGTTTTTGATTTTGTTATTTTTCTGCTGTTCGTAATTTTTCGGTGATTGGAGCTGGCATCGCCAACGACTTTGTATAATCTCTGCGTCTATTATTTAATTCTTATAAATGGTATACGTATTTAAATACATCCGCAGTTGGGTTAGGGGGGATAGGTAGCGAGAGGGGAGGATGCTTTATATCATGCTAGACGCTCGTTTATTAGCAACATCTCAATGACCTAATGCCCGCACCGGCGTTTGACAGATTTCATTATGCAATCTTCAGTTTATTTATGTTTCTGTTTTTATTATTGTAATTACATAATTGTTATGTTTGAAATGTCACAAGCCAACGAACGCAGTCGCCGCACAAATTTCAGTCAGCCCCAGCTCGCCATTGAGTGATTTGTTATTAAATTTCTTTTTTTAGCTTGTGCAATCAGGTGCCCAATGCCCAATGCCCAATGTACAACGGCAACGGCGACGGCGAAGGCGACGCCGACGCAAAGCAGCGACCACCCGCCCCATTCCCAGTTCATTAAGCGTCTCCACTTGGACATTACGGCATCCTCCAGCGTTTTGGAGTCGCTGTCAGAGCTCCACTAATTGCCAGCTTCAAAGTAAGCATGACTTTCATTTGTTTTCATTTTCAGGGCTTTGTTTGTTTCGTCTTCGTTCCCAGATTCAAAAGGTGGATTTGCTGATTTGCATATAATTCGGCGGATAACTGAAATGCCCAATTAATTAAAGATGATACCCAATGAGAAACCATAAATCTTGCACCAACTAAGTAATCCAATTGCAGGCTTCTCCAATTAAATTACCATGATAAGCAAACGATTTTAATTATAGAAAAATTACGTAATAGATTTAATCGTTGCACTTTAGATATTTCAGCTCTTAAATACAAATTTCGCATCGTTCAATTAAACAAAAATAAATTTGATTTTTGCAGAGACTTTAATTAAGTTTCTGGGATTTTGTTTATTTCACCAAATGGCGCACTATCTTAATCATTTAACCTGTGTGAAATAAGCGCTTTGCGGGAATTACCATTTCAAAAGTCACTTTTCTGGTTTCATCGCTCATCCACTTAAATATTAATCTAGCAATATGAGAGAGCAAGGTCAAAGTTTTAGAACTAAGAGCAGTTCTAACAAAATTTGGCCCATGTTACCTCAAAAATGTTGCTGTATTTTCTACTATATTATAATATACTAGCACTCTGATCAAAACAGAAATAAATTAGTTAGTTAATTTGAGACTAACTCTCAAATAGCTGGAGAAATTCGAGTCTATATGTATATTAAAACTATAGAATATATAGCTAGATGTGTTAATTAGCGTTCAGGTAAATTTTCGCTGAATTCTCCGACCTGTCACTGATGCAAATCTTATCTGACTGACTATCGCTGCTTATATGCATATGGCATACCCATTATAAATTGTCTACTGCGCAATTGATTGCAAAAATAAATGTGGGATTTATTTGATATTCCAAATTGTTAACCATTAAAGACGCCTACAAACTACATTTTTCTCATTTTATTGTGGTGCTTTTTTCCTGATTATTTTTACTGTAACTTTATCTACGCTAAGCAAACTTGACTAGGGAGCTGACGGTACCAAGCAACGACTTGGCACCAATGCCGGCTTAGGCGCATGTCTGGGAATTAAGCAGCGGCAACAAAAGGAAAACAAAAGCGCTTTGCTGCTCAACAGGGAGCGGTGAAAGATACTAGCATATGTATTCATGTACTCATTCACATATGCGCTATGCAAACACAGATGCATAGTTATAACTAAGCACAGATGTGTATATAAAATCTCATAAATATTAACAACATCAGCCGCAAAAAAAAGCAATGTTTTTATTTGTAGTCATTAAATGCTGTTCAGCGGCGTCGCCATTTTGATTTCGGTTAAAATTAGCTAATAATAAAAAAAGAGGTAAAAACAAAAATAAAAAAGGTAAACAAGCAGAGGAAAAAAACAAACTCTACGTAAAAAAAATCAGCAATTTTTTGTCATGCGACGTCTGAACAATAATACATATTTATTTATAGTTCGAGACGAATTTGTAATGCTCTGCTCAGGGAATAACAACGAAAATGAATCTGTAACTAATGCACTTAATTTTTAGAATTTCTCTTCAAGTTTCGTTATTATTGTTATTGTTTTGTATTTAACATTCCATCCCAAATCGGTAATATTGTGTAGGGCATTTCAAATATAATTACAGTCATAATTATTTTACAGATAGAATTGATGCTTTGGTGCTAAAAATTAGAATTAGTTTCGAGTGACTATACACCGTTCGGGGATTTTGTATTGTACTGCGCAGATCTAATGGGTATTCCCATACAAACAATGTAGCGTGTGCTACTTTTGTAAGCAAACTATATTTTTTGCCATGATTGATACCTTTTTCTTTTTTGAAAGAAAAAATCACGATGTCGTATTTCTGTTGTGACTTGGTAATTATGGTGTAGATCCCTTCTCTCCAAATTATCTATTTCTTTCGCAGGCCACAGGTATATAATAGTTCCCAGTTTGTCATCGAACAAAAACAATTGGTTTGAACAGGTTTTTGTTTGTTAAGTGATTCAATAGCATGAAAGATCATTCCTCCTGCTCCAACACTTCACGAAGATGCTATCTGCGTTTAGCACCTCACAAATATAACACTTACGCCAGCCCCTCACACCAGCGCTCCCTTGTTGTGTTGCTCCAAGGGGTTCTCAGTGTGCATGTGATGAAAGCATGAGCAAATGCATTTAATCAATTTGGACTGGAACAAAAGCAGAGCGAGACCGTTAATTGCTGTTAGAGATCTACTATTATATCTACATTTAGATCCGCAAATTAGTGATGGTTTTGTTGTGAGCAGTGAAATTTACTTGCTCACATTGTAAATATAATAACCATTATGTTATTGTATATAAATGCCAATTGGCATTAGTTTTGAATGTATTTTTTTTTTATTTTAAGTGATTAACACCATCCGTTCTGCCAAGCCCATTTCGCTGTTTTCTAGTTCAAGCCCCCTCGAGTTGTTTGGTTCGGCTCTTCGTGCTGAATGTCAATGACTTGCTGTTGGTTGGTTGGTGGAGTTGTAGCTGGAGGCAGTGGCATTTGCAGTGTTCATTTGTCAACAACAGCAACAAGCAACAAGCAACTACAACACCAACAACAACAACAATGTCGCCCTCAATGCCCATGCAGCGTTGCGCTTTTAACGCTTTTGTGTTATTATTTGCTAAGCAGATCATAAATAATCGACTATATGTACAACAATTGAAGCTACATATTTGACTTGAAATGGCATTTAGAAATGTTAATTGCCGGATTTATTGTTGTGGGAGTGTTTCAAGTTTCAAATTTAGAGAACAGGCCCCTTCAAACAAAGAGCTGTGGAAAAGTACGATAAGTAGTAAAGTTAACTAAAATGATCATTGACAACCTATCAATATTTTATGCAAAATCAATGATGATTCAAGGCAAAAAAGGCAACAAATAGTCGCATTGTTCATCACATCTACGCATGTTTACAATTATCCAGGGGCTAAGCGTAAATGAAAACAATGCACAGGGTTTTCACACCGAGGTGTCAAAATTATAGCAACACACAATTGCCAAAATGTCAAAGTCCGCCTATTGCGCTCCAGCTTCAATAAGTATATATAAGTGTATATGTACTTATGAATATTTATCTTGATTGGGGTTTTTTTTTTATTATTTTTTGTCGACATCTTGAAAAACAATGGTGGATTTTTCTTATGGCAAATTCACTTAACAAATGCGATTTTCGAAAGTGATAACAAGTCACATTTTAGAGTTTTTTTTTTTTGGGAAGTGCGATAAAGTTGAGTAGAAAAGCAACGAAAATAAAAGTACACTTAAAATACGAGTAATGACAAAGACAAAGCGAATAAGGTTATTGTGGGGCGCCACAAATTAAATTGCACCTTTCGCCTTTGCAGCAGCATCAACAGCAGCTGTCGCAGCAGCATCAGTCCGAGCAGTAGCGGCAGAGATAGCGACGCAGCAGTTGGTGAAAGTTGCATGCAAATACAAAGCAGAGAAAAACTGTGACTGGCTAACCCAGCAGCGAAAAACCCAAACCCAAATCATGATTCGCTGCACTCTTTTCTCGTCTTCATCTTTCGGGTCTGCTGCAATCGGCTGGTGGCAAGTGGTAAAGCCATAGCCGCTGGGCCCTTCTTATTTTTCCTTCAGTGCGATGATGTGCTTTGTGGCTATGTCATAATCTGGCGCTGTGGCTTTTCCTCATTGTAATCGCCGAAATCGTTTCGCTTGAGTTGGGTGCCAGGCCCAATGGCAATTGTATTCGTTATTTGTCATTTATTTGCACTTTGCATTTGAGTGCGCACTGCTTTGCTGTGGGCATAGGAAGCGGAAATAAGTGGCGTTTTGTTGGTAGAGTGTCATGTTTTAAGTGATTTTTCGCTCAATTTTCTGCGATAAAGTCATATGCATTATTGGCCTTAAACTAATTAACAAAATTAATTTGCTACCGTTTAATCTATTTGAAATATATCGTTACTAAATTGCAACTTATCGATAGTTGAGGCCTTAAATCGTTAGTGGCTCTCAAACTGTAAGCTCTGTTTCGTTGCATACTCTCAAGCTGCACAAAATTTGTTATCGATTTTAAGAAATGTTATTAGAATAGTAAAACTAATGTTTATGTATATTATTTTATATGAACAAAAACAGGAGATTTTTAAAATGTCATAAACATATGAAGAGCAAAACACAAAGTTAGTTTTTCAATGCATCATTGTATTTGTGTAATCGATGCCATCGAGCGCACTGCAGCCCTAAAAGTATCGGTATCGTCTGCGCAAGTCATGACCCAAAAATGAACATCAGCTCTTTGAAAATGTATAAACACTTTTTTACATGAAGTATTCAAACAAAAGCAAACCCAAAACGTGTGCACGTGGATGCAACGAAGCGCGTGTGCCGTACGACGACTATCGAGGAAAGGGCGTCCATCAGCAATCGGAGCAACAACTGAGCAACTATTCCACGGCCACCGTCCATGAGGATGACCAACACCCGCACCCCGCAAACGCATTGATTACTACATATTTTCATCGTGTACAAAGCAAAGCAAGTTAAAAAGAAAACGCGGCGCCGCCATTGAAACTGAAAACAGGCAAGTTCTACACACCAAAAACATTTTCAACGCTAAGTTTATGCGAAAATGTCGCAAATGACGCGCATCGAGGGAGAAGGCGACGAAGGCGGCGGCGGAGTCGGAGTTTGTGGCGGAATCAGCGATTCGCAGAAGACGCCTTTCATTGCCGATGAATTGCAAGATGGTGAGAATAGTTTGGAGCCGGGTGAGTTGGTAACGCCACCGCATCAGCAGGCAGAGAATGCCAGTGCCAGTCCGGCACCGAAGAAATTGCTCGCCAAGGACGTTATGAACAAAGCATTGCGCAAGCTGACACAAATCGATACGGCGGTCAACTGTGGGGAAAAAGAGCGCGCTATTTTAGAGCTGGAGGCCATCAGACGCAAGGAGGCCACTGCTAAAATTGCAGCCAACGAGAAGCCATCGTCACCGCTGCCACTTGAAAATGGCAATGCAACGGCAGCAGAGGTGTCCACAGCATTGGCTGCATCAACGGAGGATGCTGATGACAGTGAGGGTTTGTACTCCGATACTGACTCCTCCGCCGATGATGAGCAGAAGAATGTGGAAGACGTGCAGCAGGCGCGCAAGGAGAAACAAGAGGAAGCAGCTGCGGCAGCAGCACCACAACCACCCGCACCCCACCATCCCTTCCTGGGCATGAGTCCGCTACGTTTTCATATGCGTCCGCCGTGTTTCGACTACTCTCGCTTAGGCTATATGCCCAGAATGCGTGGCGGCATTCGCGGTGCACGCTCCCCACTCTATGCACGTCCGCCGGCACCGAAGCGTGGTGGCACATCCAGGGGCGCAACGCCGCCCTCTTCGACAGCGTTGTCATGCAATGGAATTCAAGGTCAACAGTCGTCCTCGGCTGGTATTGGTGCCTACGGCCCGGCACTGCCACCCGGTCAGACGCAAGGTCAAGGTCAAGGCGGCAAGCGGCCGCAGTCCGTCTTAATGTGAGTACAACTAATAATACGAGGTGTGTTCAAAAAGTATCGCGAATTTTGTGTTTTTTCAGATATTATTTATTTATTCATGAATATCTATTTTGTCCCCTTCAAAGTAATCCCCATGAGATATTATACACTTGTGCCAACGGTTTTTCCAATCTTCGAAGCACTTCAAAAAATCATTTTTTTTTATCTTGTTCAGCTCCTCCTTCGATCCCGTCTTTATCTCGTCAAGCGTAGCGTAACGTCGTCCTTTCATGGGCCTCTTCAGTTTAGGGAACAAGAAAAAGTCACAGGGGGCCAGATCTGGGGAATACGGTGGCTGCGGCATCATTAGTGTGTTGTTTTTGGCCAAAAAGTCGCGCACAAGCAACGATGTGTGAGCAGGGGCGTTATCGTGGTGCAAAAGCCAATTTTTGTACTTCCACAAACATTCAAAATGGCCGAGCTTGTCGGCATAAGTGAGAGACATGAGTACCAACATAACGCTACAAAAAAATCGAAATTCGATTATACGTAACCCGCGAAAATTCAAAATTCGCGATATTTTTTGAACACACCTCGTATACAGTGATCAGTTGTTAAGCAAAATCAAAAACAAGCTCCTTTTACTTTTGATTTGATGTCTTTAAACAGCTGGACAACATCGGAGCCACCAGTGTCGTTTGTTTTCAATTTAGTTTCGGAGTGCGTCAATCCGCAGCACAAGAGCTGTAAACCAAAAGAGTCCCAACTGCCCTCATCCAACTCCAATGAAACTGCCAGCGATGAGGCGCAAAGGGAGCAGGGTAAACGAAGACGGGAAACACCCAGGGAGCGCGAAGAGAATCATAGGAATCGCTTCAGAGAGAAGCGAAGCGAACATTCCCGGGAGTCAAAAACTGTTAGCTCAAGAGAAAGGCCAAGGGAGCGCTCGAGAGAACGTTATAAGGAAAAGAAGCGGGAACGGTCGAATGAGAAGCAGAGAGCACGCTCCAAGGAGAGAAATCGCTCCAGAGAGAAGAGATTAGAGCGCTACAAAGAGAAGAGCGAACACTTCAAGGCCAAGCCGAGGGAACGCTCCAGGGAGAAGCGATTGGATAGATCCAAGGAGAAGCAGCTGGATCGCTCCAACGAGAAGCGCACGGAACTCTCTAAGGAGAGGCAACGAGACCCGAATGGCTCTAAAGACAAAAGTACGTCTCGCTCAACCGACAAACTTGCTTCCACTGCAGCTAAAGATGAGCGACGAGATCGCACCGAGAACATCACGCTCAAAACCAAGTCCAGCCAACATAGACGAAGTCGAAGTAAAAGTCGCAAGTCCGAGAGCAGAGCAAAGACGCCGCCACTGCCACAAGCCAATAGTGCAGCTATCCAAGATGCGGAGAAGCAGTTGCAGCAAACGCCACCTGCAATCGATTCAAGCAAATCTTTCGATATATTTGCCGAGTCGCCGCCAAGACTGAACAAACCAGGCAGTCCAATCCCGAATAATCTGTCAGGTGAACCTACTACTGCCCAAATGAATATTGCAACGACAGTGGAGCGAAGCACAACGCCGCCGCTGGAGATCCGACACATGGCACCCAAGCCAGTTGTTGCACTAGTTGCAGACTCGCCCAAGCCAACAGCGACGGCGACAACACCGCAACTGAAAATCCACAGCGAGATTCACATACGTATTGGTGCACTGCTCGAGGACAATGATCTGCACCTTGAGGCGCTGCTGGCCACAAAGGAGCAACTGCTGCGCCAGAGCACCGAGCATCGCAACAAAAAGGAGGCACCCAAGGATTCGCACCTGCACATCAAACAGGAGCCCATCGAACCATCTCCAGCCACCTCAAGCAACCGCCATACCAAGAAGAGCAACACACCCGAACACCGCACGGCACCGCCCCCGCAACGCCACACGAATCCCTTCAAGCGTGAAATAGTATTAAACGAAGTGTCCAGTCGCCTGTCGCCCCGACGCTCAGCGGAGTCGCTGCGTCACAGCATGCAGCGCAATGGCGACAGACATAATAGCAGAGCAGAGCGCGACTCGAAGGCGCAGCGGCAGAGCGACGAGTTCAAGGAGCGTGCAATCAAGCAAGAGAAGAATCGCAGCAGAACACCGCCACTGCTCACAGTGCGGCAAATCAAAGTGGAACGCGATACAACGCCACCACTACCACCGCAATGCGACACCGAGCGAGATGTGCCCGTGCGCAATGGTGTCCTGGCTGCCAATGCACCGCCACCGCCAGCGACGTTGATGACGATGACAGCTGCCAATAAGGCGGATGGGCACAGTCCCGACACAGATGACTACATAGACAACTGGGAGAACGATGACTCCATGGCGTTTGGGGACAGTAATACGCCCAAAAATCCGGCATCCACAATTGCGACACGCTTGAACGGCGACGATGAGGATTCGAATTCCCTTTGGAACACAAAAAGCACTCCGCCACCTAAACGCAAGCAGCCACAACAGCAGCTTGCAACAGCCAGTGCTGCAGCTGAAGCAGCAGCAGCCGAAGCAGCAGGAGCAGCTGTGCCCGACAAGGCGCTGATCAACATACACGATCTGTACGAGAAGTTCATGAAGAGTATTAAGATGGGTGGCAGCGCAAGTGAAGCAACAACAGCTGCCAAAACGGAGGCAAACACAAATAGTTCCTTAAGCAATTCCACTGCCGAAGAATCATCCAGCGATACAGAAGCTACGACAAGCAGCAGCAGTAGCAGCAGCAGCAGCTCTGACGATGATGACAACGATGATGATGATGATGATGATGATGATTCCAGCACCGATGAGGATGACAATAATGAGCAAGCAAAGCAGCAACAGCAGCAACAATTGGAAACGCAACCGGCTGCTGGCGATGCTCGAGACGTTGCAGTTGGTGGCAAGCAGCTGCTCAGCCACAAGAAGAATAATGTCAGCAAGGATTTACGCAAACTGAAGAGCCTCGAAGATAATCTGGCGCGCATTCAGATGATGCGTGAGA
This sequence comes from Drosophila basisetae, assembly GCA_035041595.1. Taxonomy (NCBI): domain Eukaryota; kingdom Metazoa; phylum Arthropoda; class Insecta; order Diptera; family Drosophilidae; genus Drosophila; species Drosophila basisetae. The sequence continues at coordinate 154,049 of JAWNLB010000020.1, forward strand.
ACTACGACTCGGGCGATGACATTTGCGAGGAGCTGCTGAAAATGGAATCGTTGTTCCTCATGCAGCGCAATGCCATTATGAACAAGTACCGAAAGCCAGAACTGAAACCAGCCAGCGAGGAGGAGCAGCAGCGTCAACATGCGCAACAACAGCAGCAGCAACCACTAGAACAGCAGCAGCAGAAGCAAGAGCAGACGCAGCTGCCAATCCCAGAGTCGCCAATTAATAACATATTTGATGCGAATCGTGAAGCCATCAAGCTAACAATTTCACCCCTTAAACTCTCACGAAAGCCCGCTATTTTCGATAAGGATGAAGCAGAAATGGCGCCACAGCCTCAGTCACAACCGCTCGAGGAGAAGCTTACCAAGCCACCCAAAGAGATAGCGATTGTGAAGCCCACCATAGTGGAGACCCGCTCCAAGCAGCCGCGTATCCAGCAACATCAGCATTCGCAACATCAACACTATCCACATCACCATTCACACCAGCAACATCATCCACACCAGCAGCAGCACCAGCTCAAACGATCACACACCCGCGAACGCTCCCGATCCCGTTCGATGTCGCGCAATCGTTTCCGCCGCAATGTGCGACCCAGTCGAGGCAAGGACTCAACACGTTCGCCAAGTCCACGTCGACGTCGTCCGATGCTGTTGTCGCGACGACCACGCTTTGGCAAAGGACGGTTGGGTGTGGGTCGCAGTCGCAGTCGCAGCCGCAGTGCGAGTCGCAGTCGGACGCGCAGTCGGAGTCCGTTGCGCTGGCGAAGCGTGAAGCCGACGCTGGGACGACGACGCAGCTCATTGTCGCCGCCGTGCAAGATGCTAGGTCCACGCTCACCACCACCGAAGATGTCACGACGTCGCTCCTACAGTCGCGAGCGCTGCTTTTCGCGTTCACCACTGCCCTTCAAGCCACCGTCGCCGCCGATGCGACGTAGCTGGACAAAGTCCCGGTCGCGTTCAAGGTCGCGCAGGCGCAGCCATACAAGATCAAAAAGCAGATCGAGATCCCCACACGCCCAGATCTTTGATGATTACTTTGTGGAGAACCAGAGCTTGGAGGCGGCTGCCTACTACTATAATATGTCGCTGATGCAGCAGGATGCGAGTGGTGAGCAGTATGATAGCTATGCGGCGTACATGGACACCGCCTACAACATGGACCAGGTCTATGCCCAATACAAGGAGTACTCTTCAGGGTCGGTAGCTGTACCCATAGATTACGATTACAATGCTGTCAGCCTGATGCCACCGTCAACAATACCAGTGCTGCGAGAGCTGCCTATGGCTCCCGTTGTGCAGGTGGCCGTGCAAAAGGGTAATGTGCTGGAAATTGTGCCGTCCATGGAGCCAGCAATGCAGCTAGCGAATATACCGGAAATTGTGCAAGAAGAACCACCCGAGGACAAGAGGTAAGACGGCTGAAATCTAAATTGAAATGTACAAATCTTGATCGTGGCCAATTCACTATTCGCCACATACAGCAAACCCAAACGCAAGCGCGTCAACTTTGTGGATAACGTGTTGCCCACTTACGAGAGCGATAGCGAGGACCGCATCAAGATTGAGACAGCCGTGGAGCGTGGAGTGAGTCTGTGCCGTGATCGCTGTGCCGCCATGGCGCTTCGATTGCAGCGCATCCGCGAACAGCTGTTGGCGATGCCAGCGGTATTGCCGCCAGTTGCGCCGAAGCCGCCGAATCAGGAGAAACCTGTGCTGGTGCAAAAGAAGCCCAGATTCCGCTACTATCACTTTGAGCCGATGAAGGGCGTCATTGTTAAGTCATGGGAGCGCAAGCTTCGACCATTAGTGTCGCATCCTCCACCCCGCTTCGATCCCAAGTATATGGCCATGCTAGTCAAATCTGGACGCCTGCCAATGCCAGCGTTTTTGAGGCATCGGCCACCGCCGTTGCCGGCGCAAGCGGATGCCATGCTGCAGGAATTCTTTAGCAAGCATCCGCCGCCACCACTGCAGCATGGACTGCCACATTATTTGCGTGGTCCACCGCCAATGGCAACGGTGCCCCATCCCGCCGCACCGCCACCCATCGCCTCACAACCGATACCCGTGCTGGGCGCCCAGAGCTATCCCTGCTATCCACCAGCACCAGCACCTGTGCTATCGGCCGTGCCTTCCATTGCATCGATACCAGCGCCTGTGCCAGTGCCTGTACCCCTGCCATTGCCATTGCCTGTACCCGGACCCGTTCCCGTTTTGACAGCACCGCCCTTGACATTGACGCCGCCGCCAGCGTTGGTGTCACCATACTTTACGCCACCGCCGTTGCCCACGTTGTCGTCACATTTCACCGTGCAGCCGGTGCCGACGATGCGTGAGATTATGCCCGTGGACATATTGCAGAAAATTGGACCGCTGCCAAAGACACTAGATCTTGATGTGGGCAATACCGGCCTAGAAGAGGCCAATACCGATCTCAATGAAGACGAGACGACGGCTACGCCTGCTGAAGCGACTCCCGATGTTGATCAGCATCCGCCGCCTGCGCAGCTGGTGGAAACTTTGTAAAAAGAAACAAACCCACTGCACAAACCTTAAACCCATGCCTAAAGTCTATTTTAAGAATCCCGTTCGCAATGTATAATCGTATGTACTTAGAACACCCAACTAGCTGGACACATCATACAATTCTAGCCTTAAGTAGTTTTCTTCATCAAACTAGATATATTATTTTAATAATGCAACGAGTCCCTGGCAATTATTCAACATCATTTATTAACTCCTTTTTTTTATATCATTTTTATATCATTTACCATTTGTATTTTGTAAAGAAAGCGCATTTATTGTTAGATATATTTTTTTTATTGCTATAGTTTTGCATTGCGTACCAATTTAACATATAGTCTATTGATTTCTACAAGAAAATAAAACAAGTGTAAATAGAGCGATTGACTTGAAATAAATAGAGTCGAATTTAGCCTAAGCAAAATGATACGACATGTATTTAACGAAAATTTATACAAAACTATAAAAAAAAAAAAAAAAACAATTAAACGAAAGTACATTTGACTTACATGTGCGTAGAATATAAATAATTATGTGTTTTTGATTATTGATTTTTGAGTGAATGCCCTTTGAAAGTCAAAGTGATCGCAAATAATATATACAAAACATGCAACCAGACTTATCTGCTCTTATTTACATAAATATATCACTTCTAGTATTATTTTTTGTCTATTTCTGCTGACAGCGAGTGATAAATCCACAACTGAATCTACCATCTAACTTTGTAGGACACCACCCACTTCATGTACTTCATGTACCCTATAAAAACTTATTAGAATCCTATTCTATGAACAGATTAATCACAATGATCACTTTATTTAACTAAGACTTTCTCAGCTTGTTCTCGGCAAAGGGACCAATATTGGCGGCATAGGCCATCAGAGCAGGAATCGTCGTCTGTTCATAGTTGCCGGAGAAGAAGTGCTCGTGCGGACCGGATGCAAAGACGCCCACATCTTCGCCGCCATGGGCCTCCGACGCAAGTGGTACTGTGGCCTGGAATTGAAAGTTTGGATCTGTGGTATCCACACCCGTCAGATCCATGCGACCACCATCGTCGTAGGTATTCACAAAGCCCGGTCCATTGGCATAGGAGAGAATGGTGAAGGGCACCTCATCGGTGGCCAAATTCGGAGCCAGTGAGAGGATATCTTGGCGACGATACTGCACAGAAAAGAATAGCGATTGAGTATAAAATTAAAGCTGCATTAATAGGCAACTTACCGGATATCCGTTGATGGTCATTGTATGGGAGTGATCCGAGGTGACAACGATGAGCGTGTCCTCTTCCGAGGTCATACTGCGGGCCCGCTCAATGGAGCGGGCAAACTCCTCGGTTTCCTCGAGTGCTTTGCGTGCTTTCGTCGCGTGATGTGCCCCGTCAATTCCACTGCTCTCCACGAACAGGAAGTAGCCATTCTCACTGCGACTCAGCACATCAATTGCCGCCTCTGTCATCTCGGAGAGTGAGGGTTCATCATATTCCCGCTCAGCATGGTAGCTACAATGGCTGGCAGCGAATAGACCCAGCAGATAATCCGTCTTGCTGAGATCCACGTCGTAGAGACCACTGCGCGACCAGACATAGTGTGCATCAGCGCCCTGCTGCTGCTTATCCTCCTGCCAGTCCTTGATCAAATCGCGCCCATCCGTGCGCTTGCCCGCATATCCCTCCTCATCGGCCATGCTCTTGTCACGGAAATTAGCACGTCCGCCACCCAGCACCACACGCAAGTTCTTACCGACTGGCGACTCCACCAGCTGTCGCGCAATGTCGGTGTTTAGTTCGGCACTGCAGCCATCGTTGGTGACCTTGCCATCATGCTCCCATTTACGATCGGCGACATGGGCGTAAACGCCAGCGGGTGAGGCATGCGTCACTCGAGCCGTTGTCACCAGACCCGTCCATTTGCGCGCATCCTGCGCCCATTGGGCAATGCTCTCCGTGTGTGTGCTGCTGTCGGTTGCCGCATGGCAATCGCCACGTTGCACTTGCGCATTGACGCCAATGGTGCCATAGTTGCCCTTGACACCACTCAAATATGCCGTCGCCGTGCTGGCCGAGTCTGGAGTGCGCTCATCCACCGCATAGGTCTTGGACAGACCCACATAGGGGAACTTCTCGAAGAAGACCTGTTTGTTGCTATCACCCATGAAGGCACGGGTCGCGGCAATCGTGTGCACGGACATACCATCGCCCAGGAAGAGTATCACATTCTTGGCACGATTCTCATTCAATCTTTTGTGGTGCTCCAGCTTATCGGTCAGTATGGATTGGGCCTTATCATGCCAGAAACGTGTGTCCAACTCCTCGGCCATTTCGACAAATTCACGTGAGATTTGCAAACGTGGATGTTGCGCTGTTTCGTAATCGTAAATCAAATTGCTTATCAAATTTCAATTCATAAGACGTAAGTAATATTTTGTCTGATAATGATTAATCGTCTTGCACAGATAGTAAAAAAAATTGCTTGGTAATGTTTAAAACTCAAATTTTCTACAATTAATCGATTTGTATACTAAATAGATTATTGATCAAATATATTGAATATTGCTAATAAGTTAACATGAGTGGAGTGTAACAATCTTTTTGTGATAAGATTTCTATATTCTCTTAACACAATAAATATAAACATACGTAAGTGTAATTAAATGTATAAATCAAAGTTAAAATTGAAATGCCACTAAAAAGATTACCATCATGAACTTCTGGACATTACTCACCATTATCCTGCTCATCGGTTGGTTCAGCCCAGACTGGACAGCTGACCAGTCCGAGAATTGCCAGCAGCCAGCAAGTAGTCTTAAATCTACCATTTGCCATTTGGTTAAATTTGTTCGGAACTCTCGATTTAATTTCGATCCGTCCGACGGCTAACGTTAGACTGTTGAGCTATCGAGAAGCAGGCAAGGTTATATAGCCAACAAAATGGGCCTTTGTTATTGTAATCCGGCTACTCAAGTCGTATATTATTTGGTATTGTGTGATATTTGAATGTGTCGATCGATCGACAGCTCAAGTGCTGTTTTGACACATACACCTTCCCCAGAAGTACCCATAAATACTTCATCACGCGAAAATCAGCTATCATCACTTGAAGTTAATTGCAGACGCTAAAAGCGCTTCTATAAAGTAGCTCCGTTCAGCGCCTGCCCAGTTCAGTGCTTACTCAACTCCCGAGCTGAGAACCAGTAAAGAAAACAATGCTAACTAAACGATTTCTGAGCGGTCTTTTGCCGTTGCTACTCTTGGCCGACTGTGTGCTGGGCGTCGCAGTGCCGGGCAAGGTGCCCGAGGATGATGACGAAGAGTTCATGCATCCGTTTCTGCCATCAAGTGCACGTATGAGCGCCAAACAGATTAACGGCGAGGACACACAGGATTATTGGCTGTCGGCCAGCAAGGAGCATATTCAGGAGAAGCTGAACTATGTGCGGAATACAAAGCGTGCAAAGAACATTATACTGTTCCTGGGCGATGGCATGGGACTGGCAACGTTGGCTGCAGCTAGAAACTATATTGGCGGCGAGGAGAAGAAGCTATCATTTGAGGAATTCCCCTACACGGGCCTATCCAAGACCTATTGCGTGGATAAGATTGTGCCAGACTCGGCGTCAACATCCACATCGTATCTGTGCGGCGTCAAGGCCAACTACGGCACCATTGGTGTCAATGCCCACATCAAACGCGGCGATTGTCTGGCCATGGCCAACGAAGCGAATCATGTCTTCTCTTTGGGCAAATGGGCAATGGATGCGGGCAAGGCAGCTGGACTCGTGACCACTACACGTGTCACACACGCCTCTCCTTCCGGCGTCTATGCCCACACTGCCGATCGTGAATGGGAGAATAATGCTATGCTAGAGGAGGCTTGTGGTGAGCTGGCCAACGGATTGGACGACATTGCAGTGCAACTCATCCATGGCGAGGTGGGCAGCAAACTGAAGGTCGTGCTTGGCGGCGGTAAACGTAATTTCTTTGATCCGGAGCACTACGACAAGGGCCGTCGCACAGATGGCCGCAATCTGGTCGAGGAATTCGAGGCTCTGTCCAAGGGCAACACCTATGTAAAGAACCGCAGCAAGTTGCTGAAGGTTGATCCCAAAGAAACGGATCGTCTTTTGGGTCTGTTCAGCAAGAGCCACATGCACTACCATCTGGAGCAGCTTGCCGATGAGGACAACAATGAGCCCACGCTGGAGGAGATGACGGAAAAAGCCATCGAGATGCTGGAGACCGAGGAGAACGGTTACTTTCTGTTTGTGGAGGGTGGCAAAATTGATATTAGCCATCACGATACAATGGCGCGCATTGCGCTGGACGAGACCGCCGAGTTGTCGAAGGCTGTGAGGCGTGCGCGCGAGATGACCAGCGAGGAGGATACGCTGATTGTGGTTACGTCGGATCACTCGCACGCCTTCAGCCTGGGTGGCTATCAGCCACGAGGCAGTGATATCTTTGGCGCAGCCGAAACCCCGGGCACCGATGGCAAATCCTATTTGCCATTGAGCTATGCCAATGGCAAGAGTTTCGACATCTACTACGATAAGGAGGCACACGAGCGTGTCGATCCCAACTCCCTATTGACTGACAGCGATTTTGAACAGCTATTCCCCGCTACTGCTCCCCTGGAGTCCGAGACGCACGGCGGCGAAGACGTTGGAGTATTTGCATCGGGTCCTTGGGCGCACCTCTTCACTGGCGTCTACGAGCAGAACTCTATTCCCCACACGATGGCCTTTGCCGCCTGCGTTGGCGATGGAAAAACAGCCTGTGATTGATTGACAGCTTTAACAACTTTTAACTTAACCCTAATTAAATTAAAAGTCGAACGCGATATCATTAAAAATATCGTCTAAAGATTTCTGTTGATGGATGTCAGTTGGTATAATTTGTCGTGACATTTGATTATACTATTTTTGGAATTTTAACGTAGATGGTATTCCCGATCTAAAAATAAAACATACATAAACATTTCCAAACACTTGAAAGATGTACGAGTATTTACCTTTACGTTTGCTTACAATCAGCAGATAATCCGCTTTTGACGGAAACTTGAATTTCAGTTTGAGTTTACCATGTTTGTACAATGACAGCTTTTATTGTAATGGATCCTTTGCGAACCTACAAATTGGTTAATAAATTATTAGTTGTTCTTATCTTGAAATTCAATAACTGGTATGTTTTTGTTACAGGCAAACTGTACTATGAATTTGTCATGATTGTATATTATTAGACTGAATATTGCTAAGACTTTGGATTATGATTTGGACAACTAACTTTCTAAATCTAATCTTTTGTCATATAACACACGCGTTGAATTATAAGGAATTGATTTAGTGAGCGACTTTTAATATATGGTTTTATATAAATTGAACAGTTGGTACAGTTTTAGCCTATACATCTTATTTATACTTAGATAAACTTTGAGGACATGAGAAGAATGTCAACTAAGAATCATGCATTCAAATTTAAATATAGTATTAATTTGGAGGTGAAAAAAACACTAAATTCGACAGAGTTTTTTCTTCAATCGTTACAGCAATTTATTACTACTATCTGACAAATGTTAATCAATAATAAGCATTAGCGGAGCCAACGAAGCCTGTGCCTACTCCTGGTCCTATTCCAGTTCCAATTCCTGAAACGACTCATGGCGATGGGCTATGGTCGCCATAAATGGGCAGAAAAACGATTCTCATGTATTATCAGTAATTCTGAATCGTGACGTCGGCCGATATCAAATCTGTCTAGAAATTTGCTTCTATTGTATTCTAAATCAAAATTGTACATGAGCATTTATATTGTTGTGAACGTGATACTCACGTGAAAATTGAACGGTCTGCCGATTTGGTGGTTTTAATTTATTACCAATAAAATATTGCTAATATATTGGAACCACAAAATCGGCAGAGACTGCCTTTTGCTCTAAACAGTGCTCCAAAGACCGTCAAATGTTACGAAATGTGACGACCATGGAAATACCAAAATATGATTATTTCTGCAACTTGTAAATAATAATAATATTTACTATTAAAAGGTAATCCGTTTTTGACAAGACTGCGTTCAACTAATTCTGTATCATGACAGCTTTTATAGTGGCAGAAAATTAAATTAAAAATTAAATAATTTAATTTAAGTCTTTCGTGATCCATTGTGAACCTACAAGTCGGTTAAGAAATTATCCTGTGTTTTCTTATTTTGATATTCTCTGCTTAGTGTCTTGGTTATAAACTGGTAAACTGCACTGTTAAGTTGTATGATTGAATATTACACTGAATATTGCAACCAATACAAAAGAACTTCTGGGTTTTTAAAATCGGAGCAGTAGTGTCAAAGTTACAGTTCCGATAGGTATTTGAAGTTCAAAGACTGCCCTTTGCTATCCTCTGTCAAGAACTTTTATTGGAATTATGAGTACATGTTTCATTAAATAGAGTGTCTACACAATAACTGCATATGGTGGATGGGTGGGGCGCGGAGCGTGCATTAGAGTGGAATACTTATCCCTAAGATCGATCAGCGCTTGTTGAAAGCTGTCCATGCTGCTCTCTAGCTGTTTGGCGGTGCCCGGCTCTGGGGAGGTAGCCTTTGTTGCTGGCGGCTCGCCCAGCAGGACAACACGACGCCAATCGTTTGCATCAGAGTTACCATTTTCCTTGCGTACCGACTCTGCTGCAAAAATCTCATCCACGCCATCGGACTGATCATCGGTTGTGGAATCTGTGGGTGGTGTTATGCCTGTTTCTGAGGAGGCACCTGCTGGCACGGCAGACTGTTGGGTGATGATCTCTTGGAAATTATTCGGTAGAATCTCATCGAGCTCATTTTTGGGATTCTCAAGGCGGATCAATTGGCCATCGGGTGAGATGCGGAAGAACATGGCGCGATTATTGGCGGTCGGTGGGATAATAACAAGATTACCAATACCAGTACCCTGGCCAATGGCATTAGGTCCTGGTCCGGCTCCTAATCCTGGTCGGACTATTGGTCCTGGTCCGATTATTGGTCCTGGTCCGACTATTGGTCCTGGTCCGATTAATGGGTTGAAACCTGATCGCAATCCAAAGAAATTAAATGGGCAGGGGAAACAGTATCCTGGCGGTCCCGGTGGTCCCGGTGGTCCCGGAAGCCCTGTTGCTCCTGGGAAGCCTCTTGGACCTAATATAGGTCCCTGAAATGGGGGCACTGGAAACGGTGGCCAAAGTCCACCGCCACCAACAACACCACCACCAATTAGGCCACCACCACTTGAAATACTAGGCAGTCCTTGCGGTCCTGGTGGTCCTGGTGGTCCTCTTGGCCCTGGCTCACAATTACAGTTCAATAACGTTGCACTGGCCGTGCAATAAATGCCTTAAAACGAAACCAAATCCTTCAGTTACAGGATTCTTACTCAATACTTCGCATAAACTTACCAAGCAGCAGTGCCGAGAGAACGGAATGAGCTTCCATGATGTCTTCTTGTGTTTTAGTCCAACAACAATTATAGACTGACCTGAGCTATGAGCTGGTCTTTGGTTTTTATATCGCGAGCTGTGGACATAAGAATTTTGAGTGCTAGTTTAAATGATATTCGATGCGAGTTGAAATAACTTACCCAAAAAAATGTTTTCTTTCTAATGTGTCCGACTGAGAGACCGCAAAATGTTTTTCCATGTGGGCAGCTTGCCCTATAACTGGTCTTGCATCAGATAATGGTCAGAAAATAATAGAAAGGAGAATAAGAAAATCTGTTGATGTGGGTAGTGCCATTGCCAGCTTCGCGACATTTATGGTAGTTTATGTCGAAAAACATGTTTGGTTTTAAATCGGGACTCGATTCTAGAATTGGGTCGCTACATTTGTTATGCTATGTCACTCAATACAATCAGAACATCAAATTCTTTTATTACTTTAGAAAGACGAGACTTTGTTATTTAGAGCCTAATCAGTTTAATGAGCCATTGAATAATAATGAAATTGATGAGAAACATATCTTTTTCCCCACCTTTCAAAGAATAATAAATAAAAAACAGTGATAAGCATAAACAAACATTTATATTTAAAGTATGAGATTGGAACTGGAAAATTCAATCGTGTATGCATAAATTTACTAGTACTCATACTCTGGCTCAGAACTGAATAAAATATGCTGTTCCATTTGTGCCTTATCAATTGTAAGGTGCCGCATCCCAACTACGAGTCCCCATCGGCAACAGTAAAGTTAATCTCAGATGTCTCGTCTTTTGAGTACATACTTTATGAAAGAAAAAGAGATGTTCAATGTTCAAAAAAGTTTTTGATAACGCACTACTTTCGAAACTAATCTTTCAATTGTTGTTTTTTAATTGATAACTGACTTTGAATACATTTTCATATGTCAAATTGACAATTGCTAAAATTGCTCCACAATCTAACCAAGTTAAACATTTTGCTTTGATTAGATATCTGAAGTGTTCCGTTTTTATTTGGTGATTCCATTTTTCTTAAAATATAATATTATTAAGATAATATTATCGACTATTAAATCGGAACTTTTCTACAATGTAGATAAACTTGATTGTCGCAAACAATTTGAAATCACATTTGCAATAGCATAGTTCCTAGGCATTTATTATATTACAAGAAATCTGCTGCACACAAATACATAATATATATTTCTATATATATGTTATATTTCTATACATACGAGGTGTGTTCAAAAAGTATCGCGAATTTTGTGTTTTTTCAGATATTATTTATTTATTCATGAATATCTATTTTGTCCCCTTCAAAGTAATCCCCATGAGATATTATACACTTGTGCCAACGGTTTTCCCAATCTTCGAAGCACTTCAAAAAATCTTTTTTTTTTATCTTGTTCAGCTCCTCCTTCGATCCCTCGATTATCTCGTCAAGCGTAGCGTAACGTCGTCCTTTCATGGGCCTCTTCAGTTTAGGGAACAAGAAAAAGTCACAGGGGGCCAGATCTGGGGAATACGGTGGCTGCGGCATCATTAGTGTATTGTTTTTGGCCAAAAAGTCGCGCACAAGCAACGATGTGTGAGCAGGGGCGTTATCGTGGTGCAAAAGCCAATTTTTGTTCTTCCACAAATCCAGGCGTTTCTGGCGGATTGCTTCGCGCAAATTGCGCATAACTTGCAGGTAATATTCCTTATTGACCGTTCTACCCTGTGGCAAGAACTCATGATGCACCACGCCCCTGCAATCGAAGAAAACTGTCAGCAAAACTAGTTCAATTAAGTGAACATTCAAAATGGCCGAGCTTGTCGACATAAGTGAGAGACATGAGTACCAACATAACGCTACAAAAAAATCGAAATTCGATTATACGTAACCCGCGAAAATTCAAAATTCGCGATACTTTTTGAACACACCTCGTAGATCAGGGAGATTTTTCTGCTGTTTGCTACCATTGGCGCGAGCTCTTTGGCAATAGAATAAAATGATTATGTAAACAGAAAGAGTTAACTAAAAGACTACGTAATAAATACAATTGTAAATGGTTAGGGGAGTGCGGTTTGGATTCAACAAGCGCACGATCTTAATCTATTTTCACATTGGAATAGATTTTGGGCACGAACAGATTCTCGCCCAAATAGCCAATGGTGCCGCAAATGATGCCCAAGACGCCGCTGCACAATGCCATGTAGCCAAAATAGGAAGCCGTTTGGAATAGGCCAAACATTCTGCAAAGACAAGATAGAGCCACATTACAAATAAAAAACAAATAAGCAATAGTTAAGCTAAATGGTAACGCTCTGCCAGCCGGCAGTCATATCAAACAACACCTCATAGGAATTTTCAGGATAGGAAATGGGTTCAAAACGGATCACAGAGAAGACAAAAATCAGATAATGCATTTTATTTAAGGGATTTGTGATAGCATTGATTTGCCACAATGTCATTAAAAATTAGTCCACAAGAAACTCATTTTGAGAAAACACCTGAGTAATGAAAAGAAATCCATATAGTTCCAGTGACATTAAAGTTACCAAGAATCAGAAAGCTTTAAGGAAGCAGAAGGTGCAGCAGACAAATGAGAAGACGACATCGAATTATCAGAATAAGGTGACACATAGGAACAGATTATAAAAAGACCCACACCATTAATAACAAGCATCTGTCATTACTACCTCCGAAGAGATATCTGCATCGATAGCAATAAGTACACCACCGCCACGACTGGGTCTGCCCGTTTCAATGTTTAAGCTCCTTTTGATTTAAATTTTCATTATATGCATTGTATTTTTATATTCATTCTTTTTGTTTATCAAATAGCTACATTTTATAAAAAGAAATTCATATTTGGCGCACTGCCGGAAAGCATGCATCAAATGTGTTTCACAGCTGTTGTGCAAATAAGTATTTTTTTTGTTGTATAATTTGTTGGTCACACTGTTCACATTAACCAAAACAATTTTTTTGCTTTTTGTAGCATTTGCAATTGAATATTAATAACAATTAAAATAACTTAGTTGTGCAAAACGAGCCTTCATTTTTAGTTGCCACAAGTCAATAAAATGCCCTCCTATGAATTGGCTCTGGTATTGCGGCAACTGCCTCGGGTAAAGTATAAATAAAAAACAAATGCAAATGCACCAGTTATGTAAAGTAAATATTAACAATGTGCGTTTTATTCCAGCCGGAATTGATCTCGGTGATAAAGCGAACAGCTGAAGCTATTTTCGACAAAGGCGGCATTATACGCAAACTTGAGAATCTTGGAACACGCGCCTTGCCACACAAAGTCAGCGAGCATGGCGTCGTCCACAGGGAGGCGACACATTTTACCATTACGTTTGATACGGCACCCACGAAGATATCGGATCTGAAAGAGGAATTCGGGCGTGACATCGATATCATACGCCGTTACATATTCCGGGTAGAGGAGCCGGAGAAGCACAAGTGCACGTTGCATGAGGAAATGCTGCCACCGGCATACCGTAAGGATGTGCAAGAGATTATCGACATAGCGAAAAGGAAACAGAAGCCCAAATATAATTACAATTCAGGCCTAGATTACTATCCCTTCCAGAAATAGACTATAAGAAGATCAACTAAATTATAGCATGCCAGTAAATTGAAAAGTGCCTGGATGAATTTCGTTTTTTTTCTCCATTTTGAACTGCTTAAGTTCACTGATGAAATATATACTTTAGAAGGCCGGGTAATCTAGGTAGGTTGGGTATATGGCCGGTCATTAATGTTATCGCAAATTGATAAACTAATCAAATCAGGAATAACTTACAGAGCATATGAGCGTACTTACTTATCAATAGTCGTCCAGTGGTTGAGGTAGAGACAAGCGGTGCTCAGAACATTTAAATATGCCACCCCAAATACGACCACTCTCCGCGGAACTGCAAGCAAAGGCCAAGGAGTACATCAACGAGGTTCCTGAGCGCATTGAAGCCGACCTGGAGGCATTGAAGACATGGATTGACCAGCAACCGCATCTGAATTCTCGCAAAGATGATCAATTTTTGATCGCTTTTCTGCGCGGCTGCAAGTACAGTCTGGAGCGAACCAAGTCCAAGTTGGATAAATATTACACGCTCCGCACCAAATACCCGGAGCTATTTAACATTACGGATATTGACGACCCGAAGTTTCGAGAAATTCAACGATTGGGGTAAGCCGACCAAAAACTCGATACGAAGGTCACTTATTAATGCATTAAATGTCATAAACAGACCCATTATCTTCCTACCTAATCTGTATAATGGAGCTCGCGTGGGCATTTTTAGACTAGGCGTAACACCAACTGATAAATATAAAATAACTGACGTTATGCGAGTGGGCCAAGCGATGCAGGAATTGTCAATTTTAGAGGATGATGATGCTATTATAAACGGAGTGGTTTTTATTATGGATATGAAGGGTGCGACTGCATCGCACTTGTTTCAGATGACACCGAGTCTGGCGAAAAAGATGACTGTATTCAATGAGGAGGCTTTCCCCATGCGACCCAAGGCTCAGCATTTTGTCAACGTAATCCCCGGATTTGAGACCGTCTTCAATATGATTAAGCCCATGATGTCAAAGAAACAACAGGGGCGACTCTTTATTCACAGCAATATTGATTCTCTGACGGAACAGCTTCCTTTGAAATATCTGCCAAAGGAGTACGGTGGTGAAAATGGCTCCATTGAGGAAAGTATTACGATCTGGGGTAAAAAGATCGAAGATCACAGAGATTACTACAAGGCTAACGCACAATATGGCACGGACGAGAAGCTACGCCCAGGAGTTCCTATTGACTTTGAAAGCATCTTCGGTATCGAAGGATCATTTAGGAAACTAAATGTAGACTAGAATTTGTCTGTTGTTTGCATGTAAGAACGGGGAATTATTCAAAATGGTGGTCGGACATTTTTGATAGGCATAAAATTAGGAATAATGAAAGGCTACTGTGTAATGTGGCACTTTCAAAAAATGTTGTCTAAATACATCGTTTAAAAAAGATGCGATGGTATCGTCATTGTTAATTTATTGACAGTTCTGCCCCATGTGACTTTGACATATGGCATAACAGCGCAACGAGGGTTTGTTACACCTGTTAATAGAATAACTTAATTGCATACTTTTGGCAGTGAAATGAATTCAAATTCGAGACAATTTTCTCCAAAACTAGCCTTCAATTAGAGCAAGTTAATTGTTTAACTTTAGTTCAAATCTATTTACAACAATAACTAATGTAATTTAGTAATTTAAATAGGTTGATTATTTAGAAATTAAGTGCGAACAATGTATAAGTTTGTTTGCTGTTAACAACAGCCAATGTTAACAGTGCTGAATAACATCCCTGTTCTCGTGACGTATGTGAGCCAGACGACGAATGGAAAAAAGTGTATCACATAACTCTGTCGTAGTTGTATTTTCGTTAATAATTAGGACGTAAATTTGCTAAATTAGTGGCTCGCAACTGGTTAAAAGCGGTTGCGTATGCCAATTAAATCTGTCAGAGTTCACGAATAGATGTACACTGTGTAAAATCGATATACTAGCTGCATATATATGTGTGTGTGTGCATAACGACTAAACGACAATTGCGAGGACGCGTTTCGAAAGAATATTATTTTGCGATGCATTCGCTTAATTGGACATCACGTCTGATATCACGGGCGTTACGCAGTAGCTTCTCAACGCTGCTCGACTCGGCAACGGGTGCCACAACCAAAGGTGCTGCAAAGCCAAACTCTAATCGATCTCGACCCCGATTCGTTTCGGTGGTTTGTGGGTTTGCCAAGGACAATCTGCGACACAAATACAAGCCGGGCAAATACGGCGAAGACTCCTGGTTCAAAGCATCCACCGAGCAGGCGGATGTGATGGGCGTGGCCGATGGTGTCGGCGGCTGGCGGAGCTACGGCATCGATCCGGGCGAGTTCTCATCGTTTTTGATGCGCACATGCGAGCGCCTGGTGCGCTGCACCCACTTCAATCCGCAACGACCCGTCAACCTGCTTGCCTACAGCTACTGCGAGCTAATGGAGCAAAAGAAACCCATTCTGGGCAGCAGCACAGCCTGTGTGCTCATCCTGAATCGTGAGACGAGCACGGTGCACACAGCCAACATTGGCGACAGTGGTTTTATGGTGGTGCGTGCCGGTGAAATAGTCCACAAATCGGAAGAGCAACAGCACTACTTTAACACACCCTTCCAACTATCGCTGCCCCCGCCTGGCCATGGGCCAAATGTGCTCAGCGACAGTCCCGAATCGGCGGACACAATGAATTTTCCCGTCAAAGAGGGTGATGTCATACTGATCGCCACCGATGGCGTTTTCGATAATGTGCCCGAGGATCTGATGTTGCAGGTGCTGCGCGACGTTGAGGGCGAAAGGGATCCCGTCAAGCTGCAAATGACAGCAAATACTCTGGCACTGATGGCACGCACCCTGTCCCTCAACAGCGAGTTCCTCTCCCCCTTCGCGATCAGTGCGCGTCGCAATAATATACAGGCGCGTGGCGGCAAACCGGACGACATCACCGTTGTCCTTGCCACTGTGGCGATGTGAGATGTCGTCGGAGTTGTAGTTGAGTTGAGTTAGTCCGTTAGTCGTTAGTCGTCGGTCCTTAAAAACAACGCTAGTTTATAACTAATTAATTGTAGCCCGTACTCGTTTTAGTTCTTTAGGAGTGTGTGTGGTAGTTTTGTCTATGTTTAAGCAGCAGAGCATGTTGGAAGATTTGAGAACACACACAACACACGACACACTTCAATTGTTAATTACATATTTCACCCACTCATAAATACTAACAAATAAATGACATTTATCCACCTTCTACTAATCGACGCATCCTGGTGAGCGACCCAGAACAAAACAACAAAAAAACTATGCAAAGTCCAAAAACAGCGAATCAACTATTATTAAAGCGTGTGCAATGCCTTAAGCTACATAATATACATACATATATATAATTATTATATTATGTATAAGTAGATGCGCTTACAAAACGAAAAAAAGAAGAGAAAGAAATTATCAGCCGAAAAGATCGTTGTCGTCAATGGCAACGGTTACGAGTTCTAATCAACAATTAAATGCGACACACAAAACACTAGCAGAAACATACAGACATTAAAACATAAATACATACATACTTTATACGCCCAACACACCCACGAGAAAAACAAAAATAATAATTGTTGTGGAAGTTGAAATGCAAAACGCTATGCAATTATTGAACTGAGGATTTTTCCAGGCAACTGTCTGACAAAACTGTTAGTCAAATGTATTCACTGATATTGCGATATAATAAAAAAATTATTCAATGAAATTATAATCAATGTTGTATCTTATTTATGTTATTATATATTTTAGATTTATTTTTTTTTATTTATAGATTGCCTGAAATTGTTCGTTTTTAAATGCGCAAAATTATCGCTGTAATTAATATGCGTGCATAATGAGGGTACATAGGTCACTATGCCAATAAAATATCAAGTATCGATACTGGCTGTAGAATTTTTGGCCAACTGCTTGAAATAGATATGTTATATAAATATAAATATATATTTTATATCACAGAATTTGTAGATAACACCAGTAATGATCGCCGCACGATGCGAGATTTTATATTGCGCAGTCCTTTTGCTTAACCGATATCGTGAGTGCTGAGCACATCACTAACTTGTTTGCATCAGCTGTTGCGCACCACGCGCCTTTAGCCAACACTTAAATACCATCCCGCAAGCAGTAAACGAAAGAAAAACAAACACAAAGAAAACAACGGAACACAAGAAGGACAAAGTTTCGTTTCAATGTAAATGGAGCCGTAAAGTTAGCAAAATAAAATGAAGACCTATAAATTAATCACGCACACAAGGGGCTGTAATAAGTCATATGGTGAGAAATGCACACAATGTTATCTAAGTAAAACGTTCTAGATTGCCTCTATATTTGCACAGATGCCGATTTGGTGTTGAATCCACAGGATCATCCGACAGCCAAGGTCGGCGATGTGGTGGAAATCTATGCACCCGACGATGAGAATGGCACCCATCTGCTGCTGCAGATAACCGAACTGAACGAACAGAACAAAACGGGTCGCAATGTAATCAGCATTGAGTCGTGCATCGCTATCGCATTCAAGATGAAACCCTATACGCATGTCGTGATGCGAATTGTGAATCCGGCGGATGTTGCACTCGACTCCATAGAGATCACCTTCAAGGATCAGTACATGGGACGCTCGGAAATGTGGCGTCTCAAGACGTATCTGGTATGTAGCGGTGTCTCTTGTAGAATGCAATAACAATTAATTGAAATTTGATCAATCAGACAAATACTTGCGTGTATGTGAACAAAAAGATCGACTACAATGACATGCAGATACGGTGCCAGGTGTACGAGATGTGGTCGCAGGGTGAGCGTGTGGCCAGCGGCGTCATTACGGATGACACAAAGATTGTGTTCCGCAGCAGCACCTCGATGGTCTATCTATTCCTGCAAATGTCCTCGGAAATGTGGGATTTCGATATCCACGGCGATTTGTACTTTGAGAAAGCGGTCAATGGATTTCTCACCGAACTCTTTCAGAAGTGGAAGAAACTCGGCTGCAATCACGAGGTGACCATTGTCCTCTTCTCGCGCACCTTCTATGCGGCCAAGAACCTCGATGAGTTTCCCGCCCATATGCGCGACTGCCTGCAGCAGGATTACAAGGGACGTTACTACGAGGATTTCTATCGCGTCGCCATACAGAACGAACGCAACGATGACTGGTGCACTGTGCTCGCCCAGCTGCGGAAACTGTTCACCTCCTATCAGGCGACTGTGCTGCGCTATCATGAACGTCAGAACATGCGCATACCGATGGCAACCAATTCGACGGCGACGCAGGGCAACTTCCTGGAGGTGCTCAACATATCGTTGAATACATTCGAGAAACATTATTTGGATCGCACCTTCGATCGCACCGGTCAACTGTCCGTTGTGATTACGCCCGGTGTCGGCGTATTCTCAGTGGACAGAGAACTTACCAACATCACCAAGCAGCGCATCATCGACAACGGCGTCGGCAGCGATCTTGTGTGTGTGGGCGAGCAACCTTTGCATGCTGTGCCGCTGCTGAAGTTCCACAACAAGGATACGACACTCACATCGGCCGATGACTACTCACTGCCGCATTGGATTAATCTGAGCTTCTACTCCACAAACAAGAAGATTGCGTATTCTAATTTTATACCACGCATCAAGCTGCCGATTCTATCGTTTGACGATGACCCCGATGTGGAGGAGAGTGAGCGTAACTTTCTCAGCTGCAATCAGTCCGAGTATATACACAACTCCCTGTTCGACTATGATGCGTACGATGAGCAAATCTTTCAGCCACTGCCTGCCCAGAGCACCTGGTAACATATCGATTTGTACGAGGTGTGTTCAAAAAGTATCGCGAATTTTGTGTTTTTTCAGATATTATTTATTTATTCATGAATATCTATTTTGTCCCCTTCAAAGTAATCCCCATGAGATATTATACACTTGTGCCAACGGTTTTTCCAATCTTCGAAGCACTTCAAAAAATCATTTTTTTTTATCTTGTTCAGCTCCTCCTTCGATCCCGTCTTTATCTCGTCAAGCGTAGCGTAACGTCGTCATTTCATGGGCCTCTTCAGTTTAGGGAACAAGAAAAAGTCACAGGGGGCCAGATCTGGGGAATACGGTGGCTGCGGCATCATTAGTGTGTTGTTTTTGGCCAAAAAGTCGCGCACAAGCAACGATGTGTGAGCAGGGGCGTTATCGTGGTGCAAAAGCCAATTTTTGTTCTTTCACAAATCCAGGCGTTTCTGGCGGATTGCTTCGCGCAAATTGCGCATAACTTGCAGGTAATATTCCTTATTGACCGTTCTACCCCGTGGCAAGAACTCATGATGCACCACGCCCCTGCAATCGAAGAAAACTGTCAGCAAAACTTTCACATTCGACCGAACTTGGCGCGCTTTTTTCGGTCTTGGTTCGTGCGGCAGCTTCCATTGAGATGATTGAGCTTTGGTTTCCACGTCGTAACCATAAACCCACGATTCGTCACCAGTTATGACCCTCTGGAGCAAATTTGGGTCGTCGCGGACAGAGTCCAACATCTCATTAGCAATGTTCATGCGATGCTGTTTTTGGTCGCAATTGAGCAATTTTGGTACGAATTTCGCGGCGACCCGTCTCATGCCCAAATCATTGATAAAAATCGAATGGCATGAGCCAATCGATATGTCTAGCTCCTCAGCAACTTCTCTAACGGTGATTCGACGATTGGCCAATACCATTTTCTCCACTCCATTAATTTTGTCGTCTGTTGTTGAAGTGCTCGGGCGTCCGGCACGCTCTTCGTCGTTCACATCTTCTCGGCCTTCTGAGAACATTTTGTACCACCGATAAACGTTGCTTCGGTCCAAGGTAGCTTCTCCGTATGCCACAATCAAAATTCGGAATGCATCCGCGCACTTAATTTCGTTTTTCACACAAAATTTGATACAGGTTCTTTGATCCATTTTTTTGAATAGGTAAAAATCGAAGACGATCCAAAACACGTGCAAGCAAAGCAGCTGTCAACAATTAAGTGAACATTCAAAATGCCCGAGCTTGTCGGCATAAGTGAGAGACATGAGTACCAACATAACGCTACAAAAAAATCGAAATTCGATTATACGTAACCCGCGAAAATTCAAAATTCGCGATACTTTTTGAACACACCTCGTATGTATGTAAATGAACATTCAAAATGGCCGAGCTTGTCGGCATAAGTGAGAGACATGAGTACCAACATAACGCTACAAAAAAATCGAAATTCGATTATACGTAACCCGCGAAAATTCAAAATTCGCGATACTTTTTGAACACCTCGTATACTATGCCAAATACTATTAATGCAATATTAACAAATACGAATTCTTAGCTCCTTGCAGCGTGTGGTGAGGGCAAAGAAGACGTCGGTGCCCAGCTTTGAGACGTATGCGTATCGCAACAATGACTGGGAGAATCTGACGCCGACTAAGATACCCAGTTTGCGACGTAAGATGTCTGATCCGGACATACATCACGGCACCTCGGGCATGCTGGCCACCCTCTCCGACGCGACCAATCTGTCCGAGTCGCTGGTATCAGAGAAGAATGCCAGACGAACAATTGTCAGCATTGCACCAATTGTGCGTCCAGGTCGGGCGCTCATTAATCCCTTTGATCCATCGCATGTGACCATTAAGCTAACTTCCAATCGACGCCGTTGGACGCACATCTTTCCCAAGGGCCCAACGGGTGTGCTCATCCAACAACATCATTACCAAGCTGTGCCAGCAAAAACAGTCCCAGCGATCAACTGCTCTCGCCATCTGCAGCACTCGAATAGCACCAACAATAACAATGAGAACAACGAGTTCAACTCGACGGCTGGCGATCAGTTTGATCAGATGTCAACTCACTCCATGATTAGCCTGACCAGATCTTTTACTTCACAAAACTTTGCCATGGGCGACGACAAATCTGATTGTAAGTATTAAGAGTCGAAACGTGAGAAGTGTCGGGGTTTTTTTGGCAGCGGAATATATTGAATATACCTAAAAGTTGTCCGTTGAAAACCCGTCAGGATTGCTGGAGTACGGTTTAAGCTATACTGATGCTATTGTCTCATTTCAGTTTTCAAGAAGCGCCACAGTTCGCTGCTAAATGCAACGCCGGCTGCCAATGTGCCTAATCTGACTGCCACACAGGCGAAATCATATCTGTGGGGTGCCACTGGGGAGCAGGAGTGGACGCCAGCGATTACAACGGGTATGTTTGCATAGCTCTTATTTAATCAATAATCGTCAGCGCGTGGAAATTGTTTCGAGAGATTTTTATCATGGGGCGGGGAACGCAAAATCACGACTTAAAAACCCGTTGCAATCATTGCTTTCAAGCATTGACGGGGAAAATGTTGCAACTGCTGATGCTGCAGCTGCTGGCTGGGAATGCCACAACCGATGTGGCACAGTTTGTGGATCGCATTGGACGTGTACATCGTCTGCAGTCCATCAGCATAACGCACAGCGCTGGAGCGATCAGTGAGGGATTTCTGGATGCACTGAGCAGTGACAACAACTACTTTCAGCAGCTGCCCAAGATCATCGCAACGGATAGCTACACTGACGAGTTGAACCCTATGACCAATGGACAATCGCTGTTTGTGATCTTTGCCCGTGATTCCAGAGATCCCGTGATACAGTTGCATACGACCAAATTACAACGTTGTCGGGAGTGGAAGACTTTATTCATCCTCCAACGGAAGGAGAAGCGCACAATGCTTGAGTCCTTCTTTGAGTACCTGTGGTTGCATGGATTTCGTTCGGCTCTCGTCATGGTTGCTCAGCATCAACTCTACCACATGGATCCCTATCCCAGGCTGCGTGTAATCGAACTGAGTCGCAGCCAAGACGAACTCACGCTGTTTCCGGTGCCCAATCGTCAAGATTTCCTTGGCTACAAGCTGCGTGTGCCCGTTCAAGTGGATGTGCCGTCCACGTTTTGGTATTCGAACGAGGGGCAGCTGCACCTGGATGGCGCCGGTGGCACATTGATAACTGAACTGATGCGACATTTGAATGTGTGCCTGGAGATCTATCCACTGTATATCAACGAATCCAACAATATCAATATGCCAGCGTTGGTGTAAATGCTCGCTGAGAATCGAATCGAGTTGAGTCCACATCAGTTTACGACGCTGCAGGTCTCCAGACAAGTGGACTATTCGTATCCATATTCGGTGGTGCAGCGTTGCTTTTTGCTGCCACGGGATTATAAATTACCAACTGGTTACTTCCTGTTTAGGGCATTCAAAAAGTACACATGGCTCTGTCTGGTCCTGCTAAGTTCACTTGTGATCCTCTTGCAACATTGGGCAAGTCGTTCGGTGCGAATACAGACCTGGTCCCTGCTGGGAGTGCCAGGCAATCATGCGTTCAGCTATGATGAAGTGCGCGTCTCTCAGCGTTTTCCGATATTTCCTTGCAACATGCTAATCTCCGCCTGCTTCGTCTTTAGCTTCTTTGTCATTGTCTCCCTGTATGCCAGCCGGGTGACATCGCTGTGGACGGTGAGCGTAAACATAAAGCCATCGAGGACATTAACGGAACTATTTGAGCTACCCTATTCGATTTTGGTGGTACCCAGTGATATTGATGCGATTGTTAGTTCCTTTGGGCACGAGAAACAGTTTCGACGAATGTTTACCGATACGAATGCCCAGCATTTCTATGATAAGCGTGTGAAATTGAGTCCGGGTTACATCTATCCCATCAGCACAATACGCTGGAAATTCATTCAGCTACAGCAGCGCTATCTGGAGCACAAACTTTTCTGGTTATCGGAACTGTGCTACGGGACATTTCCCAATCAGTTCCAGTTGCGCATCGGATCACATTTTAAGCATCCGCTGCACGTCTTCGAGCTGCACGTCAACGAGGCCGGTTTGCTACAGAAGTGGCACAATCTCTGGTATTCGCGTGCCAAGCAGGTTGGCTATGTTCGTGATTTTGCCAGCGTTGAGGACTTTCTGCAGATGTGCCAGGATCGCCCTCTAACATTCCATAGGGTCGCTTTTGTTTTCCATATATATCTGATTGGAATGCTCATCAGTCTGGGCGCATTCATCGTGGAGATTGTCCGTTAATAACTACTAGCCTAATATTAACCGCATTTTACAATTATTATATATATTTTTTAGTATTTAAGGCATTCGAATTTGATATCTCAACTAATTCACATTTGTATTTTTGTGTATCACGATTTTTAACACACATATTTTCCATTAAATGTTATCGACGAAAATTGATTCGAAATTTGATCTATATTAACGATATATATATTTATATATACATATATATGTATATGTCTTTAATGGCCAATTCACAAAATCCCGCTACTCCACCAACACATCAATAAAACTGTGCGGCCAACAACAACTACAAACGACAATTAAAACAACAACAAACCCCAATTGGATATGAAATATAACCTCTAAAATCAAAATGCACAATAACAATCGAAACTTTATCGGCATCGACATCGTTCAATCATCGACCAAACAAAAAATCGATTTACAAAATGGGAATGCTTTTATTGGGAAAACGGCAGGCAAACACACAACTATGAAACCGATTGTCGAAAGTGACCATAATAATTTTGGAAGCTCACCGCTTGAGGCTACAACAGAGGCGGTCGGCAAAGGAAAGATCATCATAGGTTTGGAAAAAACAAAAAATAATCACAATTTTGTATAAAGCAATGCATCCACAACACACACATATATACACACACACACATGCACAGACACACATATCCCCCACACATACCCTGTAAAATGTAGTTATGTAATAACATTGTCTAGTAGAGTAGATGTTGCACAAATACTCATCTTGACTAAAGCACTTTGTAGTCGCTGTTCTTGAATGAATGTCTGTTATCGATTTTAATCGCTTACCAACACTTTATTAATACAAATTTGCAGAGAGAGCTTGTAAGCAAGAAAAAACAGAAATTCAAATTAAATTTAGGCACTTCACAAAATATTAATCTGTTAGCTCTGATTTTTGTCTGTTTGTCTAAGCAAAATGAATGCTCGAAATGATTTGGGGAAATCTAACGTCTGTTAACCAGTCTAATATAGATGAAATCAATGCATTTTCTCATCGCTTATATCTGCATTGTATATTTCACGCATATGTACACAATCGATAAGTTTTTCATAGCGGACATTGTAGACTTCAAATATAATAGCACATCAAGCATCAACCCACCCGCCTCAATTCGCTTGCCCCGCTCCAGCCCACAACATTCCATGTAGTTAGACACACTATTGAATGTTTGCCACCCATTATATATATATACGAGTGTGTTCAAAAAGTATCGCGAATTTTGAATTTTCGCGGGTTACGTATAATCGAATTTCGATTTTTTTGTAGCGTTATGTTGGTACTCATGTCTCTCACTTATGCCGACAAGCTCGGCCATTTTGAATGTTCACTTACATACATACGAGTATATATACATATATGTATATTTAATCTATGCACAATTTATCCACATCGGATTGAGGTGGTTACGGTTTGTTGAATTCTCACACGAGCATGTTGACATGTGTAATTCCCTTTATTAGTATTATTATTATTATTTGTAATGCTCGCATGCTTTTTTAGCCACGCCCATTGCACGCCCATGCACCTGCTGCTAATTTAATGTTTGACCAAAAAATGCAAATCTAAAAGTTAAACAAGTTTTCACGCTGTTTTCTCTGAATCTTGCGTCCACGTGGAGAATCTGGTTTTAATTATTATGCATAGAGCTTAAGCGAATTGCAAATTGTGTTACTCAACTATATATAAATATATATATAATTATAAATACTATAAATACTTATTTTTAATACTCGTATCTCGTATCGGCGTTGGCTTTTTCTATTTGCGTACCTTAAACACCCATTTCCGCCCTCTTGTCCAACTGCACGCTGCGGCGTCTGCTGCCTAGGTATGCATTTCTATTACTGTTGCCACTTTCAGGCGTTGACTGGAAATCGCTATCGATACCCGCTTGCCTGCCCATCACCACGGACTATTTCCCGGACAAGCGTTCGCTGCACAACGACTACGTGATCTCCGCGTACACACTGCTCCCCGATGATGTGAATCAGGACTATGCCACCAGTCGTGCCGTCTACCGGAAGCCCCTCTCCACTGAGGAGGTCTGCAAGGAGATCGTCTCACAGCGGCTGGCCCAAGGCTTTCAGCTAATTGTTGTTGAGGAGAAGCCGACGGCAGCCAGCTCCAGCAGCGCTTGTTCGACCAGTGGACCAGGAGTTGGCAGTGTTGCCACCACCACCAACAACCAATCCACATCCGCTGTGCTCCCCGTAAAGCCCCCCTGCGAGTCGAACAAGGAATTTCTGCTCTCCATTGGCCGCATCTT